>BSBM01000155.1:1940000-2540000 GCA_027924585.1 Larix kaempferi | reverse complement strand
AATTATTTTATGTGAAATCCAATTGATTTAGCTTCTTAATTTTAAAAAGGACAAAAGTAGGCTAATAACTGGAGATTCCTTTGTAGAAAATGCTGTCACAATTTCTATTAATATGGACAATGTAGATGGCATCTTTTACAAAAAAAGGGGTAGTCTACACTAGCAGTAACCATTGTTACTAGCTTGGGGATATTAACCGCCTCATCAAGTGTCTTTCCAACTACCATATTAAAACCAGGTAATTATTGAGAGGAAGCACCCTTACAGCTAATAGATTCTACCCTTCTAGCTCTGCTTTCATGCATGCTTGTAAGATATCATAAATCATTCCTTCTCTTCTCTTGTAGGTATAACCTTTCTTTTTCTTAAATAAGGTCTTGATCTTATCGACTCTATCAAGGTCAAGTGTCCCTTCACAGTGATCAAGACCGTCCTAAAAGGTATTGATCAATAGTACTAGTAATAACAGGAGAATAACGGTAGCAGTTCATTAGTCGACCTGAAGATGCACTACAGGTTCCTTCCCTTGCCTCCCGCAATTCTCAAATTCAATCAGGAGTTCTTCTTCCTTTCGCGATAGATAAGCATTTGTCTAATAAGAGTCATTTAAAGACCAGCCTTTGAAACTTATGGGCCATATTTGCAGGTTGGATTTGGAAAGTTAGATTGAAAGTCCTGCAATAATTAATTGGGGGTTTTTTCTTTATGAAAGAAGAGTACCAAATGGTGTAATAAAGAGAGTTCAAGTGTCCAAAGATTTAAGGCAGACCATCTTGGTAGGTCATCTTGGCAGGGTTAGATATCAAACATAAAATCATTGAAATCAGGAAACATAAAGTCATTGAAATCAGGAAACATAAAGTCAATTGGTTGTATGAATCAATCTAATGGAGGGACGATCATATTTGTGATTTTTTGATGACCCGTCCCCAAACCTAAATTGATGACTAAGGCTCAAGTGCATTACTTCTCATTTGTTCTTATTTTAGAGGCTTCTTTGTGTCCAAGATTGCCAATGTCAATCTCAGAACTTTGTTGTTTGGCATCTTGAGCAGAGCACTGTGAGGCGTGTTGCGTCATTGATCATGACACTCCTACATAACCTAGCTTACTGTGTCATGTTTATCCAAGGGAGCCGAAGGATTTGTAGGGGATCCCCACTCATGGTGCACTGGGTTTCGTGCCATCAATCCAAAAGTGATGAAGGTGGACTATGTCTAGTTCAACCTTCTGGACTTGCACACTAATTTACAAAGAAAGATTAACATACATTTCCACTCTTCAACCCATGAAAAAAATGATCTGCAAGGGCTTGATTAAATACAATATCATCTTTTCTTTCTATATAAGAAACAAAGATTTAGTTCTTACAAGTTTCCATGTAAAATGGAACTCGACAGACCATGAGTGTTTATATCCATGAAGACCAATTTTCCAGGAGATGGGACTTGGGGAAAGGTGTCTGCAGAAGGTTGAAACCCAATTTCCACTCTGACTTGGTGAAAGGGAAGAACCAAAAGGGTTCTTAAGATACTCGGTCCTACCACAGAAAAGGCATTTGGGGTGAGAGAGACCTAGATGGACAAGGTGATGACCAACAGCCAAGTCTCCCAGGATGACAGACTAGGCAAAGAAAATGATTCCTTAGGCTTATCCAAGGATTTTCAAACACCCTTTAGCCAAAAAATTGAAGTGAAGTTTAGATTTCAGTTGCCAAAACTTATTCAATTGACCTTCCAAGATTGGTTCCCCTATGAGCCACCAATAGCCATCGGCAAGCTTATACTTATGGGAATTCTTATGCACATTCCATTTTCAATCCTTCTACTACCAAGTCCTTGTTGGTCTGATGCCCAATTTAAAAAGGAGAGATTCAGGCACTAGACCCCTAACTATGTCCAAAACCACCTTGTGTGCATGATTGAGCTGGGACAAGGGATCTAGTGTCACTAACCATAGTGAAAATGAAAGGAATTTTCGCAAACTAGAGCATCTAGAAGGCATGGGAGGCTATTAAGCATTTCCTGCAATGGTAGGGAGACAATTGTTGTTCCGGACTTTCTTTCAACCACCATTCTATCTAGTGGTCTTTGGTGTTGCTTTAAAACAAGACTGTAGATAAAATTCCTCATTTTGGCCTTAAGGCTTTATGTGTGAGAAATTTGAACTGTTCTCAATATTTTGAACACCATGCAATGATGAGACCTTGTAAGCTCAACCTTGAAACATAAGGGTTAGCTTGAATGATGCAACTTCCAATCCATACTTTCTAGGCCTCATGGCATCCAAAGCAGTTATGATCCATTTATTACACAAATCCTAGGTTTGAGTGTAAGTGTTCAGAAAGTCCATACCACCCAAATATCTTGGAGCGCAATAGAGATTCAAATTAATTATATGAAGACCATTGCAACCTTCAAAATTGGCCCAGACAAAACATCTGAACAACTTTACTAGTTTTTGGTAGGAACCAAGAGAGGGAACCCAACATGATGAATAATAAACATGTGTGGCAACAAGTACTTTAGTGCATATTTGGAAACATGTTACCAATGACATAGGCTATGTTCTCCTTTTGTCAACTTCTTCTCAATCCCATAAATAACCATGTTCTAGATCTCCTTAGGGGAAGCTTGGAACATGAAAGGAATGCCCAATACCATGAAGAGTTGATCTAGTTGAATCTAGGGTTGGCGCTGACTTCCCATCCAATCCAAGATGTCTATGATACTTTTTTTGCATCATTGGGTCTTAGACTGTGGGATTTCAGATCCTGAGGCTATACCAAAGATGTCTAGGCATTCCATTGTATCATCCATCAATTCTCATTCCTCTTGAATGGTGAGGAAGAATCATCTATGAAGTGGCCATTCACAAGCTAGCTTACTTCAAGCCTAGGGAGGGAAATGCCTCTGATAAGGTCTTGACCTACTCTCTAAGAAATAAGATAACCAAGCGCTTTGAATTCCATCACATGCAAAATTGAAATGAGTGGATAACCCTGTCTAATATATCTAAAAAGCTTCACCTCCTCATATTTGCATATTTTAACAAAGAGACAAGTAAAAGCATCTACAAACAAAATTTCAACCCCATAGAGATCATAGAGCCTAAAACCTAAGGCTTTCAACATGGTTAAAATCAAAGGGCATTCATCCCTGTCATAGGCCTTCTCAAAATAAATCTCGATAAACATGTAGAGGCTTGAGCATTTGGCCCATTTCATGTCGTCCCACACAACGATATTATCTAGGATGAAATGCTCTTTAATGACCAGTTTGTTTTGGATGAATAATCTTAGAGAGAGTATGTTTAACCATGAGAGCAAGAGCCTTTACGAGATTTTTTTTTGAGACATGCACACACATGATAGACCTCTAGATTGTCATTAGATCTAGGTCACTGATGGTCTCAATCAATCATCAACAATACTGTATCCTGTTGGGACAAGATGCCAACAAGGGTGTTGTATCTAAACCTTTCCTTTAATCATCAACCCAGGGGTTCGTACAAACTTTTGAGGTTCCTGCACAATATGTGCAACCTCAAAGAAACTCTAATGATGCCTAGTAGTATTAAAAAAAATGAGTAAAGAAGAATTGTTTGGTAAAAAACAAAGGGAATTTTAATCTATGATCTATAGGTTGCAAGGGACATCGATCCTTTCATTTGACTAGGCATCTATCCCCTTATTAGTGGCTTCATGGACAAGTTTCAGAATGTTCCTCGCCTAGTTTTGGGCCAACCTTTTGAGGAAATCCCTTGATCTACCCTATCATTCACGCACCAAGTACAGGTATTCTGATTACACCAAACTCCAAGTAAGTAACAAAACAGACTTAGAACTTCAATGCTTTACCAAGATCAGATGACAAGATCCCATGTAATAAAAGTAAATACTCAATCGGAAATTGCATAAACAATAAAGAAGCATTCAAACTGATTTAAAGATGCAGAAATAATTTATCAAAGCTAATCTGTCAACATACTGTAAATCTTCTACAAATTGCAGTAAATCTACTCTGTTCTATTATGTTCTATCTCATTCACTTGAAAGCAGTAAATCTAACTTGACTCACATGCCCCTGTAATCACCTATGGATGGGCCCTTATTCAAGGTAACACAAGAACAAAAGATTACTCAATAAACTGGGAAAATAGAAATCTTCATTTACTTCAAAATCACTGTTTCACCGTCACTTTCAACATCATAAGTCTTAATGTCTTCTTCTCAAACTGTAATATTAACTGTGTTCATACAAAAATGGGGCATGCTCTGTAAGCCAGGTCATACTGCTTAAATATCTCCTTTCTAAAACTATGAAACAAAATGAACTACTAGTGCCTAGGCTACGATTGTGTGAAGCGCATTATGGAAGACAACGCGTGTAGTGGCGGTTCACTGAGCTCTGTCCAGTCTTCAGGGACTATGCCTCAGTCAGATATATCTTCAGAGATCGTCGAACACTGATACTGGTGCTCAATAACTGCAGTTCTTCCCTTAGGTTCTGCTTGTCCCGTGCATTGGTTCATACAAAATGTTGCAATATTGGAACTCCTTCGTTTTATCTCGAGTTTCAATAACGAACTATAAGTAAACTACTCCTACCATCTGTTCTTCTGAGCAAAATTGGCTTGATGCCTCAGTTCAAGACTTGTGTCAAAAAGATACTGCTAACAACCAACCTCATCAGTGTTACATGTGCATTTAAGCTAGAGAAAGGAAGACTACAACATCTAGAATATATAAACTGAAATCTTCTACAATCCTAACTAGGATGCACTCATCATTCACCAACTTGATATCATAGTATTCCCTGTTGGACCAAAATGACTGATTAGAAAAGGATTTAGATGCCTTTTCTTACCTAATGTTGGGAGCCATTAGTCACTAGCCCTTGGGATGAGTTTAATAATGCCCTTATTTAAATTGCATCCTAGTGATTGCTTTCTGACAGCTTTTTTGTCCATTTTTCTGCACTTATTATGTACTTAGGTCTCTTTTTCTTCTGTTGATAGAATAGTTCTTGGAGCTGCTTTTGCACTAGATGTACTTTTGAAGTTGAGTCCCATTGACCTACTTTTTATGGTCATTCATTGGGCATTAATAAAATTAGCTTATCTTACAAAATTACCTTCATAACCCATCTAATCTAGGAAACTTGTCATTAACCATTTCCGAGAGGGCTATGGATAACTCGTCCAACGTCAATAGCTGGTCACTCTATGGAGAAATTTGAAAATAGTCACGATAATAATTTTAATTCAACTCAATTAAATTGCATGCGGAAATCAGTCTTAGTCATGTAGGTAACTCTACAAGTATGAGTTAGTTGAATTAAAGCCATATATAAACAAAACTCACTCAAAGTCACTCTACAATGAAGTTACTTTATAAATGTATAAGAGTTAAATCAAAGTCACCTAATAAATATAAGGCACTTAACATTTTTATGTTGCTTGCTTGCTTGCTATAATTCCCTATTTAACAGCTTGTAAGACACATGCTATTTCTTTTTCTTGGAAATATTGCTTATAGAAGCTTACAGGTGTCCCTTTGGCTAAGCTTTCATGCTATTCCAGGCATATCTATGCCATCAAAATCACCCATGACTTGCACTTGTCCATATCCACACCCACTTAAGTACTCTCAAACCCAGGTCTCCGCATTGATACAGGCCAGATCACCTTGCTGCTTGCTACTAGACCGCACTCCCGTGTGCTATAAGACACAAGTTATTACACAAAGAAAGTTATAAAAAGGACAAAGTTGTGTTTTTGAAAAGGCTTGTGCAAGGGTTATCGGCTAGTTGTTTGTCCCGCATCATCGGATAGCTCTTGAAGTTTAGTGTTTGTGGCTATTGTTTCTTATTAAGTGTGATGGGCTAATTACTAAATACTGTTTTTCATATTTTGAGTCTATGTTTGGTATACCACATGTCTTTTCTAACAGACACTATTTATGAACAATTAGGACACATATGGCTAGTGGATAGAGGAGAAACCTTACCTATTTAACTGAGGCTAATTTAGAGTCAATGATCATGGTTACCAATTTTTACAATGATCACACCACTCCATTCTTCTCTTTCTCTTAAATTGTTTCTTTTTTTATTATGAAAATTTGATATGCTCTTCCTATGTCCCTCATTGTGAGGTGCTTGTTGCCGCCGGATACGCACCTTGGGGGAAAAGGGGTTAGCGTGGTATAAATCTTCAAGCCAATGGGCGCATCCTTGGGGGCAAGCAAAGAGTTGAGATACTGTCACTCAACACTCAACTCCTCCGTCTAGGACAACTCCTAGCCAAGCGAAGGGGGGTGGTCCCTATGAAAATCAAACTATGGCTTTTAAGCTAAGTTAGAAGAAAGTGGAATTATTTTAGGAGTTTGAAATACAAGTAAATACTGAACCAAAGAATGCAATTATGAATTACAACAATAGCATGAATACAAATACATCCATCTAACACATTCATTTACTTAATGTTTGATTGTTTGCAGATTAGACCAGTGCCAAATGCAGTGACATAAGTTGGAGTGCTGCTGTGTCATGAAAGTGATGCAAGTCTTGTTGGTTAGTTTTAAATGATTTTATTAGATGCGTGAATTAAGGAATGGGTTAGTTCGTGGTTTGGCCCAATTCCAACATAGGCCTTCGAACTGAGCGTAGTGATAACTAAACCAAGGGTCCAACTGGGCGAGGAGACTCCGTTCCAGCCCACACGTCTTCGTGAGGAGCCACCTTTGCCTAATTTCCGGACATTACTCCTTGTACCTCACGGTATATCTGGAGCTCCCATTTTCCCTTAACTAAATTCATCTTTGATAAATTCTAAAACTCACCAAGACACATTTGCAAAACATTTCCCTTTCAGCAACAACACTTTTGTTCATTTGACTCCAAGGCACTGGTATTTTATTTGCTATATTTTACAAGGCTTTCATCATGTCAATGTTTTAAATTTCATGCTGTTGTCTTTAATTTATTTTGCATAATATTGGACAGTGAGATCATACCCCTTTTAAACTCCTAAAAACATCCATATAATTATCTTTCTAAAACATTTAAAAGCCTTAGAAACATTCTGTAGGGACTACCCCCCTTGGCTCCGTTAGGAGTTGGCCTAAACGGAGGAGTCAAGATCAGGTGACAGCCCTGACTCGAGACTTGCCCCCAAGGGCGCACCGAGCAGTAGTGAGATTTCTGCTGCGTTAACGAGGTGCGCAATCCGGCAGCAACAGTGCCTAATATACCTATACTTATCAAGGTCGGCTTTAACTTCCTAACTTACACACTGGGCATCTAATACGCTCAGAAATCTATCTGATTGGTTCTATGTCACATAAGCACCCGTTAGTTTGGTCCTGCAACATTTTATCAAATTTCATTCACATGCTTAATTATTATAATTTATAAGTAAAATCTTAACTACTTAAACTGCAATAATTCCTTATTAATCAATAAAATTATGGGCACGTCTCAAAATATATTTTTATTTGCAAGCAAGGGTTCATGGATATTACATCTACTATAGACATGTCACTTAAGTTCAGGTCAGTGAACTAATGCCCATATGGGTTGGGTTGGGCTTCCATGAAGGTATATAGGGGTTATGTTGTGTTCATAGGATGCTCATAGCAGTGCAACCAAGAGTAACTCCGAAAATGGTTGTATTTGAGAGTATTCCTCACGCCACTAGAGTCATTGGGGCTATATAAGGGTGTAAGCAGCTGGTGTGCAAGCTGCTGGAATGCAAACACCTGATAAGTGTAATATGTACATTTAAACCTGGAGTCTCAACATCTCCAATGAAATTTATTAACATAACTCCTTTTGTTGCTCAATTCTGTTGTTTTACTTGGTAGAGAATCTTAGTTGTCAATATATTTGAGACTACTTTTATCTCTACATGCGGTTCAGCATACAGTTTTTCCAGTGGCTTATATTTACGACAACTTGAATAATTTTTAAAGAAATAGGGGCATTTGGGTCAGGGGAGTTTATTTGGTAAAAATGAGTGAAGAGTTTCTATATATATAGAAAGGCCTCCTCAAATTTCTCTTATACTATCTTTAATTATACTGCTTTTTGATGGGTAAGCTATCAAGACAAACATCATCTTTCAGTCAAAGTATATGCAGAGTACTAGTGTAATTTTGGAGGGTAACTAACATTTTTGGCCATAAGAACAAACTGAACAAAGAAACTTAAAAACAAGGATGCATATTAAGAGTTCTTTAAAAATGTGTTTCATATATACTACAGTAAAGCAATATTGCTATTAAGAGGTGTCATCTTGTCTCCTATGTAGAATTCTGCTCTGCAAAATATTATCAACTTTTATAGAAGTTGCATTAAAAATTTAAATGATATAATGATAATCATTGCACCGAGAGGCGCTGTACAGCCCAGTATGAGGGAGATCTTGTAACATGTGTCGAGTGTTTGCCGAGTAACAAAATAATACAAAGTAAACAAAAAAGAATAATACAAAGTAAAAAGTAATAAATATTATGTCGGCCATAAACAAAAAAGAATAATACAAAGTAAAAAGTAATAAATATTATGTCGGCCATAAACAAAAAAGAATAATACAAAGTAAAAAGTAAATATGAGGGAGATCGTGTAATTTCTATTTCTTATGTCGGCTATAGTAATTTCTTTTTACTAGCTCTCCTTGAATAGCTCCTTGAGTGCAATACCTGAGCCGAGGTTTGCACCTCGGGAGATTTGATCCCTCTTGGCGCTTGATAGAGCCTAGGATTTGGATCTAGGCTGGTTTATTCCAGTCCATTTTTGGTAATTCTTCATAGCCTCCTTATGTGCTTGTCAGTTTACAATTAAAAACAATTTTTATTTGTGGTTTTATAGATGGGGTCCCAAACTAGCTTTTCTCCAAATAAATTCTAGGATGGACTATATCATTATGAAGTTTTACCATTATGCCTTTTATTTGGAAGGTTCTATATTTCTGGGGGATGTTTATTGTAATCATTTTAGATTATGTTTGGTTTTTCAGGCACATATGGCACTGAATGATGTAGAGGCTGCCGTTTCAAGCTTTACAAAAGCTTTGCATTTTGCACCCAATGATGGTAATTTCAGTTGTCTTTTTTCCAACAAAAATACATCATTTATGGTAGGCTATTTCCACTGTATAACGTTTGCATGTTGCTACCTATGGTTGAACTGAAATTTTTATGAGCATTGCATAAACTGTGTAGCAGCTATTACTGTCTTATCAATTTGTATTTCCTTTACAGTGGGCATTAGGAAGGAGATGGCAGCTGCAAAGAAGAAAGTATGATTTTATATGTAACTTGTTAATGAAATTTAATAAAATATGCACAAGCACAACTATGGATCAATAGTCTGAAATTTTATGTTCAGTTGATGGCAAAATCATCTCACAACTGCATTCCTTAGAGGAGTTTCATGTTAATTATTGATCTTATTAAAAGGGTAATTTGTTTTTCAGATTGCTGATAGGCGTGAACAGGAACGCAGAGCTTTTTCTAGGTTGTTCCAGTAACTGATTTTCAATTATGGTTTTAGGATAGCATAGGTAAGTCAGCAGTAGTTGCTTTGGTGCTCTTCTTTACTGGATTAATAACTGTGGTTGTTCTTTAAGCAGTCTTTGTGGACTGGATAGCACGATTCTTGTAATAAATAGTAATATCCTAAAATTGAAACTAGTTCCAGTCGTGAGAAAAAGGACACATTATAATTTTGTTGATGAGCTGATCAAGTCTAATGCAATCATGAAAACTAAGAGTTCTGAGCAAGAATGCATTGTCAGATATTAGAAGGGTCTTGACATGGATAATCAGTATAGCTTCAGCAAGCATTGTTTATTTATTATGTGGAAGCTTGGAATATTTAATTTGAACCTGAAAGTAAAAATTAAACTGTAGCTTGGGAATTGTTGCCTATATGCAGTCTTTGGGTTATTGTTTCATCTGATGTGCTTGCAACCTTATAAATGGTTGTAACTTGTCATTCTAGTCTGCAGTCATTTGTATGTTATTACTTTATATTCTGTGCTACACCCTGCTTTTGTTTCTCCCATCCATCATCAATGAAGTGACACGATCTTGAAATTTGCAGGATTTCAGGGGTGCAATCATGGGAAAGTCCTGGCCTGCAAGATTAAGATTTTAATTGTACAGTTCTCAACAAATTGATAGAACTGTTTCGCACCATAAAACTTGAACTCACCAAGTGACATGTGGCTTTAGGCCACAATGAAGTCCATTTGAGCAGGCATATAGGGGGTAATGCCTGCATTTGCTAAACTACATGTAAAATATAAATTGTTAATAGCAATCGTTTAGCTTGGTGAAACTTCAAACCTAATTTTAAAGATTTATGGACTATAATAAGTCCTATGGGCTATATGCACTGGGATAGAACTGCAGTTTATATATCTCAATTCACATAATAAGGCAACATACTTCGACTTAGTCTCTGTTAACTGCCTATATCCAAGTCCAAGCTATGTAAAATCTCAAGTCTTGATTATGTGGTTTTAGGAGTATTTCTAATCAATGAATCTGTAATGGAAGACACTCTCTTGTTATGGTGTGCAGACTGAACTTTTATAACCATCATATTGGAGCCTCTGTGTGAATTTACATCGTTGAAGTTTCTGAACGTATGGCTTCTTGTTTTGAAACCAGTGCCATTAGATTTTTCATGCTCTTTTGTTATGAAATCCCATACAAGACGGTACTCAATATTGCTGATTAGGTATTATTTTCCCGATGTCTTTGAATATTATTTTAATGCTTGCGAATTCAGTGAAGAGGTGTTACCTTTGAAAAGTGGAGTCTTTTGTTAGTTGCATGAGGTACACTTCCATGCATATGCGAGTAATTTTGCAATTGTTGAGTTGTATATTTAATGCGTAGGTCAGGAGTGTTTGGAGTATTCGGAAGTGCCTGACAGGAGATGTATTCATGGTTCGTTTCCTTGTTTGGCTTGCAAAATATAGTTAGTAACGATTTTCAATTCTCTATATTGGCATTTGTTTTGCAGTGTGTTGATTCATTTTTTTGGAATCAAGTGAACATCATTTAGTTGTTTTAGGAGCCTTATAAGGCTATGTTGAACTTTTCTTTTTTGAGGGAATTATATTGGGGCAAATCACTGAGCAGTTCCTCTCATTTCAAGGATGGTACCCAAGGTAAACCCTAGATTCTTTAAGGCACAAGGCGAGGTCAACAATAGGACTCGAAGCTGTTACAACAATATGTTCATTATGATCTTAACATGTCATTTACGGGAATAGAACTTGGGTGGGGAGGATAACACTCCATCCCACAACCACTCGAGCTAAACCCAATTGACGTGAAACTATGTTGAACCTATATGTGAAAGCCCTATTAATATTTCATTTCAAAGTTGCTTCATGATAGACATTGGCTTGCAGTTTGATGCATCTCAACTTTCTCCTATGCAAACTATTCTTAAGCCTATGTGAACATTATAGAGCACATAGGATTGACTTCTGCACACAAATGCACCCATATGATTGCCTATCTCGCGCTGTTAGTAGATACATGTCATCCATCAAACAAAAGCATAGTGGATGACTCCAATATTAGATGAACCAATGGTCAACCTTGAATGCTCACCATACCATCATTAGTAAGGACATTATCCAATAATAGGGAAAGCAACAAACTTAATCCCTTCAAATTTCTCTCTCTTATATACAGACGTAATTCATTAACCATTGTTTATGATAGAATAACCCATTAATGGTGAGCATACATCAACTTACCTAATGGAATTGTGTTCCCAATTGATTGGCGATTGTTTCCATGTTGATGCCCCCAACACAAGTCCACTTAACCCTCTTTGATATTGTGTTACCTATTGTGTCAACGTTAATCCAATCATCTTGTTTACACACGAAGTTGGAGATTTGTGACCATCATAAACCTTAAACTCTAATAATCTTCCCCTGGGCATCTCACTCACTAATAAGGAAATCGTAGAATGCAAAGTTCATTCCTAAACTTCTAACTACATCCCTCTTGCACTTGCACCTTTTGTCATCAACAATTCAATTTGTTGACCACCATCTCTAATGTGGTGACACTATATGTTGGCATGCTTCAACCTTGTTGGGCTCACACCTTGCACATATGCAAAAAATTTCATAAATAATTTTTTTGTTAACAAGATAATTAATTATCATTAAATACTTATGTTTGACTTTGTTGAATATATTCCAAGATTTTCCTATATTTCTTTGAATCCCTTTGATGTACATCATCGAGCAGCTAGGTCATAGTGTAATATCCCTACCATGAAAATTTGTTCAATTTTGGCCACTTTCGAACCTTGGACTAGTGAAACCCAAGCTGTCCCAAATGATTTCGAATTTTGTTTGGAAGGCTTGAGGGGTCTTAGGAAATCCTAATGAATCTACTAGACACTTAGGCACATGCTAAAGACATTTATGACTTGCATTAATCAAGGGGGAATGAAAGGGAACAATACTAGCAATTTCGATGTTGAAACCCCCCACTAGTCACTGACTTTTTGGCTTTCCAAATGTTGTACGACCCTCCCTACTTTATGAACAGAGGCTTGGCTTTGATAAATGACTTCATTGACAACCAAAATGCAGCATTTATCATGATCTACAACTGGTTATTGCACCCATCAAACAGAAAGTTGTAACACATAGACATTGATTGGAAAATGTAAAGAATGGACATGGAAATTGTTGCATAATCTTTAATCAAATGATCAAGGGGTATGCATAGTGTAATTTGGTCATCTACAGTGCATCAGAGGCTGCTCAAGTAGCTGCAAAAACTCGGAGAAAATTTGACACAAAACAAATGCATAATTACTCCAAAAGACCACAAGTAAAGATAGAGGAAAACTAGCTCGAATAAGAGGTTTGCCATTGGAATTTTTACATGATACACTTGAGATTTCGAGTCGTGGCTCATATATGCAGTTCAATACAGTGCCATACATATGATATTACATCCATGGAATCACAAAAACACTCTCATCAAATTCTATGCAGCCATGAGTGCGCCATTAACACTAGAACATAGACATTGAGAAGAGAACGAAAGAAGAGATAGTAGAAGAAGACATATGAGATGAGCTCGAACTGAAGAGGGCCTCTAACCTGCAACAAAACACTTGATTTAAGCTCTGATAAGAGGTCTGAATGGCCTCTCCTCCAACCAACTTGGACATGGATCTTTCATTTTCGAAATTGGTTCAATAGCAGGGAAGGTAGACACCCACCGTGCATGGACAAGCTAAGCTCTCCAAGAGTGCAAAACAAAAATGATCCAAAAGCTGCTCTCCTTCCTCATCCCCCCTTTTTATTAACTTCATGTGGACTCTTGAGCTCAAATTTCCCTCCAATAAAGTCACCCAACTCGAGTTAGTTGTTGCTTCCTTCACGAGACACTTGTCTTCCTCATTCTTGCACTCCTCTTTCCCCAATTCGAATTGGGAATCTTGGCTGACCATAACTCCCTCTATGCACCCTCTTGATGTCTATTTTTAGCCTTGATATGTCAGATTTGTCATAGGTCTGCCACCATGTCTGAATTTGTCATAGATTCCTTCATTATTGTTGTCATAGATGCCATGGAATATTGTTACAAGTGTCACAATTGTCTATTGTGCCTCTTCCTCTTCATTGGGAGTTACTCTTTCACTCCAATTAAAGTCTCCATGATTCTTGCCATGAATATTGCCTCTTCATCTACCCCAAATATGTTACCCTCCACCTTGAACTCGAATTTGTGTGAGAATGATTCCAAGTGTAGTGAAGAATCTTGCCACATGTGGGTCCCACAACCTCTTATGTGCCCTTACGATCCAATGCCACCTTATTTTCCTTTTTATTATTGTTTATCTGGCCCATTTAATGTGAATTTGCAAGTCTAAGGTCATTTTGGGTCTTGTAGCTCCCTTATCCCAAATTTTAATGCTTCCACCCCAACCTAGTGAACTAGTAGGTTAGTGAAATTTTTCCTCCATGATAATTTGTTGGATGGGGACATTACAAACTTTGAAGTGAGAATTTACTCTTCATGTGACCCACCTTGTCCATTTGGCTCTAATTTTGCATTATTACTAACTTGGACATCATGCTTGGCAATTATTTGACTCTTAGCACCTATTTGACAAATTATCATGAACATGGCCAAGTGGCTTAGGATTCAATGCAAAATTTGGGGACATGACACATATGATGTACATATGAAGTTGGACCCTTCATAGTAATGAGGTAGCTAAATTTATTATGAAAACACAATTCCTCAAGCACTTTTTTAACAAACCAAGTCTAATGTAATCCTACAATTTCCAACTAAGGAGGGAGGTGCACGGGGAAGGGTTGCAGGCTTTGTTGTACAAAAAAGTTGTCAAGTGTGTTGAAAGATGAAAAACACCCAATTTATGTCTTCTCCATGTGAGGTTCAATGGGTCTCTCACTTTAACTTTTCATGTTGAAAGTAGTGTTTACACATGCACAAGTATGCACACATTAACTTATAAATCAATATTAAAAGTTTATAGGTAGAGGATGACTCAGTTAACTTATGAAACAATATTAAAAGTTTCTTGGTCGAGGATGACTCAATTACAACCACTTGTTGCAACAATTGGGTGATGCCAAACAAGGATAACATGTGTAATCCCTTGAACATTTTTAAGTTTCATATCAACATCCAAATGTTTTGGTTTGTTCTAAGAGTATTTTAAAGGTTTCAAAACTTGTACCAATATGGCATACCATCGTATGATTAAATAGAACTTCTAATAGAAATCAAATTTCAACCATATGGTTTCTAGACAAGGTATGAAATGGATTGAAGTTTATTTATTTTCATTAATATTAAAATATCTTTTAAGCATAAAACCTTTTAAGGCATCCTAGGCTTGATGGCAATCATTGGTCTAATTTCCTACAATGTCTAAAGCCCTAATATTTATGAGTTTTAAAACAAGGACATATAATTCAATTGTGATGTTTGTTGTACATTATTGAATAATTTACCGTTATGGGTATGGGAAGGTTGTCTACTTTAATATATTGGGATTGAGCTTTATAGTTGATACTCACAAAACTATTCATAGATATTACTTATTAGTGTCTATTATATGGATTCAACCTCAAATGAATAACCAAAAAAGTTGTTTGGAAAAATAAAAGTGAGTTCATATAAGATCACCAAGAATAATGCCATGCCTTGGCATTATTCAATTTTTTGAAACATCCTTGTTATGCACAATCTGGACATGTATTTAGCTCTAAGCAAACACATTCCCCTCAGGCCCATTGCTCTACATAAAGTGGCACATGAAGGTGTGATGAATTGTTGTAGCAAACTTTAACTAAACTATTGATTCAAAATGGATCTAAACCAACCAATGGTTGTAAGACTTAATCATTAAGTGTATTTTGACAAATAAAGAAGCTTAGGCAAATGAAAATGCAAATTAAATACGACAAAAGAGAAGAAAATAAAGAATTAAATGAATTATAAAAATGAAAATAGTAAAGGTGGATAGGAATTGAAAGTTCAACCACTTGGACTTCCCATTAACTCTATCTCTCCTATAACCTCTTGTACGCTCACTGTCAAAGGGATTTTTGCTTGTTTGTTGGCTAAGAGAGGTGAATACCAAAGCGTCTAGAGTTGTATCAAGACATTATCAAATTAACAAACTAAGCAACCATCAAATGCTAGTTTTCCCATTTGGGTTTCCAGGGTAAAATATTGTATTCATGATGTGATTGCTTTTTATTTGGAGTGAAATCACCTCTATATACTATGTAGTATTTATGAATGTGAGTTATTGCATTTTCTCTAGATATAAATGGATGCCTTGTTATATGTGTAATTGTATGAGAGTTTCACCTCTTTTGGAGTTGCCCTATAGGTTTTCTCCTTGATTTTATTCCTCCTTAGCAAATAGAGATTTTGACTAGCTCTCTGTTCTCCACTATTCATTGATTTCTGAGATAAAAAAACTAATGGCTGTCATCATAGAGCCATTACATTGTTTTAGGAAGTTTATAATTTTAGTTATTATTCAAGCTATGGATTGTTGGATGTTGTGATTTCTTGATTGGGTGGATTTATCTCTCGTTGTGCATTTTCTCCCTTACTAGAGGCCGTATGCCCTTCATTATTGAGTGTTTACTCTAGTCGCTAGGGTGTCTTGTATTGCTGGTCATTTTTCTAGTTCATTGGGAGTTTTTAAATCATTGCTAAACATTTTTATCTTTGCCTAGGGAGTCTTTATTAGTGCTTGGGCCACACACATCAATGGATAGCCAATGTAACAACCCAATGGAGTGAATTCTCTTTGTTGGGATTTATGCTTATTGGGAGTCCATCATATGCTTCATTTGTTAGTTAAATCAACTTACCATTGGAATGATTCCCCTCTTTATTGAGAATATCCCTCCTCATACTCAAGTAATTCACCATTGCTGTCGGTCACCCCTTCTCTTGATGTCTTTTATGTTATGTTGCAAAGTGGTGGTTTGAATTTAAAGAAAAAATGACATCTTCTTGAATTGTGCTTGAATGGTTATCATATATAAGTGCAAAGCATGTTATGTCAACTTCAATTTTGTATCTTCTACACATTAAAACTACTACTATCATAGGGCTTTAGTCTACTTCATATTCCAAGATGTTTTATGCCTATAAATAGTGGAGTTAAATGCAAATGAGATTTATGTGAATGGAATGTTTATACATATTTCTACTTTTTTGGATAGTTGGGGAGCTTGCAATGGAGTTTTATGTATTATATCCAGGATGTAAAAGGATTTCTCCTAGGTTGGACAAGATTTGATTAGTACACAACATTTGACATGGACCCAAAAAATAGATGCAACTAATGAAAGCATCATATCTTTCCATGTTTGGAAGGAATGCCAAAGTTGTTCTTAGTAGATGGAGGATGGGTGTATCTACCAAAATTCAATTTATGGCATGGTTTCCACATGCTATAATTCATTGAGTTGAGGTCATGGAATGAGTTTCCCAGTCATTGCTTCATTGAAATCCATTATCTCGAAAGGAAAGGAATTGAGATTTTAATTCGAAGTTTGAGAGCCACATGAAGCTTGAAGATGGTGTCCCTTCAAAGGAAATGAATAGCCCATTGAGTGGAGGAACAATGTTATCGAAGCCCCATAGCAGAGCCATTTGGAAACAAGTGTCTTGAGTGTTGTAGTTGGTGGCCCCGACTTTCCATAACTTACAAACCAAGTAGGGTAACTCAAACCTAAACATAGCATAAGAAGCGTGAATTCATTTGAGAGTGCACAAAGAATAGAGGCCTCTGAATCAATTTTGAAGTCAACGTCCTTATATACAGAGTATTTTCACAGCTTGGTATATTGTCCTAACCATTGGTTGCTCATGTGCCATTCACATTATAGTAGGTTGTGTGCAGACTACACCATGACCAAGGCCTTGTAGCCATCAAAAGGATATAGACCTCTGTACAAGACTAAGAACATAGGCAAAAAGTCAAATTCCACAAGTATCTTTGTTGGTGAAGTGAGTGGAGTATAAGTCCCTCATTTACAGATCAACTATAACACTATAACATTGCATTTGTTCCTCTTGATGTTGAATACCAAAAGAACCACGAAGGAAGAAATTGAAGGGGAAAAGATCATATGATGATACTAGCCATGCCAACTCTCATACATGAGAGAAGTAAGACAATTCCCCCCCAATAAAATTCAAATAATCTGAAATACTTGTTGAACCCTCAACAGACCCACACTCAATTATGGTCCACCCCTGAGTTTTTAACCTTTTAGGTCTTTTTGACTCATAGATTTCAAATCAAATTCAAAAATCATGAATATATTAGATTTAGTTCTCTGCATTGTGTCATTTGAAGAGACAATTGATAAGCCCTTTGTTACTTGAGCAATTACATATTGTTCCTTTGAATCTTCTAGCCTTAGTCTTGGAACAAAAATCCTTTCCTTATCATTTGATTAATGGTTACTCGATAGTTCTTTACATATTCAAGGCTCAATATAATAAATGACGTTGATCCCTTTGGACCTTCATATGCTCTCGTTATGCTCATCAGGCTCATAAAACTCTATTCTCAAGATAAGTTCCATAAACCTTTACTATTATGAGCTTCGATTTAAATGGTTAGACCTATCCCTTGGAAGATGATGATAATTCGATTCGAAGTTAAAAGGGTTGGTTACACCAATAATGAAGAGGCCATTTCAAAGTTTAACCTTCAAAGTCCCAAATACTTTGTGTTCAAAATTCAAATAATTGTATGTCTATATGAATGAGATATCCTTATAAATGTTCACTTCCCAAGGCCCTTGACACTAAGTACTTGGAGCTTGGAAGGATGTTCATTCATCCTTCTTCAAAGAACAAAATATTTTTGTTTCTCCAAACTCCTAGGTAATGGCAGGGCTTGCCTTAGTTGACACTTGGTTTTATCTCTTCAAATCCCTAGTTCTAAACAACTCGAGACCAAAAGAGTTTATGGTTTCTTTGAATGCGAATGCATAGGTACATTTGATTTTCAAAGGCTTGAGTATTATGTACTCAAGACTCCAGGTAACAATTTTCTAATATACTTTGAATAATGTCACTAGAAACCTTTTGAGCCCCTAAGAGCCAAGTTGCTAGAGAGACCCACATTTCAATAATGTAATGTTAATTTTTTACGCTAAGGGTAGAAGTCTAGACTGTTGGCTTGGTTTTGCAACCAAGCTTTGTGCAATGGGCACCTATCAACAAGTGATAGCAGTTTCAAATATTGAAAGCAAAAAAAAATTATAAATCTGAATCTAACATGTGCATATAACAATAAACTTGAAAAGTTATAAGAACAAGAACAAGAAATAAAATAAAAAATGACTTTTGTATTATAATACCTCAAATGGTGAGGATGTTGTGGTGTTGAGCAGCTCCAAGGGTGAGATGCTCTAGGTTCCAATGGTCTCTTCTCCAAGATTGCTACAATGGTCAAGAACTCATGAGAGATTTTGACAGCATGAGGATAGGATGATGGATGGATGGAAAGTGAGGAGCCCCTACCACCTTTTTATAGTTTTTGGTGGTGGGGAATACAATTATAGTTTTGAGGAAACCAATGGTATTGACCAACATGGTTTAGGTACCTTTTCCCTCCTTTTTACTTTTTTGAATATTTTTAATATTTCTATTCTCTTTTTAATATTTTTGGGAATTCTGGACCCTTTTTGAGGGTTTTTTATGCTTTTTGAGGAAAAATATTCATTTTGAGGGAAAAAATGGGTGTATTATGGTCTTTTGGTGACCTTTTGATGGCTTTAGAGGCTCAAATGGTGGAAAAGTGGACAAATGGGTCATGTGAATAAGGAAATGAGCTAGTGAGCACTTTTTGGGTGTTAACATAGACCTTCGAAAATTTGAATCCTAATTTAGCAATAAATTTGCATTCATTGGCATTTAGAGAAAAATATTTCAAAACTTGGCTATATTAGGAGTGAACAAAATGTCAATTTTGTCAATTATTATGTTCTCACTTCTCTACTTACGCTAAGCATAACAATAGTTTTTAAACCTAAGTTTAATGTTACTCTATCATACCTCTAAGTGAGTTAGAGAGATGCAAGATAAAGGAATTCATCAATGGGAAACAACCTTAGACTACCCCTCTCTTGTTTTGATTTGCATGAACAATCTCTTGTTTTGATTTGCATGAATGATCTTTCGCTTGTTAATGAGAAAAATGTGTAGGATTGCGAACTCTATTTTCAAATTGTATATACTTTTATATGACATTTTCGATTATCCTTTGAATTTCTTCCCTCGGTGACTTGAATTTCATTTGGTCATTTGGGGTCTGATAGGGATTAGATTTGTTGCTTGAATTTAGTTTGGGGTTAGTTTTGAATTCCTTGATTCAAGCTTAATCTAGGAAAATATGAATTCACATTATTTAACATAATTCTCTTCTCCCTTGATTTGAATAGCACATGCCTGGTACACCCATGCCCTTTCCCTTTGAAGATAAGATGTGCATTTGAATTGATTAACTATTGATTTCAAATACTAACTATGATTCACAGAGTGTGTGTTGATGATGACGGTATATGATATATACAAAATTGCTCCTAAGAAAGTTAAAAAAGATAAAGAAGCATTTTTTGTTGTTTCTTTGTAGCCAAATTAGGATGTATTTGTAATATTTACATATTCCACTTTCATTACGTGTCTGAATAAAATAGTGACAAATCATATGGAAAAGTATTCAAATTGTACAAGAATACACCTTTGTATCTTGTGGTGCTAGACACATCATTAGAAGATGAAGTGCTTAATGAATGGGGATGAATCATATGGTCGGGAGGTCCAACCTCCACAATGCTAAAAAAATAAAAAAATATTCCCTTATTTTGATGTGATTGAGTGGTTGATATAGAGAACGAATGTCAATGGAAAACATATTTATTCCAACACAATGAGATGCATTGGCTCATTTGCACCTAGTGCAATCACAACCATTTACCAATTCTCGAATCTTGAGTTGCACCTAACCCCAAATGAGTGGATTATTTTGTCAAAAAGAGTGATGCATTTCACATAATAAATGGGTGTTGGTGTTTAGATAGAGCCTTTCGAAAACATTCTATAGATGTTTATGTGATTAGGCATGTAAATCCTTCAATGGTAGATGTTGTGGTCTTGATATGGATGTTTTATGAAGAGAATGATGTCACCCCTCTCAAGGAAATCTGTTTACCTTTGATGCATTGCAACACGTCAACCTTAGATATTGATATTTAAGTATAAATAGTATATGGTAAAGTGAAAAGTTCAATTAATATGTAGAAAATAAAAATGAACATGTGCATTGTAATTTGATTTAGGTGCATGGATGACAAGTGTGCCATCCATGCAACAATTAAGAAATTGAGTAAAAAATGAAAATTAAGGAATGAAAGTGGGCAAGGCCAGGAGGAGGGGGATCTAGTCTTTTTGGTTGATTTTGGGATTTGATTGTTTTTTTGTTGTTGGTTTTATGTTGTTTGTGAGTGAACCTACTAAGAGGCAGGCTAAGGAGGAGGACATTGTTGTACACAGGTTGATAAGAAAAGAGTAAGGCCTTACATGGTCAGAAATAGGGTTAATTGTTGAGGGCTTGAGGGCCTTAACATCTACTTGGGTTGGTTGGGTAGAGAGTTTCCCCCCCAACTCTTGTTGTGGATAAAGGAGCCGGAGATTGATTGAGGACAAGGTTTGTATGCAAAATGGGTTAACTTGGTCATCGATCAGGTAAGTAGAGATTCTTCTCTTTAGATTATGGGTGAAAACGCGAAGTTGGGAAACAATTTTATGACAACGGAGTGAAAAAAAGCTAGTCCACGCGGATGAACACGCGAAAAAAATTCAACCTCAAACTCTAGGCCGAGAGTTTGTGAGAGTTCAAACTCTCGGCCAAGAGTTTAATAAAACTCTAGGCCGAGAGTTTGAACCAATCAATGCGCTGTGTTTAAAAAAAAACTCTCGGATGAGAGTTTGAACTAAACTCTCGGCCGAGAGTTTGGAAGATATTTTTTTGGCCGAGAGTTCATGGTCAACAAAACCTGCGAAAATATTTGGCATCTTTATGGAACTTGCAACTTCAGCAAGCCCAAACTCCTGCAAATTTTAAATATTATTTGTCGGACTTGGTAGCAATGGATTCATCTATGAATCTAGTTTCCAATGATATAATAATTATTTCATTTCGATTTGAATTTCTATTTATTAATAATTTTTTTCTAAACCTTATCCCTTAAGAATTTTATTACTCTGAAAATCACTTGGAATGAAAATTCAATATCATAACAGAGACAACACCAAAAAATTTGAAATATTCACAGAGATCATAATTGGCGTGTCCTCTTCAAAAGGGTACTTTTAGTTTTTCCAATAAGAGTCACACTAAAAAGAAAATTGAAGCTCACCAACGTGTGTCGATAATGAACCATTTTATGAACATATGTTGTTTCGATAGATAATAAAAAATAGTTCCCAAGTCTTAAAAAACTCAAAATATAGTCCATGCACAAGTGTAGTGTGTGTAGATTATGAGCATACAATTTTTTTCCCTAAAATGAATAACCATCTATTAAAAACTCGGTGGCCACATAGGTCACTCATTATCCATACCTAAAATTTTCAAGTATATGTCGTTGGTGAGCACTGAATATGTCCATAAAAAATAAAAAAAATACGAGTAGAAAACTAATTCAATTCTCTAAAACATTTGTGTTTACTTCAAGTTGAAATTCCTAAAGGAGATATGGGTTTGAAGATGTCGAAGTTGAAAAACATAAAATTTAGGAGTTTTGTTTGTAAAAAACAAGCCAAAAGTGTTACCCAACTTTGCGTTTTCACCCTTATAGTTTTAAATCTTTGCTAGTTATCTGAGAGGTATTTGTTTGATGAATGACACTTGATAGATTATCTCTTTTTCGAAAAAAAACAAAAAAAAACTGTTATTCAATTAGGTTTAAAATATGGAATAAAAAGGGGTTGTTACATTTGGTATAAAAGCCTAGTTCGAATATTCATGAGCCTTAAGGGCCTCATCCACCTAGATTATATTTTCCCCAAAATTTTATTTTGTCCCAATATTAAACAATGAACTTATAATATATTTAACTATTTAACACATAAATAGTCTGATAGGCATTGAGGTTTGAACCCAAATCTCTTGTTGCAAAGCAAGTGCCTTTCCTAGGCCACACCCATATTAATGGTAGAATGAGGTAATAAACCTTGTGCATGGAGATTAATCAAAATAATATTACAACTAATAGCCACAGTGATGGATTTCATCAATATAGGGGTTTGTCTATATAAATACAAATGTGCAGTGCAAGATAATTATGTTTCATAGGAATATCAACTCCAATAACGAGTTATACAACTTGATGAGAACTCGACATTGTTCTCGTTTTTTTGGGGGTTAATTTTAGTAGTTGTTTTTACCTTAGAAAGTGTGTATACTGGTAGCATCATTTTTCATTTGAGCCATTTTTTTGCGATTTTGAAACTTCTTGGTTAAAAAAAAATGATTTTTATTTACAAATGTGTTTTTTTCGACTTTTACAAAAAAATATACATTTAGTAGCTAGCTATAATGAAAAAATATATAAATTTTCAAATTTTTTAAACTTTTAGAAGCTGGATAGAATGAAATATATATATATATATATATATATATATATATATATATATATATATATTTTGGAAGTTTTTCCTCCGAACTTTTATCTTAAATAAGTAATTTATATAGACAAATTTGTAAAAAAAAATAGAAAATAAAGACATTTTAAACTATTTTTAACTCATTTTCAACTATTTTAATTATAAAACTTAAAATTTTAAAGATTAAAAAAACCCTTAAAAACAAAATAAAAAAAAAAAACTAAAAAAAAATTATAACAAAACTAAAAAACTAAAAATAAAAAAAATTAAGAATTTACAAAACAAATTTAAAAAAATTTAAAATATATATATATTTTTTAAAATAAAATAAAATAAAAACAAATTATAACAAATTTCAATTTAAAATTTAAAATTTCAATTAAAATAATAAAAAATTAAAGAATCCTCTACTGGTATCTCTCCTTCAATTAAAGAATCATGCAAGGGAATATTGAATTATTTTCATTGGATTGTCTAAAACCCATACTATTAGTTGCGGGTTGGTTGTTGTCCTTGGAAATGAATTGCTCAAGCCTCTGACTGAATGAGATTTCTAGTGATTCATACCAAGACTTTTGTTTGCCAAGGGACCTCTCAAATGATCTGGTACTTGACCTTATTTGATGGTATTTATTTGCCTTGTCAAAGCTAGGGGCACTAGATCTTGAAGCCGTGTCATAATCTTTGAACTATGATTATGCTAGTTAAAACAAACTTTCAAATAAGATAAGTTGCTCTTGTAGATCGTAGATATAATCATTGTTTGGATAAGCAACGTATCCATCTTGTTGATGTTCAACATCAGTCTTGCATTGGATACTTTTGCATTCGAATCCTCTTCATGGTAGTAACACTCAACAAGAACTGCCCTGTGAGGTTCCTATCCCTTTTGCTATGATCTGCACTTGAAAAAAATGGAGTCTTAGTCGCCACACTTGCCATGGAATCTCTTGAATTTGAAGGATTAGCGACTATTGTTGTTCCACTTGAATGTTGGGATAATTGCCCAGATCTAACTCTACTTTTCATTGAGAAGAAAATTTATGGGCAGATTTTTGAAATGGAATGGTTACTCCAAGCCGTTTATGGGCAATATCGGAAAATATGGCCCTGCAAATGACAAAGTCTACACAAAATTGGTAGAATTTTGTAATCGATCATTTGCACCCTACTCCAATTACCCTACACCATCTCCTCCAACAATCCTTTGGAAATGGAAGTTTGTATCAAGATACAAGGGATACATGTTTGATATCAGTAAGTAGTAACATATGTAACGTAGTAATGTAGGTAGTAACATATGTAGCACATATCCAATAGAAAATTGAGATCCATTTTCAAATTTAAGTAAATACCTTGCTTGCTTAATTTCTTTGAAGCCACCAATTCACGCACTCGAGCTTGAAATGCCATGGTTGGGATACGATTTCTTGTGTCCTCTTATCTTGAGGAGAGTCACCTTTGTGTCTAGTGTCCAAGTCCAATAAGAGGGCTGTTAAGTTCACAAAAAATTGTCTAGTGACCAATGTACAACCTAAGTAGAGTTATTCCTATTGCCAAGTTGCTTATGTGTCTCAGAAGGATCCTAGAGATAATAAGAAAATAAGAATTTTAATTGGGATTGTGGGGGGCACTGTTGGTGGGGTGGAAACTTTAGTACTTATTGTGGTTTTGATGTTGCTTAGAAGGTAAAGATATCATAAGGAAATTAAGTAGAATCAATGAAGAAACTAGCGATAGAATGTGCTTCAACTTGCATATCATTAGAATTACTTGTCAATGCAATGAAGTTGGGTTCACTTGGTCTTCCATAGTACCACCCATTTTCTTTAGAGGAGATAGAAAAGGAAACAAACAAATTTGATGAGTCAACTCTTATGGGTGAAGGCTCCAATGGAAAGCTATATAGGGGTAGGATGGAGGATGTAACTTTGGTTTCCGTTAGTCTAGAAAATATCGGTGATTTTTCGCGAAAAATCGCAAATATCATCATTTTTTCCTCAAGACGATTTTTCAATGAGGAAAAATCGTGATTTTTTAAAACTTGAATGTGTCGCGATTTTTTCCAAAAAATCGCCCTGTTTGCCGATTTTTCGTGCTACAATGGAAAAAATTGTGGGGTCGGCGGGGATCTACAGTATAAAAGGTAAAAGAGGTTTTTTTTTTCATTTTTCTTTCATCTGATTGTTGGAAGAGGGAGAAGGGTAGGAGGAGATCATCAACCACTGTGGAAGCATCCTTACACCATTTGCCATCACCATCAAGGATTTTTGTGGAGCAAGGGTTCAAGAATCAAACCAACCAACTCAATCTTCCTCTCACAAGTACGTACATTGTATCCCATTGTTTCTTCTATATTTTCCATCGATTGTTTGCATGTTTATTTGCCTAGATTTTTCTATATTTTTTGCCATTTTGACAATGATTTACATGCCCATAAATATGAAAAATGGTCACAACGTAAGGGGAAAAATCAATGGAACAACATGCTTTTCTTTTAGATGTTTATCCACCCTCTTGTTCTCATTTTTCATTTCTTAAAATCTAAATTAAGAGGTCTGATTTTTTAAACCAAGCTGCTGCTATTTTCTTTCAAAAGGGTTTAATGTATTTTTTTGTGCCCTAGGCTTGCATTTTGAGGCTGTCATTCCCTTTGCGAAAATGCCCAATCCTTTGGACCCATTTTGGCAGTATAGTGAGTCTGAAGATGAGATAAATAAGAAGAATTTAAAATGCAAATTGTGTGGGCATCACATGACAGGAGGGATAAGCATATTGAAATACCATCTAGCTAAACTTCCTGGGCATGATGTTGTCCTTTGTACTGCAGTGACCCCATATATCATGAGAACTGCCCATGACTCAATCGGACCATGAAAAAAATAGAAAGAAGGATGAGATCGCCACAAACAAAGCTAAGATTGCAGCTTTTGGCCTAGCAAGAAGTGCAGTGGCATTACTATCTACCACTGTCGGTGAGGGTAGTGGGATGGGCTCCACAGATTCACCTACCGGGAGGGTGGGGGCCTCGTCCTTTTTTGTTCCATGAACAGGAGTTGGAGCACAACCTTCTATTAGTTCAATGGTAAATATAACGAAGAAGGTAGAAGCAGATAGGGTAATGGAGAGGTGTCTTTACTGGAGTCACATACCTCAACATTGTAAAAACAATCCATTTTGGCTGCCAATGTGTGATGCCATTGCAGTAGTTGGCCCAGGGTATAAAAGTGCCACCTTCAAGGAGTTGCAATGCCCAATCTTTCAAGCATAAAATAAGGACATCGGTGCTAGGTTGGGGGAGTTCAGGTAGTCATGGGAGAACATTGGATGCACAGTCATGTCAGATGGTTGGTCATATGGTAAGGGTAGATCTGTTATCAACTTCTTGGTACATTATCCTAGAGGTACCATGTTTATGAAATCAGTCGATGCATCGACATATGTAAAAGATGCAACACTCTTATGTGAGTTGATAGATGGGTTCCTCCAAGATATTGGGGTGCACAATGTTGTGAAATTTATTACAGATAATGCAACTAATTATGTGGCTATTGGCAGGCTGCTTATGGAGAGGCACCCCACTTTGTTTTGGACTCCATGCGCTGCTCATTGTATTGATTTGATGCTGGAGAATATGGAGAAAATTCCCTTCATCAAGGTGGTGATTGATCAAGCTAGGAGCATCCCCAAGTTCATTTATAACCATACTTTTGTTCTCAACCTCATGAGGAGGCACACCAAAAAAAAGGAGTTGAAACGTCCTGCAATCATGCGTTTTCCCACCACCTTCATTACTCTTCAGTATTTGCTTCAATGTTAGTTTGAGTTGAAGCAAATGTTTGTTTTTAATGAGTGGCGTGATTGTGCCTACATCAAGAGAGAGGATGGGAGAACCATTGCCAAGTTGGTATACACTGACTCCTTCTAGGAAGGAGTGGAGGAAGTGTGCTCAGTGAGTGAACCTTTGGTAAGGGTTCTGAAACTTGTTGATGGTGATAATACCACAATGGGCTATTTGTATGAGGCCATGGATAGGGCCAAAGAGGCCATCTAGAATTATTATGTGCGTAAGGGTACCCCAGGGAACAACAGGCGCATGTTGTTATGGGTGTTGATTGATAGTCGATGGAACGAGATGCTTTCTCGACCCATTAATGTAGAAGCACTCTTCCTCAACCCTGCATTTTCCTACAAATGCAATTTTGATTTTGATGGCGAGGTGTTGGAGGGGCTCCTCACTTGTATTAAGAGGATGGTACCTGATTATGAGACTCGCAATGCAATCAATCATGAGATAGAGGTGCATCAAGATGGTACTGGAGTATTTAGCTTTGGTGATGTTATTTGTGATAGGACTAATTTCATGCTAGGTAAGTTATTAAGGTGTTTAAATTTTATTTGAATGTTGAATTATGATTTATTTATTTCCTATTTCAGTTTTCCAATGCAATGAAATGTAATTTAGTTCTATTTCTTTCTTATTTGTTGTAGCTACTTGGTGGCAAACCTATAGTGTAAGGACACCAAATTTACGGAAATTTACCATCAAGATTCTTAGCCAAACATGTACCACTTCAGGATGTGAGTAGAATTGGAGTGTGTTTGAAAAAATACACGCAAAGAGATGCATAAGGTTAGAATTTAAACAAATCAATTGCATTTAATGTAATTTATGAATCTATGATCCTCTAGGCTTTAACATATTATAATTTATTAAAATTTTTGAACCTCTAGACTCATAAAAAAAATTATTACCCTCTTACAGGTCGGAGTTCACACATCTCAATGACTTGGTCTACGTCCATTACAATCTCCGCTTATGGATGAGATAGATAAATAAAGAACCAAATGCGGATGCTATCTCCTTAGACAATATTGATATATTGTCTAAGTGGAGAGTGGAGATTGAGACTCTTATCATGGAGGAGTCACCTACATAGCTAGATCTAGAGGAGGGGGAGGAGGAGGAGGAGGAGGATGTCGGAAACACCACGGAGGGTGACATGCTAGCATCACCACCGCCTTCTACATCAATTGATACAGCTAGTCCTCCATCCATCACTCATCATCCGATATTAGATGCAGGGCCAGGGATTTCTGCTGCTACTACTAGTGCTAGGGGTAGGCCTGACAAACGGCCCACGACCTTTTCCTTGAAAAGGGAAGAAGGCATTGATATTAGATAGGTAGCTGCTAGTTTTCCTTAGATACATTTATATATGTGATGTCATTTTGTATTGGTTATCCACTTTTGAGTCATTGATTGGACAATTATGATGTTTCAAGATTCAATATCGACTTTGATGTATCATTTTATATTTGGCATGACTACATGATGATGATATATATCAGTGCTTTCTCCATATTTATGTTCCAATGTGTTTATCTGATGTTATTGTTGCTTTATATGTTTAAAATTCTGAAAAAAATGAATGTATTTTGTATTTTTTAATATTTGCCAAGATTTGCCGATTCTTCCTGATTTTTTCGCCGATGTTGCCGAGAAGTTGTATTCGGGACCCTTGCTGACTTTTTGCCGATGCCAAATTTTTCAACATTTCCATAAGGTGCTTGAGATTAGAGTGGAAACCAACTATTCAAAATTTGAAGCTACATATGGAGTTGTTCTCAAAACTTAGACACTAGAATTTGGTCAGTCTTCTTGGGCACTACATTGATGTGAGTTTAATGGTTCGGATGTGAAAATGGTATTTCTCATCTTTGAATATGTATCTAATGCAGCTTTGCAAAGTCACCTTTTTGGGAATATGCTAGAAAATTGTTTAACCTAGCCACAGAGGCTGACAGCAATGAGTGGTGTGGCAAGGGTCATCTATTTCTTGCACACACGAGTTGTACTTGTTATTTTTAATAATAATGTGAAAACCACAAAGGTTTTATTGGACCAAGGTCATATTGAAAAAGTAAGTGATTATGGCTTACCAAGACTCGCATCAGATATGATTGAAATGTGGAATACCAGAAAATGGCACAAAAGGGGCTCTCCTTTATTAGTAGGTATGTATGTCATTCAAGTAACCATAAAATTCATAGTTTGTATGGTGCTGGCATTTTACATCACAATTGTGAATATGTGTTTTGTTGGTACCAACATGCATGATATGATTATCATAATAGATTTATTTGAAGATCATATTAGAATTTGCCACAACGTGCTTGACATATGCATCACTTTTCAATTATTTATAGGCATTTGAAAACTAGTGAGGATTCAGGGTTTTATATAAGCTGACATTCCTTTTAATGCTTATTAAGATCCTTTTTATTCCTGGTAATCTCACTTCATTTTCTTAGTCCAATTGTCGAAATACCACTGATATATATTCTTTATGTTCTATGAGGTTTGAATTTTTGAATATAACAATCTGGTTCAGGATTTTCTTTGGCATATTTATATATACTGTTGATTATTATGCATAGAAATTGCAGTAAAACTAAGGCGTTTGTAAATTACTTTCTCCACAATAATTATTTTCAAAATATCTGTAATATGATCTAAAGCTCCCTCTTTCGAGTCCCATTTCCTTATTTTGGTTATTAGTTGCAAACATATTTAAGAATCCATGATGCTTGAAAGTTTAAATTGGGTGGACTATTAGCTAGTAAATGTTTAAAGTGTGATAGAACTGTATTAGCAAAAGTCTTTAGTCCTGACAGTCTTACATGCTTGATGAGAATTGAGAACTAGTGCTAGTAGTTTGGGTTTGAGTAGTAATATGCAATTCAACCCCTCAGCATGGTCCATTGCCATTATTTTTTTCATCATGGATTAATATGACAACTTCCCTGGAGCTTCTTTGGCTTTGTATCTTGTTATGGAGCCCACTACCATGATATTTTGGTTATGGAGGCCACTGCCATATGTAGAATATTAGAATATTGATGGCCATCCCAATACCCAATCTCTATAGGATTGTTAATCCTCTGGGCCTCTGAATCTTCTCAAAGTCCTTACTAGGATTCTGTCATGGACTAGAATGGATACCGACATTGACATGATGATGAATGATGTTAGGAAACCTAGGGAATATCAGAGCTAGGACCCATATGCATGTTCAGTCTTGTTCCCTGCCTTACAAACAGTTTGTTTACCTCAACTATCATGACGCTTGGCATGAACAGGGAAACCCAAATTGGTAGCATTTTTATCTTTGAATAACTATTTTAACATGAGCTCCTTAAATTGAGTTGTATACTTCATTGTATTGTTGTATTTTGAATTATCTTATGTATTGATTGTCGTTGGACACCTAAATATTGTAAATATATGAAGTCTTAAAATGTGAAGAGTCAAACCACTTGGAATATGAAAAATTAAGAAAAATCAAGAGTTACTACTATTGTGTATAAATAAACACTCCTGTCGATAACAAATACATCCTCGGAGTTACTGTCCTGGCTTGACAGTGGTATCAGAGCCTGGTCTTTGTCTTAACTCCGTGACAACTGACAAATTTAGGTCTGCATCTGACCTCTATTGCTTTAAGACCTGCACACCGAGGAGATGCCACTCTGCCATCATTGCCTTTGTTGCTCCTAAACATGCCAGCTTTGTCGACCTTCACATCTGGCCTCTATTGCTTTAAGACCTGCACACTGAAGGAAGCCCGAACTCATGTCCCACGACTTCATACCTTAGTCCTCTCTACCTGCGTGAGTCCTATCTACCTGCATGGGCTCTCTACCTATGTGAGTTCGTCAGTAAAACCCTAATCCAACATGTGCGTGGGCGAGACTTCGACGTGAAGCATGGTGGGCATAGACTATGTTAAAACTGCATTTGAAGATAGTGTGGGTGTCCTCTTTGGTTGCGTTTGAAGATCAAACTAGAGACCTGAAGAACCTTGTGGAGACCTACGCATGGAGACCTAAAGAGCCATGTGGAGACCATATCATGGAGCTGAGTGGAGACCTGTGTGTGGAGTTGAGTGGAGACCTGAAGAGTCCTGTGGAGACCTGCATGGAGCATGGAAAAGTAGAGCTTCTAGAGCTGAATCCTAGCCCACCTAGCCCACCCGGTGGGACTCGAACCCACAATCACACCATTAGAACTCAGAAAAACCAAAAATATCAATAAGTTCATTATAAAAGCTTTTATTTCCTTCAAAATAGCTTCAATGAACATTTCGAATTTTGGTTTGAGCGCATTTGTTGTTTTATTTTTGAGTTAATATTCTTGCTTGAACATTGAGTTCTTTGTAAGAAGCTGTTAGACTCTCATGAAAATACTTGTTTTTGCTCTAAAAGATTGGATTACGGATAAGAGATTGTAGGGACAAACTACGGACTTTGAAGATTGTATTGCAAACTTTCTCTAGACATTGTAAACCTAGACATCGTAATTTTTTTTCCCGCAACATTTTAATAGACTGTACATGGTAGTATAGACTTAGACCCGCACCTTGTATTATTTGCACTACTTCTTTTTCATTGCAGAGTGTTTTGTCAAAGATGAATTCTCTGGCTTTCATCGTCGGAGCAGTGCTCACCGGAAAAGACAACTACCCTTAATGGTTAAAAAAGATCAATCAAACGCTCATCTTCAACAATCTGTGGGACGACATTTGTGAAGGAGAAACTGTTGAAACAACGAATGGCCCTATGATCCTTATACCAAAACAACCTACAATAAACAAAGAGCTCTTCATATGGAAGAGCAGAGATAAGAAATCATATGCATTGATCACTGCTACAGTGAGTTAAAAGGTGAGTCAACATATAACACCTGCTAAAACCTCTCATGATGCCTTAAAGAAGTTAAAAGATCTGTTTGACTCACATTGACATTGATCCCATACTTGCATCTGATATCAGAGCAATCATACATGACATCAATGCCACTGATGAGAAGTTAGACCTTCGTCTCTCTTACTTTGTCAAATTCATTTACCCACATATTCTCACTACCTTGAATCACTTCAAACTTGTAGTAAATTGAAATACCTCGCCTTTGACACTTTGGTGGAGAAGATTGCATAAAGAGATAAAGCCTTTAGAAGGAATACAGTTCATCCCACTAGAGAGATCTTGTACCTTTCCTAGAAAGGGAAGAATCATTCAATGGACTTGTCTTAAGGAGAAAAAAATAAGAGATTCATTGTAGAAAAAAGAACTTCAGTGGAAGAGGGTAGAAACAATCGCAACAAGAGACTTGACCTTCACTGTGGTCGCTGCAGCAAGAATGCATATGATGCAGATCATTGTTGGGATCCATGGGAGATAATTAAAGAGAAACATAACCAAAAGAAAGTCTAAGACAAAGGTAAAGCTCATGAGACTAGTAAAGCCCTTGAATCTACTCACTTTATTGTTTCTCATTGTAGTGTTGGAATAAATGAAGTCACATTCAATACTTCATTTGCATCTTGGATAGATACTTGGTTGCTCGAGACTGGTGCAACCTCCCACGTGAAATTTAGGAGAGTTGTTTTTTTTTTTTTAATCTTTCAGAATTGGATGACAATGTAGACAAAGTAGTGTATTTTGCAGATAAGTCCATCCTCGAGCCCAAGGGAATTGGATCCATTAGGATCAAACTGCTTGGATTCCCTGACTTTCTATTTCATAATGTTCTCTATCTACCATAGTTGTAGAGAAACTTGTTTCCCTTGGTGCACATTCGACAGCAAGGCCATTCCATCCACATGCTCGATGGAATAGTTGAGATAAGGAGATCCTCTAACAACTAGGTCAGTATGACCGGATATGAAGATGATAAATTGTTGAAGCTAAAATAATTATCCGCAAGAGCTCAGAATTTTGCTTGCTCTCTCAGCATGAAGAAGGTACAATATATTCCAGTCTTTTATGCAAGCATGCTAGATAGAGACACATCAACTATAATAGCTATAATTGTTGAAAAATAATAGTGTTTCTAGTTTCCCACCATTCCAAAGAAGTTGAAACAGTGTGATGATTGTATTCTTGGAAAACATAGTAAGCAACCTTTTCACGAGTCAAATTTCAAAGCATGTATAAAGTTAGAGTTGATACACTCTAACCTGTATGGCCTCATGCTCGTTCCTTCTGCAAATGGTAATAAATATCTCATGAATTTTGTTGATGATTACACTAGGATATGTTGTGTCTATTTACCAAAGCAAAAATATGAGTGATATGAAACATTCAAAAAATTTCATGTATGGATTAAAAATGAAGCACAATCTCACATTGACACTCTTCGTAGTAATAATGGAAACAAATACACTTCTAATAAATTTGAAAACTATCTTTGTCAACATGTAATTAGGCATCAAACTATAATTCCATACAATCCTCAACGGAATGGTGTGGCATAAAGAATGGACATAACACTCTTGAATATGGTACTCTCCATGCTATTTTTCAAGAATGTGAAATTGATGTTTTGGGGTCATGCAGTTTTATGTGCAATTTATTTGAGGAATAGAATTCCAACTCATGATATGAAAAACAAGAATCCATATGAGATGTAGTATGGGCTCATTCCTTAGGTGAGGCGTCATAGTGTTTTTGGTTCCACCTGTTATGCCTTAATTCCAAAGGAACAAAGAAACAAGCTTAGTGAAAGGAGTCAAAAGTGCATCTTCTTGGGTTACTCAAACACCACAAAGGAATACCGTATTTACAATGAGTTAAACAAAAAGTTTGTACTTTCCATACATGTCATTTTTCTTGAAATTGATAAAAATGACAAGTATACTGAGAGGCATCTTGATCGTTTGGATAAATTTACTCATTTAATGACATTTCATGAAGTTGATAATGAGATTCCACATCTTGAAGGGTGGATCCCTGTCTTGGAAAAATATTTCGAATCTCCTTTTGCAGCACCATCACCCCCTCATAAAGAAGTATGTCACTTCACCAGAACAACGAGGTTCAAATGGATGATATGATTGAAAGGATTTGAAGACTGAATCTTGAAGAGATTGAAGCACCACCAGCTGAGCAACCCAGACCTTCACGAAAAGTTCCAAAGTGGGTCACAACACTTGAAAGTGTCCATCCAGATGAAGTCGGAAAGACGAGAACCAGAAGTTTGACAAGGTAAGAAGATGGAAGAGATGGAAATAATTCAAGTTCAAGTGATGTAGAAGATATGGATGTTTTGTATGATTGTGAATTGATTTTCTCTACTAAATTTAAACCATTTTCCTTCAAATAAGACGATGCTCATGATGACTCGAAAGAAGCCATGCAGAATGAATATGATGCTATCATTAAGAATGGGACGTGGAAGTTGGTGAACTATCCATTTGGAACCAAACCAATTGGCTACAAGTGGGTCTACAAGAACAAGTACAAATCAAATGGTTCACTTGACAAGCATAAGGCGAGGCTTGTAGTGAAAGGTGAGGCCACACATAGTGGGTGGAAAGTTCATCAATTAGATGTGAAGACTGCTTTCTTGAATGGAGACTTGAAAGAGAATGTCTTCATGTTTTATCCATAAGGCTTTGTTGTGAAGGGACAAGAACAAAGGTTATGCAAATTCATCAATTCACTATATGGCTTGAAACAAGAACCTTGCACATGGTATGAAAAGTTAACCAAGCATCTTCTAAAATATCAAACACTTTAATCTTGATGATGCAACATTGCTTGTAAGTAAAATTGGAAGATACATTACATATCTTGTAGTGTATGTAGTTGATCTTTTGATGACAAGGAACAATGAAAGTTACATTGCATCCATAAAGAAAAAATTGAAGAAGGGATTTGCAATGACATATTCGGGACATCTTCACTACTACTTGGGAATGTAATTGACTCATAATAGTACATATGCATCTCCCAAAAGAAGTATGTTGGAGAGTTGTTGAACAGATTTGGCATGAAATAATGCAATCCTCTCTCTACTCCAATGGAACATAATTTGAAGATCGCATCAATAGAAGGAAATGAAATTGAGGATGCAACCGAGTATAAACAACGTGTGGGAATCCTTATCTACCTTACTACCACTAGACCATATATGTCATTTGTTGTTGGGATCCTTTCCAGGTTTTTGCAAAAACCTCATGAAGGACATTAATTTGATGCCAAAAGAGTTCTAAAAGAATTAAAGGGGACTAAACATTTTGACTCAAATATTCTAAGGTGGATGAATTAAAAAAAAGAAAAATTTTAGGGGCAAAATTTAGCGCATGGTCTATTTTTCGACATTTGTTTTCCAAAAAAAGATTTACCAATTTGCCTTTTTTTCAAAGATGATTCACCCAAATTCCATGGGATAGTTTCTTTTTACTCTTAAAACCACCAAAAAATGTCCAAAACTATATAATTTCCTTAGAAATTTGAATATTTAAAAACAAATCCCCAAACATATTATGGTTACAAATTTAAGAATTAGTTAGATTCGCCAAGGTTTCCACACTTTGAAAAAATTATGGATCCTTAAAATTTTCCCTATAGTTCAAACTGATTGGCTATCTTGATTCATACTTCAATGGTGACAAAGAAAATGGAGTGTCTACTTTAGGATACCTCATGGGTCTTGGATCAACAACTATCTACCGGAGATCATGCAAATAGCCTATTCCAGTAGATTCCACAACATAGGAAAAATATGTGGTTGCAACAGAAGCAACAAAGGAGATTGTGTGGCTCAGGAAAACACTTGAAGATTTGCAGGATAAACATGTGAATTCTACTCCTCTAATAATTGACAACACTTATGTAGTCATGTTGGCCAATAATCTCATATTCCATGATCAAACCAAGCACAACAACATGAAGTACCATCTTAATTGATATTATGTAAAGGCCAAGATAGTTCATTTGAGACAATGTCCCACAAACGAGCAAATTGCAAACATCTCCATCAAAGCACTCAGAAGAGAGAAGCTTGAAAAGTTTAGAAAGATGCTTAGACTGACAAACACCCTTTTGGATTTGGGGGGGATGTTGAACACCCGATCCTATGGTATTATGGTATATTTATAAATATTGTAAGTATATGAAAACTTAGAATGTGAAAAATCATGTGCTACTTGGATTATGAAAAACCAAGAGTTACTACTCTTGTGTATAAATAAACACTCTCGTCAATAACAAATGCATCCTTGGAGTTGTTGTCTTGGTTTGACAATTGGTAAGTTTAAATTTTTATTTTTAATATACAGTCAAATACATTCCCTCCATCTTTGATTCATTATGTTGAAGGGGGCTTGTTGTGAAGATGAAACTCAAAAGACTGCATGTAATTTCATCCTACCATGATTTGCTTTAATATCTACCTAATGCTCTAATCATAGTCTCTTGTAGAATTTTGTTGCTTCAATAGATTGTATTCCAAATGTCTCAGTGCTATTGGAAAATGGACCTAATATAGGGATTTAGAAGTTAGTCACCAAGGAAGTTTAACTTCCAATAGTTCTCTTTGATACCTAATCGAATCACAGGAATCACATGGTATTCAAGCAAAGTAAATGTCACACACAGTAATGATCAAGAAGAGCACGAATGGAGTCGAACATTCAACTAATTTACTCCTTCTTGGATGATATATTTATACAACAGGTGAAGAGGTTGAAGTGATTACACCCGCTCCAACTACTCATTCATTAGGTGCAAAATACATATTATTTCTTAATGTCTTTAATACATTTATGTGATGACTAAGGACCTAAAGGCCCACCAACATCTCCCCCACCCCAAAACTCTTCTTCTCCCCGAAGAGAATAACTATGCAGGAACATCCTTGACCTATGATTCTTTAGCCTCTGTCTTCAATCTGGTATTAGTCGGTTGAAGTGTCACTCTTTAATCATCTAGCCGACATTCATCTCCATCAGCTTAGAACTTATTTCTTTTGGCTCTTCTTTCTGTACCATTTCTGTACCTTCAACTTCCGAGGTCTCAACCCAAGAACTGCTTTTGAATTTCTGCACTGAGGGGCTGAATATATTCAAGTGTTCTTTGTGTCATCATCTTTGTGTTAATCTCTTTATTATGTGTTGTTAGATGTCTTCTGCTTGAATTCCTTCCTCGTCTTCTGCTGTGAGGATCTAAAATTCCTGCAAAATATTTTGTCTTCTCATTGTGTGCGATCATGAAGTTGCTCTACTGGTCTATGTAGACGCCACTGACTTGACTCGACTTGAATTACAAGAATCGACTAGAGATCAACTTAAATACATAACTTCAAATAAAAATAAATTCACTTATAGATCAACTCAATTCAATATAGACTCAATAACATGACTCTAGTTTCATAAGACATCGACCAAACATAGAAGTCGATCATAGTTTTACTCAGCTTACACATGACTCATCTACCAAAACCAAAGATAATATTTTACAAATAAATGGGTCGACCATATGTTTGACATTGACATTGACTGAAATAAATGAATAGTCGACCATTTTTACAATTAAAATGTCAACCATATCTTGACATCGTTTTGACTTTACAATCAACTATATTGCATCAACGACCAAAAAAAAGAGGAATCAACCACATGTTCAAAAGGTAGACATCGACCAAATGAAAAGTCAAACATAATTTTAAAATGGAAAAAGTAATATACCAAAAAATGGAGTCGACCATATAGGAACATCGACCAAATGGAAAGTCAACCATAATTTTAAAATGGAAAAATGACTTAATGAAAAGTCAACTATAATTTTAAAATGGAAAAATTAGTCGACCAAAGAGTGGAGTTGACCGACCAAATGAAAAGTCAACCATAATTTTAAAATAGAAAAATTAGTCGACCAAAGAATGGAGTTGACCATATAGGAATATCGACCAAATGAAAAGTCAACCATAATTTTAAAATGGAAAAAATAGTCGACCAAAGAGTGGAGACCATATAGGAACATCAACGAAATTGGTCAATACGTACCATTTGTATACAACGAGTGCAACAAATGTGCCTGGGATAACTGGCACTCAAATTGTTCTTTTTTTTGGGTGATTTGTTTCTAGTTTTGGTTATAAAAATCAGTGGAATCGTAATTTTATCTCATTTATTGTGAAACTATGTCATGAAACTGTCTCTTTAGATGTTTTGGCTCATTTTAAGACTACCCAGATCGTCGAAATTCCAAAACAATAACCAAAAGAAGTGAAACTGTGCCTCACCAAAAAAATTTCCATCACCAATCACTGGAATACCGAAACGATTTGAATGCCAATTATCACACACCCAACAAATGTCTTGTAATAGTTTACCGCTCCCACTCCAACACACAATCAATCCATCAACGCGGTTTCTAATTAGCCGACGAGTTTAAAAATGGGAATCTTTGCATGGTCGACTATACCAACATGCCAGTTGTCTTCCTCTCTCTACACTTGGCCTTGCTATAGAGCTTTTTTATTTTTATAGGATTCGAGGATCCTTTAACCTTTCAATATGTCTCCTTTGTGATGGAAATAAGAGCGATTAATACATGAACAACATATTTTCGTTCATAAGAAAGCACTCACGTAGCATTTTATTTAATTCCTTCGCAAACAAATATTTCTTGAATCTATGGAGGTTCACTCTCAGAATGTCAACTTTTCAACGCAATAATTAAGCACCGGAAGAACAAAAATAAAATTATTTCATCTTTCCTTTTGCAGCATCCACTACGAGAGAAACAACCTAGTCACCTGTCAATATCACTTCTATTTCCTCAAGATCATATCATTATCATGCAACGATTAATTTCAATACATGAGCAATGACCATAAATTCCAATTTGCAGGTTTTATTGATATCCTCATCCTCTTCTTAAGGTTCGGACCGTCTCCATTCGCTGCTACTGTCACCCAGACTGGACAGAGGAGGCAATGACGCCAATGTTGGATTTGCTCAGGGCGAATATTATCTAGCATGATGCAGGCTATTTAATGCGAACGTTCTACCTGCTTCACCTACTCATTCTTAAGTGCAAAATATATATTTTTGCTTAATGTCTTTTAATACATTTATGTGACGAGTAAGAACTAAAGTCCCATTGTTGCTATATCAGAAATACTGATGCAACTTTTGTTGCTGAGATCGGCTTATGTTGTTCTTTTGCATTGGACAAATTCAATGGGTGCATTTATTTTACAATCAAACAAAATTAAAGGGAATACAGGCTCTATCTTTCAGTGAAATGGCATCTAAATTGCATTCAATTCATGGCAGAAAGAGTTGCAGCAAGTGCATTATTAAGGACGTTGCATGTGGTAGTGATACCTAATTTTCTTTAATCTTATCTTGATTTGGATACTTCAGAGAAGTGAACAAAAATATTTTGAGGGACATACTAGATTCTTATAGATATTCTTTGAAGAACAAAGAGAGTTTATTCTCCATACCAAAAAAAAGGGAATGAAATCACATATGAGGATGCCAGTGTTGTGTAAAGGCATGTGTAAGGATGAGGAATACAGATTTGGATCAATCTCTTACTATTACAGAGGATTATTGAATCTGTGAGTCAGTTTTCATTAATGATACGGGATATACTTGGTATGTAAAAGTTCCATGGATTTTATAATAGAAGTAGTGTTATTTAACACCCCTGACTTTATTCCAAACTTAATGAAACTGAAAACCATATATCTATTTGGCCAAAGTCGCCTAGTTTTTAAACTTGGCCTCTTGAAACTCCTATTTAACTATCCAATGAAGACCCACATGAAACATGTCTATGGGGAATTGAACCTTTGGTGAGGAATATCGCCACCCCCATTTAACCATCCAAGCAATGTATTGTTAATCTTCTCTTTGATTATGAAACGAGACATAGGCTAAACTTGATTAGGCCAATGGCTTCGATTCATTTGTGCTTTTTCTTAATTCTCTCGTAGAAATAGAGTCGTATGCAGATATATAGGGTCATTATTCAGGTATCTTTATCGAACTGATGGCATTGTACAAAACAATTCAAAATTATTGGGATTTTATCGACATACCATTACACTTTCTGCTATTTTGTGAGTTATATTAGCACAAATACTCTAAACTGATCGGGATGAAGTGAATGCTATTCTCCACTTGGAATGATGCCTAAATTTAGGGTTTATTATTATACCTTATCTATGGTTAAGATGTTTGAAAATTCTAACAATTGTCCTTCACTAATATGATTTAAGAATAGAGATGGATTTCACTATCGAAGGATCCAATAAATAGTAGCCAAATTCTAGCTGCGATAATTATGATGTTTGATATTTTGGATTTAATTTGAAATAGAAGCTAAAATTAAGCTAAAAACATGGTAATATTGAAATCATTCATAAGGATATTAAAGTAAAAATATTTATTTCTCACAATAATTTCATTTTCTAGTGGTTTAACATGAGAAGAGGATGCTTGGTAGATTTGGAATGGATATCAAGATAAATTATACTTATAGGAATCAACATTGTATATTATTTTACTTGATTGACTGATAGGACCAACTTCCCTGTAAAAGCCGAGAGATTATTCGATTTAAATAGTTAGGCCTTGCATGAGTAATGTTTTTCAAATATTTTGTGGCCTCTTCCTATCCTGAATTTTTATCCTACTCCGAAAATTCCATCAACTATTCTAGCTTGAATCTGTTGGGATATTACCCATCTAGACATTAGGCATAAAACATTTTTTGTTTTCCCTAGTGCACAGACCTGTTGTTGACTCCATAGTGCATAGTACTCATCATTGTGATTATCAATGGACTATTGATTTGTCATCTTTGACCTCATTATCCACTCATGCATGATATTTGGGACATATTGAGTCAGTATCCTAAATTTTAACAACCTCCTTAAACTTAGGGATCCTGAGCACCTTCCTTGATTTCATCACTGATGATCACTAATAGTCAACTAAACCTCCTATGCGCCCTTCTTTGGAAATCTCTACTATTTTTATCCTAAACTCCCTAATGCTCCCTCTTGGCCTACCTATTGTCAGTTAACTAACTAATGCGCCCTCCAAGCCACCTACCATCAGTTAAACTTCCATTTGATCAGAGTTGCAACTGGTTCTCATGGAGTGTAAAATTTTTGTATTGTGGTGACCATAAGCCTTGTTGCTTGGTCCTTACATTTATGATATTCACCACATACTTTCAGGCTTGAGGGGGGGTGTTGGAGTATTAAAAACCCATTCATACCACTTTAGACTTATGATATAATTTATTAATAATTTTTTATTAATTTCCTAAGTGTTGACTAGGTAATTTGGCCTAGTTTTGTTTTTTGGTGGACCACATGCCATCCTAAGTCACTAGGACGAATTTGGATAGATTTCGGATAATATTTCTTGATATTCTATCTGTTTTTATTCTATTCCTGGATTAGAAAGGTGCCTTCCTGCTTTAGACAGCTTTATCATGCTTTTTCTGCTTTCTAGTGGATAAGGTAAAGCTAGTTTGACTAAGAAGCTGTCTCCACTTGGCCAATTCGACCTCCACCTCTTTCTTCTCTCCAAAATCCTTCATCACATTCCATTTTTATAACTCATTAGATTCCATACCATATTTAACTAATTTGTGATCCTTTAGACTGATTTGGAAAGTGTTTTTGACACCTAGTTTTTTTTTTCTAGTTTTTAGTAAGCCTTCATTTTTGTGCTTTACAATTTGCCTTCAAGGCATTCTATTTTCTCTCTTGAGGATGTATTATATATTGTAAACATATTGATGAATAATATACAATGAGTTTTTCTCAAGATATCTTCTCTATTCTTCTTCTCTTATTCTCATAAATATTCCAAGTGAAGTTGCCATATTGAATCTAGATCTAGGCAATCTGAATTCTCAAAATTAATATGTTAAAAACTATATCTATGATAATATTCTCTTAGTCATGTTTATGAAGGGATATTATCAAGCATGTTCTATTAAATTTACTTCTAAATTACAATGTAAACAATTCATGAACTTGATTGAGAGATGAAAACAATGATTAATATGTTATTGAAGATATATATTGAATAACATGTTATATATATAGATTTAATGATATAATAACTTTAGGGAAAAAATGGTTCAAAGTGAATAGTATATGTGATATCATATTTTTCTTCACTTTATATATAATCACTGGGATGTCTATTTTTCCTTGCATCTATGTTTTGTTCTATTGTGATATGAAAATTTATGGTGTACATGTGTGTGTACGTGTGAGTGTGTGCACGGTTGTGGATACATTTGATATATGTAGTTACTATCTGTTGATGAGATGATGTTCATATTCATGGTTGGAAAACTAGTGAGAATGGATAAATTATCACACTAATATTTGCAATATAACACAAAATATGCATTATGTAATGAAATTAATACTAATGTTTTAAGTTGATTATTTCTTGTTGTTTGCAGAAAAATGGTGAAGATGACTCCTTAGATGATCCATATTATGTTGTCACCAATGTACCAGAGAAATATATTGTTGATAATGATGCAGATTAGATGAAATTGTTGATGGATATGATGTTGGGATAGATGAGGATGATGGGGATGACGATGATGATGATGATAATGATGATGATAATGATGATGACGATGGTAGCCATTGGTTCTACTATTGAAATTGTGGATGTTTATTCTTTCTCCAGGCTACTAGACACGTATTTCTATTTTTGTGATGATCCAAGTTCATATTACATTTTGGTTCATTTTGATTTGTATGGTGGATTCATGTTGACATATAAACTTTGATTACCCTCGATCATTTTGACATTTCTAGATATGGATATAAAAAAAGATATTTCTTGTGATATTGGTATTTTCACTATATATATCGTTCACTTGTTCTTTTAACCTTAATATGATGATATGTATGATAGGTTATTGATGTGATGATTTTTTATAATTTCACCTTTTTTGATGAAATATAATGGTGATGTTACCATTATTATATTGTAAATTTATATATATTGGAAGTTGTCGATGATATTTTCATGAAAAATTAATATATATGATGATGTTACTACTTTGGATAAATGTTGTTTGTTTGCGTTAAATATCTTCATAAATGCTATGCAATTAATTTTAATAATGGTATCTACAATTAATTTGAATGTTTCATTATGTTATTTTAGAACTATGAAGTAAATGATATATGAGAACTATTGAAATTAATGAAATAATTATAATAATTTGATATAATAAATATATTAGCACATAATTTGATATAGTTGTAGGTGTTAAATAGCAAGCCTAATGTGGTGCTAATAAGGAAGAAATACTAGGAGCTAAAATGGAAGCCCATTATGTCATAGATCTAGAAGAAACACTAGGCGCAAAACCTGGTGCTAAGTTGGAAGTCAATTCTGATGCTATTTTGGATGCCAAAGTAGAAGCTAAACTAGTGTCCAACAAAGAAGAAAAATTAGATGCTAAATGGGAAGCTAAGCGTGACGTACATGAGGAAGCAAAATAAGAAGAAATACAAGGAGCTAAACGGGAAGAAAAATGTGGCACTAGTGGGACTAAAAATGGACGCTAAATTGGGTGCTAAAATGGTAGCAAAACATGGTGCTAATGTGGACGTCAATAGAGATGCAAAAATAGGCATTAAAAATGATGCAACACTTGGCGCTAATGAGGAATCCAAACATGGCATTGATATGGTAGAAAAATAAGACGTGAAGTTTGGATGCAAAACAGGGTGCTACATAGGAAGCAAAATATGGTGCAACAATAAAAGAAATATTTGGTGCCATTTTGGTAGAAAAACACGATGCAAAAAAGGAAGCAAAATTTGGTGCAAATTTGGAAGTGAAAATTGGCGCATATTTGGAAGTAAAACATGGTGCAAAATGGGATGCTAAAGTGGTAGCACATATGGATGCAATATTGGATGCTAATTTGGATGATAATGTGGCGCGAACGTAGATGCACACATAAATATTAACATGGCACTTTTAAGGATGCAAATATGGAACTATTGGGGACATCATTTAGGAAGAAAAAGAGGACGATCTCTAGGAAGCAAAATATGATGTTATTTAGGAAGTAAACCTCAACGTTGTCTAGGAAGCAAAATTGGACGTTATTCTGGAAGCAAAAAAATGGGCTCTATTTTGGATGTCAGAAAGGATGCTATCTAGGGAGCAAAAAAAATGATATTTTAGATGCTTTAGGTTTTGTACATGACGCCTTCCATTTAGTATCTACTTCGAACACTCAATGAAAAAAAAATACACTAAAAAGGGACGCTAAATGGGATGCTAATTCCAGGATTTGTTGTAGTGTAAGAAAACTTGGGAAGATATGCACCATAGGTTGTATTTTCCCCCTGAGTTGAAAAAAATGGAGGTTAGAGAAAAGGGTCTTATCATGTCTAGAGACATTGATTGGTATTAAAGTCCCCTTTTGACACACAATGTGTATGCAATGGGTAATATGGAGAACATCTCCAAATATATGCCAATCAACATTTTAGTAACTCTGATGTTGTTGAGAATATCTTGATCAAAGCAAATTCTTCACCTGTAGAAATTCGAACTTATATTGCTCTCTTCAAAGAATGTTGTGACATTTTTTCTTGGTCATACGAGGAAATGCCAGGCATAGACCTCTAGATTGTCTAACATGAGACCAGAGCATATGAAATTCAAATCCCATTCAACAAATTCTAAGACCAGTAAACACTCACAAAGAAACCATTATTAAGTAAAAGGTGGACAAACTATTAAAAGTCGATTTCATCTACCTAGTTCCTCTCACTTATATAAGGGGTGTTAAACCCAAATCCTATGGATTAGAAGTAGGGAACCATTCATGTGTGTACTAACTTTCACAATCTGAAAAAATCACGTCCAAAGGACAATTAACCCATGTAATTTATCAATCAGATCATAGATGAATGTGCTAAAAATGAAATCTTCTTGTTTATGGATTAATTTTTTGGTTATAATCAGATTCAAATATGTTTTGAAGATCTACGTTAGGTCATGTTTATCTATCCTTATGAACTTTTTTTTGTAATTAAATTATGTTTGGCCTTAAGCCTACCTAGGCCACTCGCTCTAAGAGAAGGTTTGATCACCGAAACCATCTTCATGTAGTATTTGAAAGATGCTGATATTATTATATAAATTAATTTGAATCCACATAAGTGCATCTTTTATGTCATGTACAGGAAATTGCTCAGTTCTATAGTACCCAAGTATGGGATTATGGTTGATCCATTCAAGGTTGACTCAATAGTTCAGTTGCCTCCCCTACGTAACATTCACCAACTTTAAAGTATTCATGGAAAAGTGATTTTTTTGCAAATATTGATTGACAATTATGACGAGATTACAAAAGGTTTCATGTGCTTTATGAAAAAAAGAGAGAGATTTTTGTTTATATGAGATGATTATGTGCAACCATCATTCAACAGCTATTAGTACCCCAAACTACAAAAAATACTTATTGTTATTTTGTACAACATCTGAATCAACCATCGGTATGGTTTTGGTTTAGGAAGACAACTCTCATTAAGAGCATGCCATGTATTATTTAAGTAGAATTATCACCCAAGCTAGCATATTCCCATGTGGAGAAGTTGGCATTGGAAGAAGTTCATGGTATTACATACTTCTTTGACATACAATTTTGACTATGGATACCAATACATTCCAACACATATTGACCCAATAAATATTGGGCACAAATATTCCAAGTGGATTGTGATTTACCAAGAGTTTGATTTGGAATTTTCATCTACTAAGTCAAATAAGTCCTTGCCTTTCACAAAGATAATGTTGTAGTTACCTTGAGATGGTGAGAATAAGGATTAAGACAAGTCTTTACTTGATGAGCATATATTTCTCATCAACTTCAGTGATCCTTTTCATGGGGATATTTTAGTATATCTCCAGACCCAAAGGTTCCCCTCTCACTTCTCTCATGACAAATGTCAATGTGTTCTCCATCAAGTGAAGAGACAACTCATCATCAAATACACTTTGTATCATTGAGGGTTGATCTCATTTTGCATCAACAACTAACTCACAAGGAAGCTAAGAAAGTTCCTAATGATTGTCACAATGGAGCTTGTGGTGGTCATATTTCTAAGTTGGAAACAAATCAAAAAATATTATGTGACAGATATGTTTGGCCTTTGTTTTTCAAAGAATGTATGGAGGTGGTTAATAAATATCACCCATGTCAAGTTTTCACAAAGAAAATGTGTGCATATATAGCTATTTATATCTTGTAGTCTCCATCGGCCACTTTGACAAATAGGGTTTGATTTTACTATGTGCAATCCATATTCAACATAATTTCATAACTACATCATTGTGTCCATAGATTACTTCACCAAGTGGGATAAATCCATGCCCAAATTTGCTAACAATGGAGTGACAACAATGCTTTTCAACTCAATCACGCCATTTCTAAGTTCCACATGCCTAGACACATTGTCAGTAACCACAACACCCATTTCCAAAACAAAATGACGATGAATTTAGTATATAAGTTAGGGTTAAATCAAGAAAAATATTCACCATATTAATTTAGGGTTAAATCAAGAACACTCTTCACCATATTATCCATAGTCAAGTTGAAGTGGTCTATAAAGTTTTGAAAAACATTATGCACCAAACAATTAACAAGAGGAAAAATAATTGGCACTTAAATATTTTTCCAACACTTTGGGCATATAGAACCTTGCTAAAAATGGTTACTGGAATGACAATGTGGAAAAAATTTCTTTGCGATTTCTGGCGCATCTTCACATTCCATGGAGATGGCATGTTCCAATCTTCTTCGATCCTCCACCGCCTTCGCCCTTTCATTCATAACTACCTCTTTTTCTTCACGAAAGCGCTCAACCTCATCTTCAATGCTTCACACCTGCCGCTTATAATTGACCAATATTTGATCATGCGTTGATGCTTCGCGGTCATTTAGATCTTCACTCACCCCAGTATGAGTATGCTGCAACATAAACATGGGCATCATGTTTAAGTCGATGCTAATGGTGTCTAATCCTTGTATCGCAGTATCCAATTCTTTGTTTCTGGTCGTGATCACAGTAGGTAACATATGTACAATCCGCCATCAGGTGCCAATATCTACCTCGACCCGACGCCCTTCTAGCGCACTTGGCACGGCTTCTGGCAACAACCTTGTCTCCACGATTGCAGTGCTCAATGTCTGAAACATCTGTGACACTTGGTGAATATACTCCGTCACATGCTGGGTGACCTTTACGCGGATCTCCTCTGCCACAGTTGTTATCTTCTCAAGCATCTTGTTCATTTGTTATTCGGGGAGACCGACAGTTGTACTCCCTTCTCCTCTTTCCATTCTATGATTTGTCCTTGCTTCCTCTCGCTGAGCTTCTAGCTTTGAATTTGTTGGAGTGGTTGATTACACACCATCGTGACTTGTGGTGTGTGATTGTTCTTCCGCACCTTCACCTTCATCCTCTGAGTCATTGGTTTCCTCTTGCACCTTTAGCCCATCCGTCGGTTTCCCATCCTCCGGGTCTGATAGTTAGTCTTACCCTACTGGAACCTTCCACTTTTCTGGCCATTCCTCCACTATGGAATCTAGTTCTGCATCGATCATCTTGTACTACATCGGTAGCCAATAATTTTGTGGGTGTGCGCGCACCTGAATGAATATCGCTTGGGGATCTACCAACAGCCTTGCGATTCTCCTATACTTCTTGGATGCTTCTTCAGTTAGTCGCATATATTTACCGCTTCTACTTTTATATCTTCCAAATATATAAAGAATTGAATGTTATTACCTGTTTGTCTCTCCTTGTTGTTTAATGCCCACAAATTTTTGTATCCTTCCCCTCGACACACTTTGGCAATTTCGGTCTCCATCCCCTGGTACTGTGGTCGTTCCATCCATGCAACCAACATGATCAATAATAGAATCCATGAGTATGTGAATGGATTTCCTTTCTCCTGGGCTGCTACCATATCCTCCATTAACTCGTTTAACAAAAATAGCGACCAGTTCATTTGAACTCCGACTGCACAGTTCTCCACGGATGCAATCACCCCTGATGTACACTGATTGGGGTGATTCTTCCTTACGATCTTAATTGCCAAAAAATTTGATGCAATCCTAACCACCTGATTGTTGATCATGTTGATCAGGCATCCACGGGTGTTATTCTCCACCCCGTACTTTTCCGTCATCTTCGCGGAAAGCTTCTTATCATTATCCTTCCCTTGCACGTATTGCGCAGGATCTACCCCGACCTTGGGTAATCTAGTGATTTGCGAAATGAGATCGACCATGATTGCAATATTTGTGCCCAACCATAAGTATCCACCATGAAGACAGACCAGTAGTTGCTTGATACATGCATTCGCTTCCGTCGATCTTCCAAAATGCGACATATGAATGATTGATAGGAGCCTTGATCACTCTATCCCCAATTCCCACTGCACTGGATCCCTTGTGATTGGACCTCCTTCTCCATGCGCCTTGTCAACGTGTGTGTGATGAGTGCACTCGGGATACGCCAGAATGTCATGGTCGTTGTACTGCAGTTTTTGCAGTCGCAGTACTATGTTTCCGGTGGTATGGACACCCTTTGGTGTTGCCGACTCTTTGATAGTAAACTTCACATTCTTCCCCAGTTATATTGTTGGTGCCCCTTCCCTCCGCGACGACACATACCTTGGTATGTCCGCTATTATTGGTCCTTGCTGACCTCTTCTTGGTGTCCTTTATTCCTCTGTGGCGTTTGATGTGCCTACTTCTCCTGTTGTAGTTGCAACCCATTCCGAACTGTGGGTATCCCTCTTTGGCCTTCGGTCGGTATCCACCAGTCGGCTAGCACTTCTCTTCTTTCTGATCATCCGCAATGATGCAATCTCCGGTTTCTCATGGAAAATTGTCGACGTCTTGGGTCGGTCTTGCATACTTGTGCTGGAAATAAGTTTTTCCATCGCAACTCTGTAAACTCACTCTTCGCTCGGCTTTGTTTTGCAATTTATTCACTAACTCTCGTAATGCACAATGATTCGAACTGATCATTTGAGCGTGTATTTATAGCTTCAATTTAACGCTCCCCGTCCATCGAGTCGATCCCGGACAATGATTTCCAAATCCTCCGTCTATTTACTGAATCCTGTGCACTCATTGGCCATTAAATGCGCCTTCATCCACTTGCACCATCATCTGTCGTGCCTTAACTGCTACAGTTATTACTGGATTTGACCTGTTCGCACCTCACCGGACCCAAACCTCATCGTCGTTTCAAACTTCGTTGCTATTCCATCAAAAGTCATAGTGTTGTCGACAGACTCCCAAACTTTGCAGTGTAGTTGTTTTATTCATTTCATTTCATTTTTTTTTCCATGTCGACTTACTATGCTCTCTTAGTCGATGTGCATCGGGCTATCCTGATAGGGATTTAGCCTGCTCCCATTCACTAATTTTTTCAACATTGTTCCATCTAACTTTTGCAGCTGCACTGCACCTCCGTCAGTAATGAAATTGATTATGTATGGACCTAGCCAATGCATCTGAAGCTTACATAGGTGCTTTGTAAACTTGTTGTCATATAGCAGAACCATGTCTCCGGGCTGAAAGTGCTTTGCCTTTACGTGGCGATCATGCCATGCCTTCTGTCGATCCTTTTCTCCCTGCTGATGAAATCATGTGATGAAGCAATCTTCTTCAAGCTGTAGTAGCTGCTCCAATATTTATTCAATGGCTCTGTCATTGCTCATTCTTGTCGCTGCTGCGATGTGCAGACTAGGGACAATGTATTCCATCGGCATCCCCACTTCTTGTCTGTATACTAATTTGAAAGGATTCTGGCCTGTCAACCTTTTGCATGTCATTCTTTAGGCCCATAGTACCGCTAGAATATTCAAGTCCTAGTCGTCCCAGTTTGTATTACACACCTTGGTGAGAGCATGCTCCAATATCTTGTTCAACACCTCAACTGCACCATTCTCCTGTGGGTGATACAGGGTACTCCTTCTATGCTGAATTTGGAATTCCTCAGTCATGTCTCTAATGGTTTGATTGAAGAAATGTGTGTCTTGATTACTCATCAATATATTTGGACACCCAAATCTAGTGACCATGTTGTCGAAGAGAAACCTTGTTGTTGTCGCAGCTGTGCAATCCTTTACCGGTGCTGCTTTAGCCCATCTAGTCAAGTGGTTGGTTGCAATAATAATGTATCTAGCACCTATTCTTATTCCTGGTGGGTTAATGGGTCCCACTAAATCTACTTCCCATTTTTTGAAGTTTTGTAACTTCAAATGAGGCACTAGTGGCATCTCATCCATTCGTGATGGTTTCCCTGTCCTTTGACATATGTCGCAGCTTTTGGCATAATCTGTTGCATCACCATGCATTATTGGCCACCATAAACCAGCTCTAAGTATCTTCCTGACGGTCGCGCGTCCTCCGTAATGTCCTCCTGCGATCACATCATGAGATTTTTTCAACACTCTTTCTTGTTCATGTGGAAGGACACATCGAAGAAGAACTTCATCTGGTCCCATCTTGTAGAGATATCTTACGATTAGTTGAAAATCAGTGGCCCTAATGACTAACTGTTTCTTCTGAATGGTAGTAAACTCCTCAGGTGCTCTTCCTGTAGCCAAGAACTGAATAATCTGTTCATAATGGTCATCGACCATTCCAATTCTAAATAGTTGCGCATTGCGCAAGCCTTCCTTTCACATGATTCAATCCTTGACAGGTGATCAGGTCCTGCATTCAATCTCCCTGGTTTCACAATGATTTCAAAATCAAACTCCTAGAATAGAAACAACCATCGACAAATATTCCCCCCCAACATAGGCTTATTGACTAAGTAAATTAATTTAGAGTGGTCAGTGAACATTTTAAAGTGTCCTCCAAGCAGATAATGTCGGAATTTCTATAGCGCATATACCATCGCCAGGCATTCTCTCTTTGTCGTCGTATAATTATTCTCCGCAATGGAAAAATTCCTACTCGCAAATGCGATCGAGTAGCAATGGAAAAATTCCTATATCACCCCCAATGCTATCGACAAATCATCTACATGGACATGGAATTCTTTCTTCTAATCAGGGAAGACTAATATCGGTGCTGCGAACATCTTCGCCTTTAGTATGTCTAGGCTCTTCTGGAACTCATCGTTCCACTCAAACTTTGCATCCTTCTTTAAAAGCTTTTTCATCGGTGCAGTAATCGTTGCATATCCCTTGATGAACTTCTTGTAATATCAAGTATGTCCCAATGTCACCCTTAGCTGCTTTACCGTCGTTGGTGCTGGTAGGTCGACAATTATTGCAATCTTCGTTGGGTCTACCAACATGCCTTCCTTGCATACGATATGGCCCAATAGGATACCGAATGGTGCACAAAAAATACACTTCTTTAAATTCAGCGAAATCTGATGCTGTCGACACCTTTCCAACATCATCCTTAGGTTCGCAGCATGGTCCTTAACCAACCCATATACAGTCCAGTCATCCATATACACTGTCAAAAAATTGTGAATGGATTCTTTAAATGCTACGACAACTAGCCTTGAAAATATTGTGGGAGCGTTCTTGAGACCAAACGGCATCATTATGTATTGAAAGCAACCCCATTCTGTCACGAAGGTAATTTTATGTTGATCTTCCTTCGCAATCCTGATCTGGTGGTATCCTAAGAATCCATCTATAAATGAGTATAGCTCATGGCCTCCAACACCTTCAAGTACTTCATCAGTAAATGGCGTAGGGAATGGATCGTGAAGGCATGCATGATTTAACTTCCTTAGATCGACATAAATCTGAATTTCTCCAGTCTTCTTATCTTGGACGACCATTGGTTTGATCCATTCCGACTCTTCGTCAGGTTCTATGTTTCCTGTGTCCAACATTCGCTCTATCTCAACCTTCACCTACTCCTTGTACCTAGGATTTAGTCTATATGGTCGCTGCGTTACTGGATTCGCATCAGATTTCAGAGGCATCTTCATCTCACCCAAGTTCCCAGAAATTCCCTTCATTTCAGAAAATTTTGTTGGGAACAATTCTTGAAATTCATGCAATAGATCAGTGACCTTTCCAATTGTTGAATCATCCCAATATCTCCAATAATAGTGAACTTGGGATTTTCCTCTGACCCAATATTACCCTTCTTAAATTTAGCGGTTGTTGGAATTTGTCGAATGGCATATCTGGTGCACTGATGTTGCAGCTTCCTTCTGATTCCAGGACATATACAGCTCTAGGATATTCCTCATCATCAAGTCCTCCTGACACATTATAACATTCCATCATCATTTCCGGTGTCGCAGTCCATTGTAGTCCCATTGGTATCTCTGTCGGAACTGTTTCAAGTACCTTTTCGCAGATCTCTTGCAGTTCACTCTGGATGAAAGGATTCTCATCAGTGAAGATGAATGTCCGATTGAAACTAGTGGTCAATTCTTCCCATGTAGTTTTTCCTCGTCGTAGTTCTGCTGCGATGTACCAGCTCCACGATACTTCATCTAGCATACGTATGAACACATCAACCCATTCCTGCTTCGGTCTCATCCTCTATACGCTTTCAAACTCTCCCAGATGATCCCTTGGATCACCCCTTCCATTGTATTTCTTTCTATAGTAGCATTCCCTCTCCCCAAATATGAATTCCATCAATTGTTGACATAGTTTCCAATTCGTTATCGATGACTTGTGCGTATCCCACCACCTTGCCGGGTTAGCCTTCATTGCTTCTTCTAGTTCCGACAGTCATTGTGGTTTTGATACCTTATATTCAAACTCGGTGATGAAGATAGATATATTAGGTAATCCTTCATATGTCTGCAGATCACATACCTCCATTGCTACCCATCTCAACGATTGAGTGATTCTTGCACACTTTCTGAATGACACCTCATGCAACCGATTCTGCCAATTTTCTAGCGCGTCATCGAATTCTGACGACGTCGAACTGACACATCGCCACCACAATCCCCCATCGGCAGTGGGATTGATGTAAACTTGTGAAACATTGAAGACATTGTCCCATCCTTCTGTAAACTCATATCTCATAGGTTCAACATATTTTTTTTCGTTCGAGTGGATCAGGTGGGGCAATGACCCTCATGTCGCGGTTTTCAAAAGACATCATCCTTTTCTTAAAATTGATGACAACCTGATTCTCCATTTCCCAGTATATTCCCAACAACACAGGATATGGGCTGGTGTTGTCGACTATCTCTATGACGTCGAAGTCTGCGTAAGTCTTTAGTCCTTCTACTTCGACAGGTAAGTGAGATAATCGACCAATTGGTATGACCTTGCTCTGATTTTCCAATCGAAGCTGCACAGGGGACCATACCAACTACGGCTTCCCCATCATTTCCCATGTTTGATTAGTTAGGATGTTTATGTCCGATCCTAGATCCAAAATGATAAAATCTACATCGTATGCACCAATCTGGGCATTCATCCTCATTTCTCTTCCCGTCTTCTTCCTGTGAAATCGGTTCACTATCCGATCCTGTCTCCCTTCCTCCTGTCTATACAAGAGACTAGCTATATATTCCAACGCATCTTGATCCTTCTCTAATGTCAAGCAACTCTCTAAAAAATTTCTTAGAGTACTACCCTTCCCTGGTGACTTATGCGAAATTGTCATATCAAATATCGGTGGCATTTCATAGAAAGTCTCTTTTCGACCATTTTTCTTGATCAGTGCATCTCATGCTTCCAAAAAGACTTCTTTTTTTGCTTCGACGTTGAATCGCACCTGCTTATGAGTCGTAGGTCGAACACTAGGCAATGGCCTATCCTACCCTGTCGCAGCTCCTCCTCTAGTTACCATTATGACATTTACTAGTCGACTTCTGATCTCAGTTGATATCTTCTGCACATTTGGATAAGGATTCTGGTTCTGATTTACATTCGGATTTGGTTGTGGTTGTGGTGCATTCTTAGTCTGGCACTTCACAATTAATTGAGGACAATCTTCGACAGTGTGATCCGTTGCGCTACAATAGGTACACTACGGGGTTGGATTCAGGAAATATCTCTAATAATGTCCAATATGGCCACAATTATAGCACGTAACTAGTCCTCAACCTTGACCAAAGGTTCCTCCGCGACCAAAACCTCCACCACGACCTCCGTAGAATCCTCCTCTAAATCCGCCTCGCAGCTAATTGTACTGTTGCTGATTATACTGTGGTGGATGATACTGCAACTAGTTATATAGTGGATGCGGTTGATTAAACTGTGGTTGCAGTTGTTTATACTGTGGTTACGGTTGATTATACTTTTGTTGCAGTTGTACAGGAGGTTTCTCTTCTCCCTTCATGAAATAATTATCCACTGTACTTTCTTGGAGTAAATCATATGCTCTACAATCCTTATCCTCATGACCCACTGATCGACAGAAGTTACAAAAAATATTAGCCAGCTTTGACACAAACTTTTGTAAGTACACACATTCTTCCAAGCGATGTCCCCTCATTTGACAAATTCAACACCAGGGAATTCCTCCTTGACTGAGTGGGTTTGGTGATCTAGACTGTAAATATTCACGAAATTCAAGACACCGATCCTTATGATGTCCTTCAGACTTGCATCGATTGCACCATATTTATTCATGAACTTCCTTCCCTTTCTTGATATCCTGTAGTTGGATAGTCAATTTCACTAGCTACGCTTGGATCTAGTTCATGCCAATCCCTCTTTCTCCAATCGGCGAAGCCTCGAGCTTCATCGCAATTTTCAATGCCTCTGCTTGGGATATGATCTTCTGGTGCATTAGCGACATCCGAATGTGCGGTATCAATCCTACAATAAACCATTCTTTATGTTGTATGTCGGTCATTCCAAAAATTACTTTGGCCATCAGAGTATTGTACCTTTGATCAAATTCCCATACTGATTCATTAGGAAATTGATTTATTTCGTTCAACTCTATGATATACTACGATTCTGATTTCGGTTTCCTAAATTCATCGATCAACCCAACTCTGATTTCAACCGGGGTTTTCTGCGGACTCCCTGTAGGTACTTGTACAAAATTCATAAAACAATTCAGCGCACGACCCCTAAAGGTCATCTCCAATTGTACCTTCTTAATATCGTCATCTTGGACTTGTTTGACCATCCACACCGCTTCTCACAAGAACCAATATTGTTCGGGATCCTCGATCCCATTACCATGAAAAAGAGGCATCTTTACATCATCGCCTTCCATCCTTGGTTTTCTACTAGTGTTTCTATATCCTCTACTCTTACTACTGTTCTAACACGTAGGACAACCCTGCGAAGAGCTTATATTTCTTCTTCCAAAGTTTGGCAAAGTGCACAGGGTTGTGGGTACGTTGTATCTTTGGGTCTATCCTTCCTCAGGTTCAGGGGTATCCTGTTCATTCTCTTCGTCACAGTAGGGTCTCTTAATCCCTTGTGGTCCCGTTTCACATTTCTCTATTCCAGGCGCACTAGGAGACTCTCTCTCTATCTCAGTCCTCCTCTTCTTCTCTAGCCAGAACCTCACCCCACTTCTCAAGCGACCAAAATATTCCACAGATTCCCTCAAAATTTCATCGTAGCTCATATCCATATAACCCACATCATTCTATCATACCTGTATCTGCGCGGTACCCACAGCTTCCGCACACCCGAGATTTACTCGTTGGAGTTCATCTTTAATATGCCCTTTTCACAAATGAGCATCTTGGTCAACAATTTTAGCGACAATAGATACCTTCCTCTGGGTCCCTTGAAAAATTTCATTTATGCATCGTTGTATGAATTAACCGTGTCGACAACAAATTCATTAATGTATCCTTCCAAAATTTTGTATACCCAAACCTCGACAACCCTTGAATCTTTTTTGTTAACCTATCGCAACTGCCGGATCAGTTCTGGGGTCCACTGTTTAGGCTCACCTCCTTGGAAATTCTTCTTCTGAAAAGTTAGTTGCGCCAACCATTCGCATAGCGGTATAGGAAACTCGTAGAATAATACTTTGTGGATATCATAGTAAATGTACTCCTGCAGCCACTTGGTCGTCAACCAGCCAGGGTTTCGATTTTCTTCCTCAACAAATTCTCGCATCTTCTTGTGGAACATTTTGTGATCTTTGGATTTGTCGGATGCCACAAGATGTCCTCTCTCCTTTCACACTAGGGTCCCGACAACATAATCATTTGTTGAAACAGATCTGTCGACAAGGGTTCACTTCACACTAGTGTCAACAAATCCCAATTCAATCTCCCATAGACATCAGCCCAAAAAGGGTTTAGCCTTTCCAGCGACACCCGCAGAGCCAGTGAAGTCTCACCTGAGATATCTAAGGGGGCTACAGGAACCACGTTTCTGCAAATATGAGATAACATGCATATTTTGTACTCAATCACACTGTAATTCGGATATTGACATGAAAATTAGTCACATCAAAACATAATCATTAGATCTACAACATAACAAATCATCGCAGTATAACTAATTGATATGAGACATATAACAGTACTGCGACATTACAAATCATACACCATATTTAAACATGGTGCGAAATCATACATTCATTTATACTATGAAAACATATAATCAATCACACTGCGACAGGAAAATAGACATAGGCATAGAAAAAACATTCCCTATTACTCTTCAACTTGTCTTACACCACAACATCAAGGAATACATCCACAAAACCGATACAAGACAAATCCGTGGATCATCATCAAGAAACAGGAAAAAGATGTTGAAGGTCCGATCAGATCAGAGATCATACAAAAAGGTGATCAACATGCGAACCAAAAGATAATGATCTAGATGCTTATCCCAAAGATAGATCGAACGATCGATAAAAGGATACCCTTAGGATTACAATCCTACTCCTATTTATAGGCTCACTTGGCCGTTACACATGGTCCACTTCGCAGAGTGACACATTGATTAATTGACTAAATAACTAACTACTCCGCGCTATCTGCTTATCTTCCGCTTTATCCGTTCCACGACTGGTCCTTTACCCTTGTCACGGTCCCTTTCGTCCCCGAGTGTACCAAAACTTATGCGCCTTGACGCCGTGCCAACAAGGTCTTACTGGTGATACTTCTTGAATGATATTTTGATTTTATTACTTACATTCATATTTGGAGAAGGTTTAATTATTTAACTATTTCATTATCTAATTATGTGTTAGATTATCATTTGTCACTTTAATGTAGAAATATAGCATGCATTTATAATATCATGAAAGAGATCACATCACATTTTTTTCACCACAAATAGATCCAAAGGACCGTGTATATATAATAGTCAAAATATTTCATCATGTCCAAAAAGTGTAGAGTGAATATACAAAACATAGATATTCCAGTCCTTGATGATACAAAATAATCTACAAAAAGTATAAATGATTGTCCTCGAAGGATCTGCTCCTTAAGTGTTGGCTTGTGTGTTTCATGGTAAGACACAAAGGCAATGCCTAGTTAGAAAAAGAGCCCCGTTGGGAATCCTAAGGTAGTGTTGACTCTAGGATCAAAATAAAATATTGTCCCAACATATGAGTAATCATGAATAGTTATCATCTGATGAGCCCACCAATCAAAGAACCCATTGTTGAAAGCATTGGTCTCCCAATTGCCTCTAAGCTTGTTATACATCATGTTAACCCATTATATCATCTCAAAATATCTAAATATAGGAGGTGGAAGTATGATGTGAGGGTGTATCATAAGGAGCCTATTTAAAAATAAGGAAGTGACCCAAGGATAATTTTAAGGACCCATACTTATTTAAAAGTGTATAAACCTTGGCGAATCTTACCAATTCTTAAAATGTCAACTATAAAATATTTGGCAATATTTTTCTAAAATTATTTCAATTTCTAAAGATTTTATATATTTTATATAATAATTTGACGATTTTTAGAGTGAAAAAAGTTTACCCCATCAAAATTGGGCGAAACGGGGCTTCAAAAAATTAAAATTGGCGAATCGTTTTTTGGAAAAAAAACATGGAAAAATAGACCATGGGCTAAATTTCGCCCCTAAAATGATCATTGTGAGGAACATAGTATGCTCCCATATCCAAAGTTATTGTTCCTCCCTAATTTGCAGTCATTAAGTTGGGATTTCATGCAGGCAATAAATCCACTAGCACAAACAAATATTGTAGGACTCAAACATTCCAATCTATAGTGCATCTATGTGTGATGATTAATAGAATAATATTAAGAATCAAGTTGACAAAATTACTTATGGGGACTTGGGTACCATTTTTTTTGTCCCATATGTGCAATAGGAATTGATATAGTCTTGAATTATAAGTTTTCCCGCCTTTTAGATACCTCCTTTGAGGGTGACTAATTATCCTATCTGGGATAACATTATAAGGAAATATATTTCAATGACCTTGATATTTAAAATGCCATCATCCATCACAAATCCATCTTGGTTAGGCTCCCAATAGTCGACAAGTGTATAGAGTAGTCATTTTTTTGCTCGCGTATTTGGGAATCTAAATCATTTCAACAATCAACAATCTCGAAGATAATCAATCACCTCGGGAATTCATAGGGATTCACAGTCCACATTTTTATGTTCTCCTTCTCTCTAGGAAACCACCATCCTGATATTTTTGCAAAAAATGAGGCTTGGAATTGAATTATTGAAAAAATTTAGGGGCATGCATGCTTTTCTTTGAGGATGGGTGTGCACATATGCACCTTTCCTTCAAAATATGTGTATATAAGACTATTCATATTCACCAAGCATGAAGGGAAAGCATTTATGCATATACTTGTGTTTTGTACAGATCCCCATCACTCAAAAAATCAAAAAAATTGAAAAGTCAAAGAATCAAAACTAAGAAGAGAGAATCAGGAAGCACTCAACTCTGACAATCCATGATTTGACTGATCCAAGCTCTTGGATTCCACTATTGAATTTTTGGGGGGATTTGGTGTTTAAGTGTTTGGCGGTTAGTTTTTTTGAAAAATTACAATAAACAAATCCTTTTAACCTATTTATTCACATTTGTTTACCCACTTAGGCCTTTTATCCTAAATTTTTCATGGATTTTGATATTCCTAGACTAATGTCATCTCTAGAATTTTTTTTTGATTCTCAGAAGTATGAGGAAGTGTTGTGAGGACCTATTTTTTAGTGTTTAATGTCGATTCTTCACAAGGATAATGACTTAAAATGAATTGGATTAGCATATATGCATAGGTTTTTTCTGCCTTGCATTGTGCATTATCAGTATTCATTGTTTTTGCCTTAGGATCCAACCCACCAAATTGTGACATTTAACCACTTTTTAAATTTTGGTTGTCATAATTTGGTGGTAGAATCCTACCTATCATGGCCACCCTGGTGATCACCTCGTTCGTCAATTGGTGCCCATGTTGAGTTCTGCCATAAGCTTTGGATCCTTATTAGTTTCTCATGACACTAAGTTTGAACCACATGATTCTCTCTATATATTTTCTAGCCTTTCCCTAATAGAATCCCATTTATATTGTGTTAAGCACTTTTTTCTTATGGCTACTTGCACACTTATCCACTACTGCAACTCCCATACTATTATTTGCATTCAATTATGTTACTAGTCGCATGCATTCATAGCTCTCATATTTTCAAGTGTGTATTCTTGGAAGAAACATCTAATGAACATCCATCCCTTTCCCAATACCTTTTTTTAAATTTTGTTTTACATATGTATGTTTTGTGTGCTTGGAACATAGTTGCATGCCTTGCAATGCTCATTTCTTCCATTGTAACATGGCATTATTTTATTATTTTATTCTTTTTTTTCACGATTTTCTAATATGAAAAGACATAAACAAATAAAATATTGATTTAAAATCAAAGAGAGAGAGGGGGAAAGAATTTATATTTTTTTATATGTTTATACAAAATCAAAGTTATGTCACCTTTGAACAAATCACTTGTGTCTTGTCTTGCTTCAGAAATTGGGTTCTAGTACTTTCCTTAGGATCTGAACCATGATCTTGAGTTTATACTCCTCGGATTGGTTATTGTTCCAAACACTATGAATTAGTTGTTAATGCATCTTATGTTGTCGTCTTATATCATTGGTTTTTTTTTAACACATTATACAACTTAACAAGAACTATATACTCAAAAAGTGAACTCTATCCATAAAATCTCATATATTTGCATAAAAAAAACAAAAAACAACCCCCGAACCAAAAAGTGGTGCTACCAGTAGCACCATTTTTTTCCGCGTCTAGAATTACAATTTTTTTGAAACCCCGGTCAATGCCATTGCAATCAAAATTTGAAATCAACCCCCAAATCAAAAGGTGGTTCTCCCAGAATCACCCTCATTTTTATTTGGGGTCTAAATTCCATATTGTTTGAAACCTAGGCCTTAACAATCATTGTCACTGTAATTAAAACCTTAAAATTACTACTTGTTTGAAACGGTGTCCTTAAAATTCAATGGCGTTACAATGAAAGTGTGAAAATCAACCTCCAAATCAAAAATTGGTGCTACAAGTAGCACCCATTTCTTCTTCGGATTACAATTCTAAGCATTTTGAACCATGGCCTAAAAGACTATTTTATTTTTTCAAATCACAATGAAAACAAAACAAGGAATTTTTTTAGGGAAAATGATTAAACTTTTAAAAAACAAAGGAAATTTTAAAAATAAAGGGAAAAAATTGAAAATAAAATAATATAATATGAAATTCAAAAATACATTTAAAAAAGAAAATTCAAAAACAAAAAAAATTACCCCCCAATCTTACCCACTTTAAAGGTGTGGGAAGGGCGGGGGGGGGGAGGGGGGGTACAATTCCATAATCACACCCCCCTTTGTGCAACCCCTTACAACTTTAATGGGAGGAGTCGAATTATGGAATCATTCCCCACCCCCATTCACCCCCACTTTCTACACCTTAAAGTGCTAAAGGGTGTGTGGGAAGGGGGAGTGAAATAATCACACCTTGCCCCCCCTTCACACACCCCCTTTTCCACTTTAGGGGGAGGGGTTGTAATGTCCCCCGTGGCTATAAAAGTGTTTAAGGGACATATCATTATCTCTCTAAGGCTAATTAATTGATTTTTAGCGTGGCAGATAAACCATACACATTTAATTTCTATTTTTCCAAAATTAATTACGACAGAAAATCCAATAATTAACAATAATTTAATATAAATTCATTAACACATCCAACATCTGATATAAGGGATGGGAAGACTTCTTAATATAATCTAACATCACCAAACCTTCAATCCAAGCCATATCAGAGATGGTAACCACTTCTAAAGGCTAATAATTATTAATCGTTGTTAACTAGTAATTAAGGTGTTAATACGACACTTAACAACACTTAGTGCGCAAATGACGACACTTATCACAAATCCAATTGTTTAAAAAATAACCATCAATTATCAATACCAATGGCTTAATAACATCTAATTACATGTAAATAAGGCCTCATTACCAAAATTACAATAATTAATCATGGTAATTACGAAAGAGAGTCCACAAGACTAGTTAACTAGTTTTCCAATATAAGCAGCTAGTCTTGCACAAAATCAACTTGTAATCATACCATTAAACCCAAAATAAATACTACATCCATTAAATGCATATTTAAGAGTACACCTATAGCCAATTAAAGGTTTATTTGCATATCATTCCAATTGCACATAAAGTGATGTTTTGAATCCATAAGTAAAGGATCACACATGATAATTATCCACCTACATCACAATAACATTTTAGAAACAGAGTACATGGCTGTATCATTCTATTTTTACGAAAACAAAGATTTCAATCCACAACTAGTTATCAATTTTCACCGCAATGTACGTAGTTTCCATTTTAACTTTCCAAATTCCAAATAAAGAGAAATATATGACTATTGTATCTCATGGAAATCATATTAGGGGTCACCTATTGTCATATGTATGTATATTTCTTCCCATATAAATTCCATTAAATAATTGATAATAGATGAAGTAGTTTGCTAGTAGGGGGTTAGATCTGCAAATTATCAATCTATCTTACTAAGAAGTGGTAAGCTTCTATGTTAGCAAATGAAAATGATCATCACAAGATATCAATAAGATCTACATTCATTCATCAAATATGATAAGCAAAGCTAAGATCTAATGCCATTTGAAAATCTAAATCATACAAGATAAGCAACATTCAAACATTCAAATGGAACAAACTTGAATATTTCATATCAAAACAATGGAGGGGTACATCCTTACCATGGATCTGTTGATGTATTTGTAACTTCGGAAGATATTCACTTGTATATTGTATGTATTACACTTGTACTTTATTTGTATCCCCAACGGAGGTGTATTATTCCTCCGATTGGAAGTGTCCTCATTTGTACTTGCAAGTGTCGCAAGTTATAACTTATATTTGATGGGTTATTAGACCACCCTAGTGGGGTCGGCCCAGTGTCAAGTGGTAGTGGGTTATTAGACTCTCCTAAGGGAGGTCGGCCCAGACTCAGTTGTGATGGGGTGTTTAAGTCCCCTAGTGGGGTTGGCCCAATCATCATTATGTTAAGTGGTTAAGTTGGGGCCGACCTAGTTAGAGTTGAAAGTCAAGTGAAGTAAAGTATAAATAGAGAGTGTGACTCTCTCATTTATTCATTCACACACTCAATCACTTCGCATTAGTGAGAGAGAGGAGGAATGCGCATAAGTGGAGGAGGACAAACTACTAGGAGAATATCTCTTGTTGTGGGGTTTGATCTTTGTGATCTTTGCATTGATGCTTATTCTATCTCTCAGGAAGTTGCGGGGTTTTTCACCTTCTTGGTTTTCCCTGGTGAAATGTTTTGTGTCTCTTGTCTCTTGTGTTTGATATGCTATACATGTTGTTCTCTCAGTTAAGATCCTAGATCAGATTGAATTAAATGCTAAAAAAATAACAGGATCTTGGTGTGAATCCCTCCTCCACATGAGCTTTCCTTTCTCCACCCTTGCTTTTGAAGAAATTGAGCTTTTCCTCCTCCTTCAGAATCTCTCCAGCATGCCTTTGCTCTTCCCTTTTCTTTTCTACAATGCCTCAAATTCCTTTCTTATATAGCATTCGGAAGTGTGCTCTCAAGTTTCTCTTTTCAATATGGGATTGCTCTTTTTCATTATTTTAGATCATTTTCACTCAAAAACCCACTTTTCCATAGTTTTTAGGCTTTTTTGCACAACTTAGCATACTTTAAGCACAATTAATGCACTTTAATACATTTCTCTTCACTTTTTGATTGGTGTAGCTTAGTTTTGGACCTTTTGTGAGCGATTCAATCACTGAACTTGGTCTCCTTAGGTTCTTACTTTCTTCACCTAATCCTTCCATTTATGAGAGAAGTGATTAGATCAGAGAGGATTTGTCTCTGAATGTACTTGTGCTCTGTCTTCATGTTGCGGGCGCATAGTAAAAATATGTTTCTTCTGTCACATCATTAAGGGTATTAATTTGATTGTTAGCAGATGCCCCCTAATGTGTGAGGTCCGAAGCAGAGGTAAGGGCCGAAATACGTTACTGAAATTTATACTCTGTATACTGACACTCTTTATACTAATAGTCTTTATTGTTCAAAGCAAGGATGAGGAAAGGAAAAACTCACGGGCGCAGGATTGAGGATCACACCTGCATGTCAAACATAGCAATTTCTAAAATATATAATATCTTCCTGAGGCAGGCATACCCATGCTCAGCAGTAAACAAGCATGGCCACGAATAATACACAGTGGATCCATGTCAAAAGTAAATTTTTCAGAAGTGTAAACATGCACTTTGATGAGTGCGAGAACAAGGTCTTCATCGAACTTCTGATATGGAAGTCTAATCTTGTGCAACTCAGACAATGCATCAATGAGTGATACAACTATTTTTCCCAAGGTCTTCAATACAAACCGACGATAGTACGAGTTTATATCATGCGATTAAATGATATGATGTCAAGCATAATAAAACACCATCTGATTACCGGTCTTTGATGTATACCGTTAACAGATGCGAAGAGACCCACTGATAATGATGATGGAATCTAAGGTACTGAGTACAAACTAGCAAGTGTGAATAGATGTTCTGAAGTCGAACACTTGTAGAATCAAACAATCAGGGGTCATTGATGTATACCCACTGTCATTTGCGAGGAAACCTGCCACTAATGACTTCAAGATCCAAGGTACTCTTGGGTTTCTAGATCCATGTCCTAAATGATGATTTGATGTCAATAGGAATAGATCCATCAGAATGAGGGAATTAATGCATCCCACATCAACCGATACGAAACAAAGATCAATAGTCTGATATAATTTGGTAGAACTACAAGATCCAACATTGTATACTGACACAAGGAAGGCCGACATGATTGGTCAGGAATATTTGAGGAATGGCCGACTCGATTTGAACTTCCCTTGAACACATAACACGACGCAGAATGGACACTTGAAAACATAGGACTTTGAGTAACCGACCTTAATGAAATCCGCTAATGCCATATGCATTAACAAAAGCTCCATTGGTGACGGGAAGGATAACCCATCGGTGGAGATCTGTTCAAAATACCGGTATAGTTTCCTAAGGAAAATGTAGATGGTGTACTGACAGCGGATACAAAATGATGCGCCATGTTCAAGGTCGACCAGGACTGACTATTTCCGTTTTCTTCGAATTTTATAATATGAAGTAATTCAAGTCTCTTCCTTTTTTGGATTTTTGTGTTTTCCAATTTTTTTAACCTTTTTCATTTATTAGCTTGAAAAAAGAATAAAGCATGCTATGATACATTAGAGGAAATGAGTGTCTCAAGGGAATGCGCCTAAATGTCAAGGGCATGGGTCAGGCCAAGGCAAAGATCCATACTGCAAACAAGGGCTGAGCTAGTTATGTACACTCTTACAGATGTTTCCTCCATGGGTATGGTTCAAATATACAGAAGCAATGGTTTATAGGAATCTTGTAATGAAAAATGAATGCAAAGGAAAATACGCAACATAAGCAATAAGCAACGAAGTAGTTTGCACGGATGTTCAAGTGGATATTTTAACACATGCATATGTAAAATGACAAAAAATTGGGAGCCCATAAGGATATGGTCAGAAATGTATGAAAGAGAAATATGTGATCTCAAACTCCAAGTCATGATGGGACTAATAGGGCTCCCGGGCCTATGAGAATAACTCAGCATGGGCACCAAAATGGCATTGGGGTGCTGACTAGGGTGTCCCATGTTTGGTAGGCTCTTCTGTCGGAATGGTGGAAAATACAGATATGAAGGGATGACCCACCAATTTCCAACAGGTTCGACCCTATGGCAAGTTTGGGTTGCAAAAGGTTCAAATGCATCTTCACAAAGGGATGGCCTAAACCTATATGCAAGCTTCCAAATATACCAGATCAGATCAAGGAACATGCAGATCATGCTCCTATACTTGGGTAGATTTAATCCAATTATGCTCCCAGTGGCCCCACAAAATATGTCCTTAGGTGGGTGCAACCAAATGTTTACAACTTCGGGATATATTCATTTGATGATAAAATGTAATCCAAGAAGTCATGTGAGCTGGGAGATCTCACATCCCAAATAGGCCAAGTAACCAGATCATATTCCTCTATCAAGGGAAGATTTTGATCTGAATTTGCCGAAGCTATTTGAGTAGCTTGGTATGAAACTTCTATGACAGATAGGGGTGATCCAAATGCTTGCCAACATTTAAATGACATTACACAAGCTGAGGTCCCTTCATCCACTATGGTTAGACAGATGCTCTTACCATGAGTCATTACTTTAATCTGAAAAGCAACTTCAGAAAGGATCCTACATATTGAATGGTCTATGTCTGATGTGATCAAAGTCTCATCGAATGGATCAACAACGCCAATTGTAGACAATAGTTCCTTTATTTGCGCAGTATGACATTGCAATACCTCCAAGGATGACATGGCATGTGGTACTTGATCTAGGTCCTCGAGAACATTACCGTTCTGAGCAGCTCGCTTGTTAGGATTATGAATTGTTCTACGTAGAACACCTTTGGGGGGGTGTGGTACTAAGTCTATGGTTGGTTTCTCAATGTAGATATATCCACTTGGCTGTGATTCTGATTGATTTGATGTACTAGGAGAGACATCATAAGAATCAAATCTTGTTTGAATGTTCATCTCATGATCACACATGAAGACATTGGAATTAGGATCATTTCCCCCTTGCGGGGGGGCCGGTTGGTTTCCCCCTATCGGGGGTACCGATGTCAAAATAGTGGGATTTTGTTTCCCACCGCATTGAAGCATAGTTGGTGCATCTCTTTTCCCAGAGTTAGCATTTTGCTTACTCTTGTATTTCTTCTTCTTGTCCCTAAGGTATTTGGACTCGATTATAAGGATTTGAGAATTCTGGGAAGGATTAGCACTTTGCTTACCCTTATACTTCTTCTTCTTTCCTCTAAGGTCTATGGATGAGACTATGAGGATGTGAGAATTGTTGGAAGGATTAGCAGGCTCTTGCATTGCCTGGCCAGTTGTGGGTTGTGAATTCTGAATAGAAACTTGTCCTAAATGTAGGGTAATCTGTTCAAGTTGGTTGACTGAATCCATCATACCATTGGCATGAGGGCCATGTGGCATCCTAGCTGGATCAAACGTAGGTCATGTAGGTTGGTTCCAAAAATATTGGTTACTTCCTAGAACCTGACCACTCCATTGCGGAATGGGGTTAATGGTTGGATTTCCCCCTTGCGAAGGTAGGCCCCAAAAAGATTGGTTACTTTCTGGAATCTAACCAAACCATTGATTGTTTCCTTGGTTGTGATAAGAATTCCAAGGTGGGTTTCCCCTTTGCGGAGACTGACCCCAAGAAGATTGGCTACTTCCTGGAACATGACCAATGGGTGGATTGACTCCTTGCGGAGGTGGGGCCCAAGAAGATTGGTTACTTCCTAGATCCCAACCATACCATGGCGGTTGAACTTGGTATTGAAAATCATTCCAAGGTTGACTTCCTACTTGTGGAGGTGGCATCCAAAAATATTGGTTACTTCCTGAATGTTGTCCATTCCATGGTGGAACAAGATGGATGGATGGATTTCCCCCTTGTGGAGGTAGGACCCAAAAAGATTGGTTACTTTCCGGAATATGACCAAACCATTGATTGTTTCCTTGGTTTAGATAATCGTTGCAAGGTTGATTTCCTCCTTGCGAAGGTGGGCCCCAAGAAGATTGGATACTCCCTGAAACCTCCCCACTCCATGGTGGAATGAGGTTGATAGGTGGATTTCCTCTAGGCATTGTGCTAGGATAAGTCAGAGGATAAACCCCCGGGGCTTTTCCACTAATCTAAGGAGCATATCCCCAATTGGCATAAATGTTCCATGGTTCATTGCTTCCGCTAGGAATATTACCATTCCATGGTGAAGGGTTTCCCCCATAAGTAGAATTTGGACAATTGTTAGGCATACCAAGAGGATTTTGGTTTACTCCTTGTGTGTGTTGACCTTGATTAGCCGAACCATATGGAAAACCAATGTTTGGTAAGGCATACCCTTCAGTAGGGATTCCTGCAGACGAAGTGGATGTACTGCCGCGATTGAAACTCGAAACTGTACCAACTGGCACTGAAGTGTTGGTTGGACTTGTGCTACTAACATGTATACTAACTGTTGGGATTGATGTAGAGGCCAAATTGAAAGTATTGATACCTCCAACAACTGTTTGATGTTGCGATGATGTAGTCCCGTGTGCTCCTGATGAAGCCATAATGTCACTTGTTGAATTTTGCATGTCATTCAAACTTTCAAAAAGAGGTTAGATATCACCCAGTGACTCACGGATAGTAAGTACAACTGGTTCTGAAAGACTCATCAAAGGTGGAATTACATGAGCATTTGTGTGATTTTTCAATGTTTCAATTTCAAGTAGAGTAAGATCATCAACTATGTATGTATTCAGTTTGTTTGTGATGTGATAATGAATGTTCAAGGTTTGTTTGATGTTATTCTTCTCGAGTAATATTAATTGAGTTTAAAATCAGTTCTGTTTCCAAGTCACTGGGATGTGGTTTTTGTATCTGTCTCTGCAATGTAGCAGGGCCTTCAATTTCTGGTGACTCACCTCGCTGCCACTATGACTGGTGGATCGGGAGAGTAGCCACTTATAAGAACTTGATAAAAGGATGTGTTTAAAATGATGTTGTTAGTAAAAAAATCCTAAAGAATTCTAGACTCAACAAAAAGAAAAAGTGTCCACACAGTAAGAAGTACTATGGATCCAAGTAAGCAAACTACTTTTCCAAAGAGATGAAGCTCAGTGAAAAGTTGGATTGGAGGGCCTTCCGAAACTAGTAGCTGCTGAGGGATATCAAGCCTCAAATAATTGCTAGCAGTGAAGGTATGAGAAACAATTACAATAAACTTTAATCGCCAGGGGTGCAAGCGTTGGTTCTTGACCAATCACCCTCCCAAGGTGTAAAAGTTCCAAAGTCTGTCTCAGGTATTGCAAGTGTTTCCAACTCACAATATCCTATGTGATATCCTAGGAATAGCCACTAAATTTACCACTTCACAATCGACAGTCGGGCGGAACAGTTGTAAGTCGAGGACAACTCTCATAACTAGGAACTCTAGAAACAGTGATGTCACCCCAAGGACTTGTCACTGAACATAGAATCCCCTCAATAAGCTCATGTCCCACTAAATAATCAAGAGGGGGGAACCACCCTTACTTATCCAGATTGACCTCGTGCTTAACGCATGTTTAAGAAGCGCTTTCCCGACAAGCTTTTTTTGCTACTAATGGATTTACTCTCAGTAATCAATGCTAGTTTCAAAGTTTTGTACCCCAGGAGTGTTAACTCTCCAAACCTAATCCAGGGCACTAACCTAATCTTGTTGGTGATATGAAAATCAAAAGTTGGTCAATTTTAGATTAAGCACCAATTTTAAGGGTAGTTTGATTACTTTTAGGAGTGGAAGTGAAACTCATGGTGTTTTGACTCGAAAACAAGAAAATGAACCAAACAATGCAAAATGGTCACTACTCTACCTTTCAATTTGATGAATATTTTAAATTAAAGAAGAGTTAGAGGTTCATGAGTTTCTTTCAGACATGCAGAGTTTCTGGTAGATTTTGTATGTTCATGCGCAGTTCTTCTAAAATATGGATAATAATTGATGTTAATGACCAATGTAACCCAAGCAGATATCTCAAGTGAAAATGAATCTAATTCTATTACACGGGGGATCTCTTTTTCTCATTCACAAGATCTCCCTAAGGCCCAAGTGAAGAGGATATGCAGAGCCCTTTGGAATGCTTATGAATTAAATTCTAGACTATTACACTTGAGATCCACTTTCTCATTCACAAGATCGCACGAAGGCCCAAGTGAAGAGGATACGGTGGCTCGAAAAATTGTATGCAAAAACTAAATCTACTCTGTTACACACGAGATCCACTTTCTCATTCACAAGATCACCATAAGGTGCGAGTGAAGAGGATACAGTGGCTCGAAATAAGATGCTTTGAAAAAATCAACTCCTAATCTATTACAAGTGAGATACACTTTCTCATTCACAATATTTCCATAAGGTGCGAGTGAAGAGGATATGGTGCCTCGTACACAATATATCTCAAGAAAACTGAACTCTAAGGTGCAACTCTCTCTAATTGTGCATGAAAATTATGAAAAAATTCCAACTCCAAAACAAAATGTAACTAAATTAAAGTTTATTTCTGTTTTTTGGAAATAAATTACTCTCAAATTATCTCAACATGTGATGTTCAAAGTGTGTTCTTCAAATGCAAATATGTGTGGAAGGGTCTTTCAAATGTGTATGGTTCTTCCAAATGTTTATGGTTTATATTTGATTAATGTTTCCAATTAGCATGTGCTTAAGGTCTGAAATGTTAAATGTCCTTTAAGATGTTTTAATGAACACTTTCTTAAAGTGCTTGGAAGGTGTGTAAACTTTGCAAAGATGTAAAGGAGATTCAAATGAAAGTAAATAATAGTCCTATATATGTCAAAATAGGGATCTATGAGCTAATATGTTCTCAAGCAACAAGATCTATTACAACTTGAAGAAAAAATTGAAAAGAGAGAGCAAATTTGGAGCAATTTTTAAGGTTTTTGGAAGGTCATTCCAAGGAGATATATATCTTTGATCCAAGCAATGCAAAAATTTTCTAAGGTTTTCAAAAAGAAGTAATACACTAAGTATAATTAGCAAAATTATCTTAAGCTAAAGAGAAAATGCAAAGATGTATTAGATCCATCACAACTTGAAAAAGAAATTGAAATTTGGAGCAGATTTAAAGATGAATGGAAGAGGATTCCAAAAGTAAAGATCTAGATCCAAATAATGCAAAGCTTTTCAACACTTATCAAAGAAGTGAGAGATTGATTATAAGCAACAAAAGAAAATCCTACACAGGTCTGCAAACACGCATATCAAGCCTTCAAACAGGTTGAAACTTCAAGAGATCTCATCGAGCATTTCAGGATGTGCACATTTGTGAAGCAAAACGGAATTGAAATTATTACCAAATATATGAGCAAAGGAGGGTTCAAAACTTGATGGATCTGCACCTAGACAGGGCCTTTGCATAACCAAACAATAGTACCATACTTAAGGGAGAAGAAGGGACCCAAATCAAGCAAAAAAAACAATTTTCCCACCTCGCCGCAGTCTGCTATGAGGGACAGTGCGACGAGCTCCCAAAATTCAAGAAACTCGGATCTGAATGAAATTTGAGGTGGTTTGATGAATTAGAGGTGTAGTTAATCTGGTCTTGAGCTTCTTAAGCTGGATCTTAGGGTCTTGCAAAGATCTTTAAAGCACAAAGGACTATATTTGAAGGATGATTAGCACCAAAATATGAAGAAAAATCCTGAAATATCAAGAGATTTCAAGCCACGGAGTCACCAATCTGATAATAGATGAAGTAGTTTGCTAGTAGGGGGTTAGATCTGCAAATTATCAATCTATCTTACTAAGAAGTGGTGAGCTTCTATGTCAGCAAATGAAAATGATTATCACAAGCTATCAATAAGATCTACATTCATTCATCAAATATGATAAGCAAAACTAAGATCTAATGCCATTTGAAAATCTAAATCATACAAGATAAGCAACATTCAAACATTCAAATGGAACAAAATTGAATCATTTGATATCAAAACAATGGAGAGGTACATCCTTACTATGGATCTTGGTGTGAATCCCTCCTCCATTTCCATGAGCTTTCCTTTCTCCACCCTTGCTTTTGAAGAAATTCCTTGCTTTTGAAGAAATTGAGCTTTTTCTCCTCCTTCAGAATTTCTCCAACATGCCTTTGCTCTTCCCTTTTATTTTCTACAATGCCCCAAATGCTTTTCTTATATAGAATTGAGAAGTGTGCTCTCAAGTTTCTCTTTTCAATATGGGATTTCTCTTTTTCATTATTTTAGATCATTTTCACTCAAAAACCCACTTTTCCATAGTTTTTAGGCTTTTTTGCACAACTTAGCATACTTTAAGCACAATTAATGCACTTTAATACATTTCTCTTCACTTTTTGATTGGTGTAGCTTAGTTTTGGATCTTTTGTGAGCGGTTCAATCACTGAACTTGGTCTCCTTAGGTTTTTACTTTCTTCACCTAATCCTTCCATTTATGGGAGAAGTGATTAAATCAGAGAGGATTTGTCTCTGAATGTACTTGTGTTCTGTCTTCATGTTGCGGGCGCATAGTAAAAATATGCTTCCTCTGTCACATGACTAAGGGTGTTAATTTGATTGTTAACAATAATCCACAAAACTAGCTAATCCTACTCATCCGAATTGACTAGTAATTCTAGGAATCACTAGAATAATTAAATACACAACTCATAAAATCATTCAAATTCCATTCCAACTCTAAATAAAAATTTTTATCAGTCATAACATAGGTATATATCATTCGAAAATTTCTTCAAACACTTCATATGGAAAGTCACAAATATAGTCAAAACAATTCCATTGAAGGAGTTAGAAATTGGAAATTGATCTAGAATTTTGGTAGATATTTCCAAAACACTATAAAGAATATTTCCCCTCACATCATCAAAAAAATTTAAAGTGTATTTATCATACATAAGCATAAAAATAACACTTGTGAATTTTTACAAACACTTCATGTGCCAAGTCTCCAAACTATGCAAACAATCCAATCGAAGAACTAGTTTTCGAATAAAAGGTAGAAGCATCGAAGATAAGTGTCTTCAACTATTATGAGGCTATTGTACCATCAAAATACACATTATATAATGAAAAGGGGCAGAAATATCAGTTTTGTAGCAGAGATTCCAAAGAATCATTTCCTCAAACAATTTGTGCACAAAATCCCAAAAATTAGTTTCCAATTCCTTCACAAATTTTACTTGCATAAATAGATTGAATTCCATGAGAAATTTCTTCCACAAGTAGCTCATACATTTCATCAAAAATTTCATGTGCATCCATAAATAAATCATATTAGAGCCAAATAAATTAAATAAACATGAGATAAAGCACTTATATTTTCCAAATACGCAACTGGAATCGACAGTGCCATGTTCCACCCAGCCATAGACACAATGCAAGCCAAAAATCACTTTGAAATGGTCACCCCTGAGCCGGAACGATGATACCACAAGAAAGAGCGCACTCAACCACAAATTCTCAAGAAATCAGTCCAACCACAACCCATTGGAAATTGTTTCCTCTACTTCCACTCCAGGTCAATTCCAGTGGCTCCATAACAACAATCCAACCACAACCCAATGGCAAGTAGCACTTCCAATCCAGGGAAATTCAAGTGGCTCCAAGATAACCTAAAATCCAAGTAAGTGAAACTCACTCCTACTACCAAACCAAGATCTCTAGAGGCAATACACAACTCTGTCCAACCTAAAATCCAATGGCATTGGACCTCACCCCTGCTGCTAATCCAGGATCTCCAGAGGCAATTCCAGGACATACACCAGTGGCTCCAAAGTAACTCAGCTTGGGAAAAGGCTCCACAAGGGTGCAATGACCAGCAAGGATCTCATACCAAGAGCAGCAAAATCAAACCGCAAGTTCCAAAGATAAGCACAAGAGCAAAAGAATGAACCAACACACCAATGTGACTAGCCAACATAAGCAAATCGAATCCCTCAAGAGCAATTCGAATTGGGAGAGAAAGAGAGAGACACAAGGGATGAGTTATATTCCAAAAATAGAAAATAGGAGTTGCACATCATGAGGCTACACAAGGAGACACACTAACCCAACTCAAGAGGGTGCACTAGGGGTGTGTGTGTGTGTGTGTGAGAGAGAGAGAGAGAGAGAGAGAGGGAGAGACAGAGAGAGACTCTAACAATAATAAAAATTAATCCTGGAATAATGAAACCAGGGAGTAACATAACACGTGAGGGTACACAGCCAAGAGGGTCCACCAAGTCCACAAGAAGGGTTTATAACATCAACATAGTCACAAACACAAAGGTAATACTTTTCCCACAACCCCTTGCTCATAACATCATGGTTCCTCATACTCTCTTTTGTGGCATCAGTCAATCCGGTTGTTTTATTTTATTAATTAATAATAATAATGTGCAAACCATAATATCGTCACCTCGTGCCATAAGGTCACAAGATCAAAATAATAATAATATGTCCAGGGGATAAACCAGAGGGTATTACAAGGGTCAAGGGGGTAGGGGGTATTTTGGAATCGCAGCCCCACCCCAGTCTTAACCCTCACTTCCCACACCTTAAATTCCTAAAGGAGGTGTGAAGGCCCCCAAACCTGCCCTACTCCCCCCCATTCCTACACCTTTAAAGGGGGGTAAGGTGTGGGAAGGGGGTTTTCCCTCAAACTTGTCCTTTTTTTTGTTTTCTCTTTGATTTTTTTAGGTCATGGTTTGAAATTCCAAGAATTATAACCCAAGGAATAAATGGGTGTTACTGGTAACACCAATTTACAATTTGAGGGTTGATTATGGCATTTTTGTTGTATTGGTATCAACTTTTAAGGACATGGTTCCAAAAAGGTCATAATTCTAAGGTTTTGATTGTAGCGACACTAGTTGTTAAGGCTAGGGTTTCAAAATTAGATGTAATTTAAACCCCGAATAAAAATGATGTTGATTCTGTGAGAACCAATTTTCTATTTTAGGGTCAATTTATGATTTTGATTGCAATAGCATCGACCAGGGTTACACAAAAATTGTAATTTTAGCCCCAGGAAAAAAAGGGTGTTGCTGGTAGCACCAATTTTCGATTCGGGGATAAAAATAGTGATTAAATTTAGCCTATAAAAAAAGAGAACTCCTGAGGGTGTGAAATTCTAAGTCACAATAGATCTAAGAGATGAGTATACCTCACAGAGAAAGAATGAGCAGAGAAAATTTGAACAAGAGTGAAAACTGTAGTAAAAAGAGCAGACAAATAATTATGCAGCAGAACTTAGATAGTAGCAGAATAATGTCATGTGATCCAATAATCAGTATAGTAAACAATCGTGATACAATGGAGAGAATTCGAATCACAGAGGAGAATTCGAACCTCAATTGGTCTAGCATAGGAATTGCCACCACTGGAGTGCTTCAGAAGACTCAAACTCAACTGAATTGAACCTAAACTCATATAATTGAAGTCACAATCAGTTAACTGACTAAGGAGGGTGCAATAGTGAGTTTTTCATGCATGTCAATCAGAAAAGGGCACATGAGGCCACAATCAGTTAACTGACTAAGGAGGGTGCAATAGTGAGTTTTTCATGCATGTCAATCAGAAAAGGGCACATGAGGCCACAATCAGTGGCATTCGTAGCTCTAACCCCCCACAAGAGTCAGCTAGCTCAAGTGGACTGCACTGGAACACTCATTGGTTCCTATAAAATAGGGAACTGACTAAAGTGGTCCTAAAATGATGCATGCACGGCTTAGAAAGTGGTAGATGGATGTTGGATGACATCTGCACACCACTAGGGGGGAAATTACATCTTCAATAACTAGGAAAAATAAATAATGTTAGGTAGGACAAGGATGGAGTATTAAAATATCCTAACACTCCCCCTTAATCCATACTTTTGCATCCTGGTCCCTGGTTACTAAGATAAAAAAGTCACCCATACAATCAAATAAATGATAAAAAAGAATTGTCCATGAACCAAGGAAATGGGGAAAACCTCATGGGAACCCCCCCCCCTCAAAATAGGATAGTAGGAAGCTCAGACAACTTTCACACCAAGTAGAGATATGAGATACAAAAATATATTCTAAGTGAAAACTTTAGTGAATATGTATGCAATCATCTCCTATGTAGGAAAATAATGCAGTGAGATGGTATGATTGTGCACTAGCTCCCTTATGTAGTGCATGTGAACCTCAATATGTTTGGTCCTCTACTTCTGTACTGAGTCACTGGAGATCTGGATGGCACTCTGATTATCACAAAATAGGTCAACTGAAGGAGAAGAAAGAATGCCAAACTCATTCAATATCCCATGTAACCAAAATTCCTGGATAGATGCATTCACAGCCCCTTTGTACTCTGCCTCTACTGAAGATAGTGCAAGTGATGCTTGCTTTTTGCTTGACCAACAGATTGGTCCTGATCCAATCATGAATACATACCCTAAAATGGAATTCCTATCAGTATTGTCTCCAGCTCAGTCTGAGTCAGTAAAACCAACCAGATCTAGTGGAGTACTAGCAGAATAGTGGATCACAAACTCTCTAGTACCTTGCACATAGTGAAAGATCCTCGTAGATTCTTTCCAGTGCAGCTCATGTGGCTCTTGCATGTACCTAGCCACAACACAACAACATATGATATATTTGGTCTCGAATGTGACAAGCTACCAATCAGCTATCTGTAAAGTGTGCTATCAACCAAGGGTGTGGAACCACCTTCTTCCAATCTAATGCCAAATAGGAAGGGAAAGGATGTGGCTTTTCAATCATCCATATGAAACTTTGTTAGTAAATCAGATGCATACCTTCACTATGAAACCATGATCCCTGAAGTGTTTTGATTCACTCAAGACCAATGAATTGTCTCAACAATCCCAAATCTGTCATAGTGAATGCTTTGTTCAAGGAATACTTGATGCGCTTCAACCCAGTAGCAGATCCACCAGTGATGAGCAAGTCATCCACATATTGAACAATCAATAGCAGCCATTTTCCCTTCTGTTGAATGTAAACATTGCAATCAGATTTGCATCTCTCAAAATTCAGTGATAGTAAGAAGTAATCCATCTTGGCATACCATGCCCTTGGGGCTTACATGAGCCCATACAGTGATCTCATCAATCTGCATACTAAGGAAGGATCATTAGTGTACCCCTCAGGATATCTCATGTATATTTCTTCTTCCAAGTCACCATGCAAGAAGGAACTATTTACATCAATGTGATGTACCTCCTATGCATACAAAGCTACAATGGCCAAAAAAAATCTCATTGAATCCATCCTTGAAACAGGAGATAATGTCTCATTGTAGTCCAACCCTTGGACTTGTGAGTACCCCTTTGAACCCAACCGAGCCTTTTACTTGGTTGTAGATCCATCAGATCCAAGCTGAGTTTTGTAGATCCATTTCAACTGAAAAATTTTCCTCCCTGGTGGACGAGGGACAAGATCCCATGCTCCATTGTTTTGCAGTGAATGATGTTCTTCATCCATGGATGATTTCCATCTCGGATCATGGCAAGCCTCTTTGTAAGACCATGGATCATATCCTACCATCATGAAGCACCTCTCAGGGAGAAGTGGATCTGTATGGAAAAGTGCAATGTTTGCATCTTGGTATTGATATCTTGTTCTTCTGTAGTCAGATGGATCTCCAGCAGTAACCCCAGCAACCTCAATAATATTTTGATCCCATTTAGGCCTTGGATTAGGAGTAGGTGCTGGATCTAGATCTGGACATGCTAGATCTTCTTGCTCAATATCTAGATCTGAATCATATTGGTCTTCTTATTCTTCTTCTTCTTCTTAATATGGATCACCTGTAGAAACATCATTAGGATCTAATGGAGGAGGTAGATCAGTTATACCTTCTTTTTCAGCTGGTTGTAGATCATGCAATGGATCCTCATTGAACTGCACACTTCTTTCAATGAAGCATCTCTTTGTTGCAATCTCCATAAGCTTGTAGCCTTTGCATCTTCTGTATATCCAAGAAGGATGCATTCGCTACTTTGAGGTTGAAGTGATTTCCTCTTGTTGGTGGGGATTCTAGCCCATGCCTTGGATCCAAAAACCCTCAGATGAGAGACATTAGATTTGTGTCCCTTCAATGCTTCAAATGGAGTGACCCCATCAACAGATTAGTGGGGCACCCTATTCTGAATGTATGTGGAACAATTTACTGCTTCTGACCAGATATTTGATGGGAGATATCTTACTTCAAGAAAGCAGGTAGCCATCTCTTTCAATGACCTTTTCTTCCTCTCTGCTACATAATTTTGTTGCGGTGTGTATGGAACAAAATGTTGCATCTGAATGCCTTCGGAAGCACATAGCTACTGCAAATCTCTTTTGATGTACTCCCCTCCATTATCAGAGTTGAGTGCTTTTATCTTCTTTCCAGTAGTGTTCTCAACCAAGGCTTTGAAGTTTGAAAACTTTGAAGCATTCAAACACCTCATATTTCTGTTTGAGAAAGTAGATCCAATAGAACCTAGAGTATTCATCAATGAAGGTCAGAATATATTTGGATCCATTCATTGAAGCAGTGGGCATCGGTCCTGAAACATCACTGTGAATCATATCTAGGATGGAGGAATCTCTCTTTGCCTTCCCAACTTCATACCTTCGCTTTGGGTGCTTCCCTACCAAGCAACCTTTGCAGATCCTTTGAGAGAATTTTATGTTCGGTAGACCTTCAACCATCTCTTCATTGTGCAACTATTGGATATATTTGAATTTTAGGTGTCTGAATATTTCATTCCAGAGCCTGCTTGTCTCATTTGCATGAGTCAAGAGAGAACTTTGATGGGAGTATGGAAAGAAGCAGGAGAAATCATAAGTCTTGGAGGCATTATTTGCAACTCCTTTGGCTATCATATTCCCATATGAGATCTCAATAAACTCAACTGAATCAGGTCCAAATAATACTTTCTTTGGAGGACCTGTGTGTGTCATCTGGTAAACAGACAACATATTAGCTGTTAGAGAGGGCACATACAATACATTGTTGAACCTTCCATGATCCAGCTGTATAGTACCTTTCCCTTCAACAAATATTTGAGAGTCATCTCCCATGTGTATGCTTGGTCCATCAGTGAGATCTAATGAAGAAAATGGCTCTTTAGAGGCCACCATGTGGTTGGAGGCTCCAAAATCAATAAGAAAATCTTAGGATTGTGAGAACCCAGCCTTCAATGCATGACATATCTCATGATATTCTGACTTGGCACTTGGATCAGTATTCCTTGCACCTTCAGGAAGGGAAATTTTATGCTTCTCAAGGATTTTTTCCAATAGATCTATGGTCTTCTTCATACAAGAACTCTCAGGATGATTACCCTTCTTGCAATATGTACACTTGGATTTCTCAAAATTCTTTTGTTTGTCCCTATTGGAGATGGAGGCTCCTTCTGATGGACTTGGCTTGGAATTATTCTTGGGTTCAAATGGCATCTTTCCCTTTCCCTTGTGCTTCCCCTTCCCATTCGTACTTTTTTCTTCTCCGGCCATAAGAGCCTGATTTTTGGAGGCCTTCAAGGCACCCATCTGGATCAACTTATCTTGTTCTTGGATGAGATATTCAGTGAAAACATGTAAGGAGGGAATCTTCCAACTAGTAATTGACATTCTCCCAAAATTAAAGGTAGAGACAAATATGGAGAACTCATGACCTATCTTGCTCAGAATGGATAACACCAATTGCTCATCCTTCTTCTCAATGCCACACTACTTGCATTGCATGACCACATATTTGAATTTTGAAAAGAATTGCTTAATGGTCTTAAAACTGCTCGATTGTAGAGAAATCAACTCATTTTCTAGAATATGGCCTCTTAGCTCATCTTGTTTGTCGAAGAGGGTCTCTAAATTCAACCATAATTCTCTTGGATTCTTCAATCCATCGATGTGGAAGAGTATATCTATGGAAATATGAATACACATGAAACCGAATGCTTCATCCAATCTATTCAGATAATTGGCCTTCTCCACAACTGCTTGTGGTTCGACCTCCTTCCCCATTGTTACCTTGTAACGTGACTTGTTGCGCAATACCATCTACATATCATCCCTCCAATCAAGGTAATTGAAGGGTTTCAAGATCCTGGGAGAGAGAGGAGAGTTTGAACTGTCCATTAGAACTGCTGGAGTGAATACAAGGTGAAACTGCTGCAACGGTTGCTGCACTAAAAAAATTTGAATAACCTGCAAAAAACTCTCAATTTTTGGAGATGGACTACTACTAAGCACCTTCAGATCCTTCACACCTGGCTATACCTCATTGGATTTATCCAATGAATTCAATGCAATGGCACCAGAATTTGCTGTGGAAATCTAGAGGCTTCTGGTGCACTACCGAAAGTAGCTGCTCAACCTGCACTCAAATGGATCTGATACCATGTGAAATTATAAGTCACAACAGATCTAAGAGCTGAGTATACCTCACAGATAGAGAATGAGCAAAGAAAAGTTGAATAAGAGTGAAAAATGTAGTAAAAAGAATAGACAAATAATTATGCAGCAGAATTCAGATAGTAGAAGAATAATGTCACATGATCCAATAATCAGTATAGTCAACAATTATGATAAAATGGAGAGAATTCGAATCACACGGGAGAATTCGAACCTCAGTTGGTCTATCATAGGAATTGTCACCACTGTAGTGCTTCGAAAGACTCAAACTCAACTGAACTGAACCTAAACTTAGCTAACTAAAGTCACAGTCAGTTAACTAACTAAGGAGGGCGCAATAGTGAGTTTGTAATGCATGTCAGTCAGAAAAGGTTGCATGAGGCCACAATCAGTGGCATATGGAGCTCTAACCCCCCACAAGAGTCAGCTAACTCAGGTGGACTGCACTGGAACACTCAGTAGGTTCCTATAAAATATGGAATTGACTGAAGTGGTCCTAAAATGATGCATGCAAGGCTCAGAAGGTGGTAGATGGATCCTGGATGACATCTGCACACCACTAGGGGGGAAATGACATCATCAATAACTAGGAAAAATCAATAATTCTAGGTAGGACAAGGATGGAGTATTAAAATATCATAACAGAGGGTTCTCATCAGGTTGTATAATATATTTTTGGTTCTAATTTTTGTTCGAGTCACATTTTTTTCATGCTTGTTATGGAGAAAAACTTCCTATGGCATGGGGTACACCACAAAAGACAAATGACTGCTAGAACACTACTCAATTCTCAAAACACTGCTATATAAATGACAATGCTAATATAATGGAGAAAAGACCAACCTTCAATCGGATGTTCGAAGTAGATCCCCGTTGATCTTTCAACCTCTACACTTGAACCTGCAGATTAGTCTCAACAACAAATACAAGCAAGTGCATATAATATGTGAAAGACATTAGCATAATCTATAACATGGTCCATGATATCATAAGCAAATGTAACCCAATGTAATTTAAACAACATTCACAACATCAATTGGACGAGAAAATGAGTATTTATATTAGTAATAACAAGAAGTACATGATACAACCTCTTGTCGGCAACCAATCTGAACCAAGAACTAGGTCTCTCCACTTGTGCCTCCACTACTTCAATCCCCCATGCAATGGAAAACTCAAACTATGAAAGGAGTTTGGTAGGTGAACATAAGGAGTTCACAACAACAAGGATCAATGATTGTAGACTCAAATCACGACAAAAATCCACTAGAGTTATGTTTCTCTCTCTTTCTCCTCCCTTCCATACACCATAAGAGCTCAATATATAGCCTTCCAAAGGTAAGTGAAAGGTCGAATCGAGTCGTTTCGGGGTATATGCAGGGCCAAAGATCACTCTAAGACAGCTTTTTGGGAGTACAAATAGAATTTTTATTGTTTTTTACCATGTAACTCGATGTACGCGGGCTAATTAAGTGCAGCCTGCGTGTACGCTGTCTATAATGGAACAACAAGCGTACAAGACAAAAATAGGGAAACTTGGTTCTTGAAGGGAAAATAATGGATCTGATTCAATACAATGGATACTGAAGGCCAATCAATGTTGATGCTCACAAGGGGAAAAATGCGTTGTAACAGATGCCCCCTAATGTGTGAGGTCAGAGAAGGTACTACGATGGATGAAATACATTATAAATCTCAAAAGTGGAGTGATGGAGACACAAATGGAAGGAGTAGCCCACTAGTCATAATACAATAATATCTTTGAATACATGTCGGTACAATACAACAATCTGATACAATGGCCATGATAGGTAGTACATAGTGAATACATGTCATAGGTGGTCATAGCCATGACCCATACAGTAAGATATGGTATCCTACTGAAAATGAAACAACTGGTGCGAACTGGAGGTACAAACTGCTGATGTATGAGAAATGATATCTCATAAGTACAATCATGATCATGAGCAACATACTGAATGCTACTAACGTCTGGGGTCTTCTACACAAATAATCTACGGTGCAAGTCCCATTAAGTGAATAAAGGTGTTGAATTCGAACCTGATGTGACATCGTCTGATTACCGATCAATGATGTATACCGTTAACAGACGCGAGATAAACCGCCAATAATGAAAACGGGCATCAAGGCACAGAGCACAATCATCAAAGTGTGAATAGATGTGTTGAGGTAGAAAAATAAGTTGAATCCATCGATCAGGGGACATTGATGTATTCCCAAAACTGTCGATGGCAAGAGAACCTACCACTAATGACTGCAAGCCTCAAGGTACTCAACAGACTCTAAGTCTCAATTCCATAATAAATGAGTTGAAGTCGACAGAACGAAACTCGCTAGAAGGAGGGCATTAAGGCATCCCCCATCAACCAACACGAGGTAACAGCTACGCTGAAAGATTTGGAAGAACTCGGATGAACGCACTGACTCAATAAGGATGGACGACATGCAATAGTTAAGAGATATGAGGAGTGGCTGACTCTGTTTTCAGGACTTCCTTTGAACAAGAGCATGAGCAGATTGATAGACTCAAACAACATGGACTCAAGTACTAGATGATATAACACTGTGCGATGCAGGAGGCATCAAAAAAATGGATCCATAATGACTAGAACCTTAACCAGCCGGTGGAGTAAAATCTAATAAACGAGTTCAGCTCTTAAGGTCCTACTATAGTCCCGACTCATAATGAATGGAGTGGAGTGAATGCTCTGTTCAAAGGCAACACAACGGATGCCAACAAAAAGAAGTAAATATTTTCCTGGCCGGCTTTTTCAATTTTTATTTTTATTTTTTTGGTCTTTTTCATATTTGGAAAAGCTTGAAAAAGAATAAAATTGCTTATAGTACAACAGGTGAGGGAACGAGTGTCAAATGGAAAGCAAACTAGTCCCAAGCAGTGGAACATACCTATGAACAATGCAAGGAATCATGTGCAAGATGTGGACACTCGGGGGGGTGTTCCCTCAGGGTAAAGGGTCATCAAATCGCGAAAGGAAAATGAAAGCTCTGCTTGGATCAAAAGGGAAAGTGCTCAGGCACATGGCTAACGGATTGAGTAAGCGGGAGCCGACACAAGGATCAAGTGGCAAGCAAGATGATGCAATGCAATCACAACTTGATATACAATGGGGGAGTCCTTATGGGAGATGGCTAGCATAAGACAAAGTAGAGTATGAGTCTTTATCACAATGTCTCGGCGTAACTACGAAGGACTCCCAATCCTAAGGAGAGACAATGACATGGGCGCCAAAAGGCATAAAAAGGCTCTAACTAGAGCACCCATGGTCGGACAAGCCCTACCGCCAAATAATGACACTTCTAACAATGTGAAGGCTCCGTGTCGATTAAAAAGCGGGGTTGCACCTAGGGTTAATGACAAATGATCAAAGGTCAAATGCATAATGCAGGTGAAAAGACATCTAACCTATATGATGGGTGTAAAATATACCTGTTGTAGGCCCGAAACGGTCAAAAATCAACTCTCGTCGAAAAAATCTATTCAAAATGGTACTCCAGGATGACATATTAGTCCAAAACAGCTTAAAACGGTAAAAAACTATAGGAAAGTGGGTTTTAAAAACTATAAATAGTAATAAAAAATACAATTACTATTCCAATTTCACATTTCACCCAAATAGTAGTTTTTGGTTAGTTTTCACCTCATATTCCAGTTGCTGATTCCGGAAGCAACGGGCGTCCATTTCACGAGCCGTTTGGAGCGGGTTAGTCATCTCATCCTCCTCTTCCATTTCATAGCTTTTATTTCAATTTTTAATGATCCAATTTGTTTATTAGTTAATCCCTACATCATCTCGGAGTTGTACGCGGGCTATAGCTTTACGGGTCGCGGGTAGGGCATCATAGACGTGGTCAATGCATGCGTTGACCGTGTACGGACGCGACTGTCAAAATTTTTGACTACGTACAGGGCCGTGAATGTGATTTTTTAATGGATAAAAGCTAAAAAAATACTTTGTTTTTCCTCCAGGATGGTTCTAGAGTGGAGAGAGAGGGAACATGATGTTGTTGATGAGCATGTCCACCAAAATTTACCTGCGCAACAAGCACTACAAGCATGTGGTCTCTACAAATTTGGGAGCATTGGGGGTTTAAGGGCCCAAAACCAATGGCTCCGTAGATTGATTGATTACTAGGATGCAGATACGTAGAACTTTGACCTGGATGGTCAACCACTCTCACTAGAGGTGGATGATATATACTTTATCACAGGTTTGTCCCACTGAGGGGATGTTGCTAGTCTCCGGTCCCACAATGTAGGTGGTGGGATCACCATTACTGACTATATAAACCGGTATTGTATTCCCGGTACCCAAAAGGTGGGGAGTCAGATACCCAATGAGGCCATTGTGAGCTTGAGCATGAATATAATAGTGCTCACCCTCGTGAGAATAATAGGTTCAACGGCTTTACATCAGGCTTCGAGGCCAGTGATGTTCTACGCAGCAGAGTGCATGATACCTATAGTGTATGACCGGTGCACAACGTTACTGGTTACCATGAAGAGCTAGTTAACGGAGTGCAAGCTTGGACAGGAAAATAACTTGGGCTTTGGCAGTATACTCTGCATTTTCTTCTTCTTCGAGAGTTTTGAGGCTCAGTCTGAGGGTTGAAGTCCCTTCGCACAGTCTCCCTGATCCAGCCCAGACCTGGTGGGATGAAGTACTGACGCGACAGGGTGGTGGCCGACAGGTATCACCATATTCAGTTGAGTTCTTCTACTGGTGGGCTCGACAGGTCATCACCATCGTTGATTAACCATATGAGGGGATAGACTACCGGGGTGACCACGACATGCCACTCTCTCCAGGGGCCGCATTGGGAGACATCGGTATGTTACTCTTTTTATGTTTTGTGTATTTAGTTTTTTGGATTTTTTATTATAAATGAATGCAAAAATGTTTTTGGTGTAGTGTCACATATTAATATATGACTGTTTGCTCACAGATGTTGGTCTGCGAAGACCAAAGGGCTACCCGATACATCGTCATCAAGGCATGGGTGGAGAGATGGTTGGCGCTGCAACAGAGCACACGCTAGAGACATTACGGGTCAACCTGACCCACATGACTACCAAAGTACTGCTCAACGAGGTGGAGCATCTGCTAAAGGCGATGCAACGACATGTTGTAGGAGTACCAGGCACCTGGGTGCGGTTACTGCGGCGCATAGCCAATGCAGTACATTACTATGTTCAGATACATCCTGCCGAGAAAGCTAGGACTCCTCGTAGGGCTTAGATATCTTAGAGTCCTATATTTTTGTGTCGATTATGTATATTTTTTAGAGCTACGGGATCCAGATTTGTACTGTGACACCACATTTTGGACTTATTATTTATGAAAAACTATGAATCTATGGTTCTACTATATGTGTATGTACAAATGTGTGAATGAATGTTTATTTATGTGCTTCTTTTATTGATGTGACAAATTCCAATCTAGGACATAATTAGCATATGCATCAGATACATGATTAAAACATCTCGGAACATGAATGTATGTAATGGAAACAAAATGACTCTCCAAGAGTCTTACCCTTAAGAACCTCCATAGTAATGTAGGATCCCTCACACGATACTGGCCATTCAATCGAGACACAACCAGTTGTGAATCCAGGCGGAATTCTAAAGACTGGATACCATGTGAAATGGCATCTCGAAGTAGCTCAACTACGACACTGTACTCAACCACATTGTTGGATGTAGGACTGAGACAGGAACCTCCTGAAGACACAATCTGATGGTTAGGTGAATAAATAACCCACACCGCAGAAGCGAGTCGCTGCCTATGACGGATAGCACCATCTGCGAATCCCAAGAACACGGGAGATTCCGCTAACATCTTTCAACCAAACAAAAGTGAATCAACAGATCCGAAAAATCAAAAGAAATCTAAACTATGTACAGAAGCAACTATACAATAGTATACAAAAGTATTAGCTCGAGCTAGAAGCTCAAGCATAATACTGCTTGAGGTAGAGCCCATTTCTAGGATCCTTTAAGGCGTTCCCCTCATAGTCTTCCAATTCGTAGGCTCCTTTTTCAAGGACACGCCTCACTATGTAGGGACCGTGCCACGTGGGGTTAAAATTGCCTGCCCCCAGGGGTTCCTTAGCTTGGTCATACAATAGGACTAATTCACCTTCAGCATACTGCTGGGGACGGACATACCTATCATACTGAACCTTAACACGATTTTTGTTGGCATCTATAGCCACGATGGCATCTCGATGCTGCTCGTCAAGCTGCTCAAGGTGGATCAAATGTTGTTCAACATCTGAAGTTTCAGGAAGGAGCTCTATGGCTATTTTCAATGAAGGGATTTCGCATTCAATCGACAATATAGACTCCACACCATGTACTAGATGAAATGGTGAGAAACCGGTGGAAGTATTAACTGCGGTTCGATATGCCCACAAAGCAGGGTATAACATAATATGCCAGTTGCTCTTGCTTTGCTAGATGGTACGTTGGAGAATGGTCTTTAAGGAATTATTAATTGCCTCGACCTTACCATTTGCCTTGGGGTAGTAATAAGATGAATGATCTTGATGAAACCCAAGCTTGAGTGACAAATCCGCCATCATTTTGTTTTGTAAGTGACTGCCATTTTTAGTGACAATCTCTTTCGGGATACCGAATCGAGCAATAATATGATTGAACACGAAGTGGGATACAGTAGCATCATCGGATTTTATGGTCGGCATGGCCTCAACCCATTTGGAAAAGTAGTCCACGGCCACAATGATATGGTGATACCCCCCAGCTGAAGCTAGTTTGCAATCCATGAAATCCACCCCCCACTTAATGAAGGGATCGATGGTGACGACCAGATGAAGGGGCGCAAGATGCGAGTGTACATTTCAAGAAAACACTTAGCAAGGGTGACATCTCTTCACGATGTTCATACAATGTTTAAAGATCGAAGGCTAGAAATAACCAGCTCGCATGATACGTTGGGTTGTCGCAAGCCCAGATAAATGACCACCACATGCCCCACCATGGTAGTCATTAAGTACAAGATCCGCTTCTTCATGATTCAAACAACGACGGAGGACGGAATCCTTTCCCCGATGATACAAAGTGTCACCGACGATGACATAATATTTAGCGTGATGTCTCACACGCCGTCGTTTGTATCGCGAATAGTGCGAAGGGAACTTTAGATTTTGTAGGTATACGATGATATCCCTATACCAAGGGTCCACCGACGAGATAAGAAATAAGTGCTCATCCACAAAGGAATCTTCATGGACGATGTCCTCATCAAGTCGCAGAAAATCTGACATGAGCTCAACGAAAACCAAGGATTTCACCGACTTCGTCGAAGCAAAATCGAGATCAAACGCCTGAAGAATAACAATCCAATTATTATACTTCCCCCCAATTAAGCGTCCTGAAAGCACGGACTAAAATGGATTGATGTGTGCTATGACAGTTGTTTTCCTAAGCATAATGTAATGTCGTAAATGTTGGACTGCATGAACAGTCGCAAGTGCCAATTCTCGACATGAGTGTATCTTAGCTCAGCGTCTATTAGATTTCAACTAAGATAATAGACAACATGCTCTTGGAGCGTATCATCTACCTAAACTAAGACCATGCTAATCGTCTCAAGAGATGCGGCTAGATAAAACAAGAAATCTATAGCAAAGTTGGGTGGACTAAGCAGAGGGGCCGATACCAAAGCTTTCTTCAAAGCATTGAAAGACTGTTGGGCTCACTCATCCCAGATAAACGGTGTGTCCTTCTTCAAAATTCGCGCGAAACCTTTGGTAAGACTGGCATAATTCACTATAAAACATTGTAGGAAAGTGGCTCTCCCTTGGAGGCTATGAATCTGAATTAAGTTACGCGGGGGAGGAAACCGAAGTATTGCCTCAAGCTTAAGAGGATCGACTCTTATACCCTCTTTGGAAACTATGAACCCTAAAAGGCTACCTGTTTTCACAACAAAGATGCACTTGTTGGGATTCAACTGAATCTTGTAACATCGACATCTTTCGAAAATGAGACAGAGGTTCCTGGGGTGGTCCACTCTCTTACGAGAATGGCCAACAAGATCATCCAAGTACGCCTCCACTATGCGCATAAGGTCATGAAAAGCATAAGTCATGGCACGCTGAAAAGTAGCTCTGGCGTTTTTAAGGCCGAAGGGCATCTTCTGGTACGCAAATGTACCCCAAGGACATATAAAAGCAGTTTTGTGTTGATCCTCGGGTTTTATCTAGATCTGATTATAACCTAAGAAACCATCCATAAACGAAAAAACCTCGCTTCCCGCACACGCATCCAAAATTTGATCTATGAATGGAGTGGGTAAGTTATATTTCGAACACCCTCGGTTCAGATCTCTAAAGTATGTGTATACACGGATGGTTCCCTACTTCTTATCCATAGGAATAGGATTTGACACCCATTCAGTAAGGGGAACCGGGTAGATGAAACCATCTTTAAGTAGTTTCTCTACCTCTACCTTAATCGTGGCTGCCTTCCTAGGATTCACAGCACGAAGTCATTGTCGAACCGGCTTAACATTAGGGTATGTCTTAATATCATATTCAACAACACTAGGGTCTATTCCTAGCATCTCCTCATAAGACCAGGCGAAAACATCCCGAAATTCCTTGAACAACTCAGTGTATATACGGATCTCATCGGGAGAACAATCAACACCGATATAAACGTTCTCTATCTTTCCAGGTGTGCGAGAGATGTTGATCAGTATGGTTGGGGAGATACTAGCCATATTCCCCTCCGCGTAAATCCCATGTGAATCCAAAGGAGCCACAGGGTGACCAACCTTCTCGGCAAGAGTCATCCTAAACTCTTCTTGCTCAATAAGATCAAGGTTGGAAAGAAAATAAGAGCGATGATGAAAATCCTCCCAAGGCCTCTCACTACCACACATAGCCTCGATGATGGATTCATCCGAAGGCAAAGTACCATCAAGACAATCTTGCGAGCAAGACGAGTCGGCTACCCACGCGGGCAGCATAATGGGATCTTCCTCTTCTTTCTGTGAAGAGGAGAGATCCGATGCTATAGTGGCTTGTTGAATTTCACGGTATGCAAGCTCGGTTGCAGATAGTGAAAATCCATTCCAACGTGCGAAATGTATCCAGACGGGGAACTCGCGGATGGTAAAGTCCACGAATCATTAAAATACGAGGTCCAGAAAGGTACATTATTTAAAGAGGATGGCGCACTATCAAAAACGGTTCCAATAAAGGCAATTGGTGCAACAAAGTCGAATGATCCCATCAAGGATGGATACAATCCTACACCAATGTTCCTAGTTGTCGGTTGAGAATCTTTGATCTGGGGAACAGCGGTTCCCGACGATGCTACGAAATTGGAACTAGGGAAGTCTAGTTGATCAACCGTCACAATTTTACCTTCGTGGGGAAAGAAAATAACTCTAAACACAGAGGACACGATCTCTTTCATTGCGTCGGTCCAAATCCTACCCAGAAGAAGGTTGTATTCGATGGGCGCATCAACCACCTCGACTTCAATAGGCATGGATTTCCCACCCAAGTGGACCTCAAGGGAAGGGAGAATACCATGCGGCCTAAAGGACCGACCATTGAATGCAGCAAGCATGGTCATAGATTTTGACAAGGGAGGAGAGCCAAGAGCTTTCCAACAATCCAACAACATTACCGAGGTGGAAGAACCTTCATCAACCACCATACGTTTAACGAATTTCTGTAAGCAACTCACATGGACTTGAAAAGCCATATGATAAGGCAAGCGAGGCTAGATATCAGTAGTGTCTAATTTAATGATATTAGGGATACCCTCATCCTGGACTCCCAAAGCAGATAAAAGGGCGTTCCTCTACGAAGGACATGCCTATAAAATCTTAAGAGCCAACATGGAACACAGATTTTGGCCCAAATCTTCCACAATAGAGTAGTTTTGGGCGGCTCGGGCATTGGGATTATGCGTGGAGTGCTTAAGAATACCTTTCGGTATCCGCGGCATAGTAGTGGGCTTCTCAATATGCAGAGAAGATTCAGGAGGAGGAGGCTCATTCCCCATATTTGATTGTGGTGCACCCTAATCGCGTTGATGAGTAGCAACACTAAACTCATATTTAACCATGTTCACACATCCATAGACACCGGCATGAGAAGAGGACGTCGAAGTTTCATTAGTCCCATAGCCAGTGAAGGGAGCATTCGAATCCATATTCTGATGATGCAGAAGGGGATATTTCAATACAGTTGGGATTTGTGCAAGATGCTTCGATGCTTCTTCAATTCGAGGACACAAGTGAGTAAGATGATCCTCCCCACAAGTTTTGCAAGGGAATTTCACCTTACGTCTAGGCTTACTCCCCACCAACATTTTTGCCGTCCCGAGGAGGGTTGGCGTTCTCTTTTCTAGGAGTTTCTATTACTCCCATTATTCCCATTATTCCCACCCTTACGATTGTTTCTCCCCTTCTTCTTTCCACCAAGTTGTTGGTTACCTGATGGGTTCGCCGACTGTATAGAATGGACAACGAACGATTGGGTGGAAGTGGACGAGGCATGAGCCTATCTGGGGGTAGATTGGCTAATAGAAAAATTTTGCATTTGATTTGTAACCAAGTCTACGGTTTGAGTACTCGTGGATCCAACAATGCCATCAGCATGTGGTTCAAGAACAGGCTTGGGCTCATGACGTGAGTGCGATGTGTCAAGAATGATATCGGACAGGATACCAGATTGAGCATAGAGTAAATCTAGTTGTTGGTATTTGAATATAGCTTGCTCCTCAGTCGTAATGCCGAACACCAAAAAATCCTTAGAGATGTAGGGAAGCAAATAGTTGAGGAACCACTCCAACATAAAGTTTGGAGGAATGTTTCCTTTCAGTAGCCTCTTCCGTCGACGCCACTCTTGAATGTGATCAGATATGTGCGTGGCCTTGTTCTAGCGGAAGGTAGATAAACGTTATGTGCCAGTATCGTAGCAAACCGGAAACTGAAAGTGATCTAAGAAAACCAAGGCTATCTCATTAAAACCCCTGTAAGTGCCCCTAGGAAACTCGACGTACCATTTCATGGCTTCCCCCATGAGGGTGTGTTGAAATAGTCTCAAACGAATAGAGTTGTGATTTAACGAATTCGAGGAGCACCATAAGTGAAAAGTAGTAACATGATCACCCAAATCCCCACTATTCTTCCCATTGAACTTTGGAATGTCAGAAGGGAGCTTGGTAGGGACTGGAGGCCGAGTAGGATCGTGACACACCAGATCATTCGTGAGCTTCGAAAGATCTAGTAGATTCAAACGAGCAAGAAATAGGAGCTACGGTTGTAAAGCTTGATTATAAGCTCCCAAAAGAGGTTGAACTTGCTAACCTAAAGGATGATATGAACCATGACCATGACCATGACCATAGGGCTGATAACCGCCTCCAACCTGACCCGTGTAAGGGTACGAAGGTATATGTGTGTTGTAAGCACCATAGTGAGGAGGGTTGTAATAAGGGCTAGAACTGGCTGCATTATAAGAAGGATTACCACCATAATTATGGGGCATATAAGTGTTATTCGTAGCAGGAGCAGTCACGTAATGACCATAAGTAAAGGTTATGTTCCCACATCCCATGTTAGGGGGGACATGTAGGTTATCAAACGTGGTCGTAGTCACGGGTATATGCGTAGAAGCATGTGGGTTAAATTGTGGAATATGAGTCATGTTATGAGAAGTGTTCCCACCAAAATTGGGGGTAGTCCTGGGACATGGTCCTCCTCCAGCATGTGGATTAGATGAAGGAATATGACCAGACCCAAATTGAAATGGAGTAAAAGAGGGTGCATCGCCCCCTGAGGGATCAGTGCCCCCAACACCAAGGCTAGAGTTATCTTGACTACCAGACGAAGTGGATGTAACATTCGAATTAAGACTGGGCATACCAGCTGAAAAGGGATTAGTGGTTGAAGGGTTTGTTGTATCATTAAGATATAGCATCCCATAACAGAAACCATGTGAGTGTGCACCATAAAATGGGTTTGACTCCGAGGGTGGTTTCTGCCCAAAGCCTGAAAAAGTGACGTGTGGGAGTGAACCTTCATCTCCAACATCCCTAGGAGTGGAAGGAGCGATCTTTCCATCGACATCACCCGACGAAGACACAGGAATTCCTCCCCTTCCAAATGGAGTAGTCATAATATGAACGTCTTGAAGCTCGTAAGAAATATCAAAAGGATCAACGGGGATCCTCCGACGTCTCTTATAAAAAGGATGTTCTACCCCGTCGGCTCGTAGACCAACCAAACGACGAGACCAACGGAGAGATGGATCTCGCTTCACGATAACTCAAAAAAATCAAAACACCTCCTAACGGCCAACTAACGATCAAAGCGCACACACCTAAAGAAAATACAGCCAAATGCACACAAACAGGACTGGCTCAAGGGACCTTAGTCAGTATATCTCGCCTAGGAGAGGCTTGAGACTCCCAAACTATAACTGAAGGTAACATAATCAGTTATAAGGGCTCCCAAACTTCACTACGTGAACAGGGTCAAATCCCTATACAACATGCAACTGTGTTGTCCAACCCCTATCTGACTCAGGACAATCGCATAATAACCTCAACGAATTCCCTATGTGATACCTAGGTAAAGCAACTAAGGCCACCACATATAATCAATGCTCATACGGACAGTCGCAGGTGGGATCCGTTGTATGGGCAGGGTAGCTAAGCCCAAAACTCAAGAGGGTCAAATCCCCCAAGAGCCCCCGTACATGAACAAATCCTGGAAATATCTCCCACGTTTAGCTAGTATTAGAGGGCTATCTCCGCAACCAACCTCTCATTACCTCGTCCTTAACTCTGGTTTGAGTAGAGCTTCCTGAGAACATTGATGTATACCATGGGTTTCACCACTCCCTGGTCAGACGCATAATGTTGGTTCAATAGTCTTGGATTGTTAACTCACAATGATCTATTCCAAGACTCTAAACCTAAGCTAGTTGGTGCACCCTATCAAAGAGAAAATCGTTTCTAATCAATTTTGAGATTAAGCATTAATTTTAATGGTTGTAATTACTCAAAGGATATGATCGTGAAACTGATGATGTATAAGACTCAATGGTATGCACAATCGAAAAACACTAGACTCATCTATTCAATAAAAGAGCATGCCACTAATATGACAATCAATCCAATGGTTTGAAATAAAATGCAATTATTGATGTATATGTAACTTCGGAATGTATTTCATCTATGTATTTTATTGTACTCCTATAGAGATGTATTATTCCTCTATACGGAAGTGTCGTCATTTGTATTGACAAGTGTCGCAAGTGTTGTAACTTGCTGATGGGTTATTAGACCACCTAGTAAGGGGTCGGCCCGGATTAATGTAACCATGTGTTATTAGGCTAAGTTAGACAAGTCGGCCCCACTGGTTTATTGGGCAGGACAGGACAAGTATAAATAAAGATCGGGAGATCTCTATTTCATCATCTCATTACTCACTCTTCCATCACTCGGAAAGTGGCGCACATGTGAGGAGGAGGATCAGCTGCTAGGAGAAGACTATCTCTTGTACTTTGGTTGTACTTTGGTTGTATCATTGCTCTTTCTATCTCTGAAGAAGTTGTGGGTTTTTTCACCTTTATGGTTTTCCCCAGTGAAACTATGTGTGTCTATTGTCTCATGTGATTGCTTGGTGTGATTGATATGCATTGTTATACTTGATATGTTGTACATGTTATTCTCTTAGTAAAGATCATAGAGTATATTTAATTAATGCTAAAAAATTAACATGGTATCAGAGCTAACCTGAGAAGAAGACATTGTGCAATGGCAGAAACTAGGGTTTCTTGTTTATTGGGTTTCTCTCCACAGATTTTGGAAAAGTAGTAAGGTAGATTGACTCTACTCATCAAGGAGAATCTATCTGTCCAATCAGAATTCAATTCTGAGCACTTTCAGTTTTGGCCCTAAAAATTAGGGTTTCCACAAAAATAGGAATTTCTGAAATCTAAAGACATAGCTGGAAGCTCCTTGGAAAAATCGAAGTTTAGAGCTTTGGATCGATATTTTTGATTGGGTAAAGCTTCGGGAAACTCAAACCCTAATTCAGGTTCCTCCCTAGTGAATCCGGGAAGACTAAAAGGCATTTCTAAAGGGTGAAACTTTGCAAATCTCAAAATCTGAATATACCAGGATGATCAGCTCATCAAGGCGCATCTTTCTATCCTTTCATAAGTTTGAAATTCAAAGTTTGAATTTTTAGGGTTTCTCCGACAAACCCTAATCCAGGACTAGATCCAGTTTTCAGCAAATCAAGTGGTAAGACCTATATCTTTTCTATTTCCATTTGAAGTACTCTTTAAGATGTCTCACCACACCAAGCTTGAGGATAAGCTTGAAGGGGCTAATAACTTCCGAGCATGGAAGTATAGGATTGAGTTAATCCTAGAAGAAAATGAGTTGGACACTTATATAAGTGAAGAGGTCCCTATCCCAGAGGGAGAAGAGGCTAAGGCTCTTCACAAGAAGAACTTGGTCAAGGCAAAGAGAATCATTGTTGATTCTATCAAGGACCATCTCATCCCACATGTGTCATCTTTGAAGACACCCAAGGAGATGTTTTGATTCCTTGACCAAGCTATTTGAAGGGAAGAACATAAATCGGAAGATGACCCTGCGGAACCAATTGAAAGGGGTAATGCTTCAGAATGGAGAGACCATTCAATCTTATTTTTATAAGGTCTCTCAAATTAAGGAACAGCTTGAAGCTGTGGATGAAATTGTGGACAATGGTGAAGTTGTCATGACCACACTAAATGGCCTACCCAGATCATGGGATTCCTTTATCCAAGGAATCTGTGCAAGAAAGAAGTTGGTCTCCTTCAGTAGACTATGGGAGGAATGTTCACAAGAAGAAGCAAGGCTTGTGGCTCGATAAGAAAAGATGGGGAATGAAGATCAAGCTCTCACAACTCACACCAAAAGAAGCAAGCCTAAGAAGGAGCACTCTCATTACAAGAAATCCCCTCACACCCATCAAAAGAATAGGAAAGATATGAGATGCTTCACTTGTAATGAGAAGGGACACTTTGCTGTAGATTGTCCCAAGAACAAAAGGGACAACAACTTCAACAAGAAAAAGAAAAAGATGGTGGAGAGGAGAACTACGTTAGTGGAATTTTTCTCGACATTTTGAGCTGCAAAGTAGGGCTCATCATCAGGAGAGAGTGTCTCGCGGTTTAAATTAGGTATGGAAGATAGCATTTAATAAGTGTGAGGTTTATTTTAATTTTTTTTTTTAATTTTTAGGGTTTTTGCCGACATCCTAGTTTTTTATTTTAATTTTTAATCTTTTTTAATCTTTTTTTAATTAGTTCTAACAATTCTTTACTAATTAGTTTTTTTATTAATTTAAGAGTAAAGTATAAAATCCTATGGTTGGTAAATTAGTTTAATTCAAATTTATTTAATTAAATTTAAAATAACTATTATTAAGGTTTAAAAACTTTTTTATTTTAAATTGTTCTCTAATTTCAATTGTTGAAAGAAGAATAAAAGCAACAAGAAGAGATATCATGCTCATGCGGCTGAGGATGATGAACCTACCAAGAAGAAGGCTAGAGCAAAAAGTGATGACTCATCTAGTGAAGATGAATATGTTCTAATCTCTGCTCTCACAGGTACCATCTCTCATGGATGTAATGATTGGCTCATTGATAATGGGGCTTCCAAACACATGACTGGATTTAAAGAATCATTTGCTAATCTATCTGAACATGAGTCACCCCATAAGGTGAAACTTGGGGATGACTACCAATATCCTATCAAAGGAAGTGGTGAAGCCTCCTACAACCCAGACTTTGGGAATTCTTTGAAGATGAAAGATGTGCTATATGTACCTGGGCTCAAAAAGAACCTACTCTCTATATCTGCATTGGATGCAAAAGGCATGAGGGTTGCATTTGTAGATGGCCAAGTCCTAATGTGGCCAAAGGGTAAAACTATAGAAGATTCAGTAGTGATTGGAGAGCAAGAGGGAGGATTGTACAAATTGAAGGGACAACCTAAACATTCCATGGTACATGAATCCATGGAGCCAAGTGAACTTTGACATAGAAGGCTTGCACATGTGCACTATAGAGCACTACCAATTGCAAGCAAAGCTGTAGAAGGTATTCCTGAAATCAAGACAAAGCATGAAGGTGTTTACAAAGGATGTGCAAAAGGAAAGAACATTAAGAAGGCATTTCCAAGCAGTGAAAGCAAAGAAAAATGAATCTTGGAGATTATCCACTCTGATGTATGCGGCCCGATGTCATCCAGTTCTCTGAGTGGGTATGTATACTATGTCTCTTTCATTGATGATTTCTCTAGGAAGAATTGGGTTTATTACTTGAAGAACAAAGATGAAGTGTTTGATAAGTTCAAGGAATTCAAATCCTTGATGGAAAATCAAACTGATAAGAAGATCAAGACCTTCATATCCGACAATGGCGGAGAATTCACTTCAGGTGATTTCAAGAAGCTATGCAGTGATTCAGGGATTAAGAGGGAGTTGAATACTCCCTACAATCCACAATAGAATGGAGTTGTAGAAAGGAAAAATAGAACAATCATGGAAGCTACATGGGAAAAGCTGCATGACCAAGATCTACCTATGCATCTATGGGTGGAAGCAGCTAGAACAGTTGTATATGTGCAGAACAGAACACCACACAAGATATTGGACAACAAGACACCAGAAGAGGTCTTCTGTAGAAGGAAACCCGAAGTCATCCATCTCATGTTAGGATATTCCTATACTCCATCCTAGTCCCACCAGTATTTTGATCATTTACATTTTCAGTCATGCATGCACTTTTAGGGTTTGCATGCATTCTAGGGTTTGCATGCATTTTGCATGCATCCCAGTCATCAGTCTAGCACCTAGCCCTCAGTTAGCCAGCCCCCAGGAGCTTCTCACTATTCAGTTTTAGCCCTCCAGTTGCTTAGTGCGCCCTTCTTCCTTGATTTTAGGGAGCAACTCGCCCTTCTTCACCTACCAGTCCAGTTGTCACTCAGTCACACTCAGTTACACTCAGTTACAGTCAGTTATAGTCAGTTACACTCAGTTACACTCAGTTACAGTGAGTTACACTCAGTTACTCTTAGTTACATTGAGTTACACTCAGTTACACCTACCAGAGTTAGTTTGACTGATGGTTGACAGTTACTTGAGCATTGATGACTCCACTGATGATGATGAAGACTTCCAGTTGTGCTCCGATGATCATGAGGACACCTAGTTGTGCTCCGATGACACTCCAGTGATCCTTTGATCACTCCATGAAGGCTAATTCGAATTGCCACCTTAGGCATTCGAATTCCTCATGCATTGTATTATTTATATGTCCATTTGTGATTAATAATCTAGTATGACCGAAGTATTATTGCTTCTATCTGAGTTCTACTGTACCATATTATTCTGTTGCTCATTATACTGCATGTATCACTCTTCTTCTATTTTCTTGCTTAATCATAATTATTCTCTTGTGAGATACATCATCTCTTAGATCTGCTGTGAGGATTTTCACATGGTATCAGAGCATGTTGAGAGTATTGTTTATCTCCATTCTTGAGAGTTTTTTGCAGGTTATTACCAAGATTTCGAGTGCAGCAGTTGCAGCAGTTTCTGCATTTTTGCAGCAGTAGCAGTTGCAGTTATTCTATATTGTTTTTGTAGGTCCTCTACAGCTTCAATGTATTCATCAGGAATTACTCCTCTTGATCCACTCAACTATGATGAATGGAAACCAAGAATGATAGCAGACTTGAAGATCCATGATCTTTTTGATTGTTATTTTGAAAGAGAGTTCCAATCCCTTGAAGAGAAGATTGAATGGTTAAATAAAAGAGACATGCACTTTGCAGCAATCATGTTTTCTTTGTTTGCATACCAGAGATTCCAATTCAAATACCGTGATGGTGTTGAAATTCCAAGAGAGTTATGGACTCCAAAAGAGATATGGGCTCACCTGGATGGAAAATTTGGCAGAGAGAATGAAGGACTTGGTCCCAACCCATTCGAAAGAAAACAAAGTGATGCATTCGCTCCTCTTGATGGTCTCTCAGATCATGAACCGGTATCATCTCATATTGAAGTTGTTGACAAAGAACTTGCAGATTCTCCGCTCATGCTCAAACTTTCTTCTCTTTCTGTGCCAGCTCACACTCTAGATATTGCAGAAGGTCCTAAATCCTCTCTTGCACCAGAGTCTGTTGGTTTGCATCATGATCACATGATTATTTCAGAGGTCAAATCAGCTAATGGAGGTAATGCATTCGCTCCTCTTCAGCAAACATCTCTTTTATACTACTATATGATCATAAATTCATGCTTTCAGAAGGTCATTGAAGAATATGTCCATTGCCATTCGCTTGGGATAATTTCTCATGCATCTACTGGTTTTGATCTCACCTCTCATGGTTCAAAGGAGATCTCAAGAAACTGTTTTGAAAGTCTTAAATCTGATTTTGATTTCAAGCAAACATGTAATAGTTCTTTTTGGCATAATCTCACCCATGGTGGTTCGAAGGAGAAGACAAAGGACTATATGCACATTCAAAAATTTGATCCTACCTCAGCTGATTCGAATCACAGGTTCAAGGATCATTCTAATACTGTTGGATTTGTTCTCATCACATTCGATCTGAAGAGCAAGTACAAGCACATGCTTTTTGAGCATGATCCACTTCTTCCCAAGAAGAAGATACCTCCAGACATATGACCAAGCATCACACCTGCTTGAGTTTGGAGCATTTATTTTTATGTGTGCCTTACAGTCTATTTTTTGAGGAGGGAGTATGTTTCCCATGAAATTTTCCCACTTCCTTGGTTTATTGATTGTTATTATTCATTGTATTGGGTGACCTTTGGTCTTAGTTACCAGGGCCCAGGATGGATTAAGGGGGGGTGTTAGGATATTCCTATACTCCATCCTAGTCCCACCAGTATTTTGATCATTTACATTTTCAGTCATGCATGCACTTTTAGGGTTTGCATGCATTCTAGGGTTTGCATGCATTTTGCATGCATCCCAGTCATCAGTCTAGCACCTAGCCCTCAGTTAGCCAGCCCCCAGGAGCTTCTCACTATTCAGTTTTAGCCCTCCAGTTGCTTAGTGCGCCCTTCTTCCTTGATTTTAGGGAGCAACTCGCCCTTCTTCACCTACCAGTCCAGTTGTCACTCAGTCACACTCAGTTACACTCAGTTACAGTCAGTTATAGTCAGTTACACTCAGTTACACTCAGTTACAGTGAGTTACACTCAGTTACTCTTAGTTACATTGAGTTACACTCAGTTACACCTACCAGAGTTAGTTTGACTGATGGTTGACAGTTACTTGAGCATTGATGACTCCACTGATGATGATGAAGACTTCCAGTTGTGCTCCGATGATCATGAGGACACCTAGTTGTGCTCCGATGACACTCCAGTGATCCTTTGATCACTCCATGAAGGCTAATTCGAATTGCCACCTTAGGCATTCGAATTCCTCATGCATTGTATTATTTATATGTCCATTTGTGATTAATAATCTAGTATGACCGAAGTATTATTGCTTCTATCTGAGTTCTACTGTACCATATTATTCTGTTGCTCATTATACTGCATGTATCACTCTTCTTCTATTTTCTTGCTTAATCATAATTATTCTCTTGTGAGATACATCATCTCTTAGATCTGCTGTGAGGATTTTCACATCTCACAATATTTGGTTGTCCAGTATATACTCATGTCCCAAAGGAAAAGAGGACTAAGCTAGATCCTTCAGGAAAGAAGGGTATCTTTGTGGGTTACAGTGAAAGCTCGAAGGCTTATAGAATATACTTTCCAGGGTTCAAGAAGATTGATGTCAGCAGGGATGTAACATTTGATGAAAACTCAACCTTCATCAAATCAAGGAAGACACCTGTTGAAGATCATGAAGAACCAAAGGAAACCAAATTTCAAGACACTACTATGACTGAAGCAATTCCAGATGCAGATCGTGAAATTGAAGATCCACAGGAACCTGTAGATCCACCTTGTGAGAAGGACTCTCACAAGAAGAAGCCTACATGGGCTAGAGAGCTCATTCAAGATGCAGAAAGATATGGCATTCCAGAAGAAGAACACAGAGCAAAGAAGAGAACTAGATCACATACCAGCTATGTTGCTTTAGTCTGTGATATTATGAACAAAGAACCTTCCAGTTATGAAGAGGCAGCAAAAAAGAAAGAATGGAAGGATGCCATGGTCGAGGAATATCAGTCGATCATGAAGAATGATGTTTGGGATGTGGTCCCAAGACCTGAAGGGAAGTCTGTTGTAACTTCCAAAAGGATCTACAAGATCAAGCATGTTGCAGATGGCAGCATAGAGAAATATAAAGCAAGATTTGTAGCTCGTGGCTTCTCCCAGAAAGAAGGGATTGACTATGAAGAGACTTTTTGCTCCTGTGGCCAGATAGACTTCCATTAGATCAGTACTTGCTCTGGCTGCAGTGATGAAATGGAAGATACACCAGATGGATGTCAAGACAGCTTTCTCGAATGGTGTAGTTGAGGAGGAAGTGTATGTGGAGCAGCCACTTGGTTTTGAGACACATGATAGGGAGTCATATGTTTGTAGGTTGAAGAAAGCCTTGTATGGCTTGAAGCAAGCTCCTAGGACTTGGTATGGTAGGATAGATAGCTTTCTATCCAATTTGGGATTTACCAAGAGTAAAGCAGATTCCAACCTTTACTACAAGGTTGAGGAAGGCAATCCTATGATACTACTTATGTATGTGGATGATCTGTTTGTTACAGGTGAGGATGGATTGATTGCTGATACCAAGAGGAAGCTTGCTGCCGAGTTCGAGATGAAGGACTTGGGGATGATGCACTAATTTCTTGGCATGGAGGTGTGGAAGAGTGCAGATGGAATCTTCCTTGGACAAGGGAAGTATGCAGTAGAGATCCTGAACTGCAGGGTATTTTTTAAGGATTCTAATATTATATTAAGTATAGTATCATAGGCGATTATTTTGGATTGAAAAAAACATGTATATAGATAGGTAGGGCGAATATTAAATATGAAACATACAATTTACTACTGAAATGTGTAAATTTTAGCGAATATGATGTTAAAAAAACATATTTTATGTAAATATAGGCGATATTAGAGACTAAAAATGACCAAATAGAGAATTTATTTTTTGAAAAAAAGCCCCAAAAATAGCCAATTGGCGAAATTTCGCCCCTAAAAATTACCCTGTCCTGAAGAGGTTCGGGATGATGGACTGCAAGGCCATGGCCACACCTATTGGCATCAAACCTAAAGCTTATGTGTGATGCTTCATCTGATCCAGTTGATGTCAATGTGTATCGTCAAATGATTGGGTCCTTGATGTACCTAACAAACACTAGACCAGATATTTGCTTTGCGGTGAACACATTGAGCCAGTTCCCGATGGATCCCAGAGGTGTTCACCTGATTGTTGTAAAGCATATTCTGAGGTACCTGAAGGGTACAATTGAATATGGGCTCAAGTGTGATGCGAATCAAAAGTTTAACCTACAGGGTTATGTTGATTCGGACTGGGTAGGCAGTGCTAACAGATAGGAAGAGCACATCTAGGTGCTGCTTCAGTATGGGATCAGGTGTGATCTCTTGGTTTAGCAAGAAGCAATCCTGCGTAGCACTGAGTACAGTCGAGGCAGAGTATGTTGCAGCATGTTCGGCTAGTTGTGAGGCAGTATGGCTCTGGAAGCTACTTTCCGAGTTATTTGATCTCCCGCTGGAGGCTACTGGTATCTTTTGTGACAACCAGAGGTGTGTGAATTTGTCTAAGAACCCGGTGTTCCATGACCGGTCGAAGCACATTGAGATCAAATATCACTATATCAGGGATATGGTGTAGAGAGGAGCAGCGAAGTTCCTGTATGTTGCGACGGATGAACAGATTGCAGATGTGTTGACGAAACCACTAGCCAGAGTGAAGTTTGAGTACTTCAGAGAGAGGCTTGGTGTTCTTGATATTAATGACACTTCAAGGAAGAAGTGATGGACACATTTGCAGGATCCATTGCAAGCATGGTGAAAGGAGGATCCTTCCCATGGCTTTGGATGTAAGCGTTGGATGATAAGCATCAGGATGATGCTCCAGTTACTACTCTGTATATGCATCATGTTGGATGCTTGATATATTTGTATATGCATCATGTTGGATGCTTGATATGATCAGGTGGATCATGTGTTTATGTATCAGGTGGATACATTGTATGATCAGGTAGATCATGTATATATCAAGTAGATACATTATATGATCAGGTGGATCATGTAGTTGTATGTGTATCAGGTGGATACATTGTATGATCAAGTAGATCATGTATGATGATATGTATCAGGCAGATATTGTGTATGCATCAGGTGGATGCATTGTATGACCATGATGATCATGATGATCATGTGTACATCAGGATGATGTATGGTGAGTATCAGTTTGATACTCTGTGGTCATGGAACAGGTTGTGTAGATAAGCATATAATCCAGCCCTGGGAGGTTTGCAGATAGTCTTCCGAGGTTTTTCCTATGGCATGTAATGTGGCCCTGGGATATCTGGAAAACGCTCTTTCGAGGTTTTGCTTTAGGAGGACATATAATCTGGCCCTGGGAGATTTGCAGATAGTCTTTCGAGGTCTTTCCTATGGCATGTAATCTGGCCCTGGGATATCTGGCAGATGCTCTTTCGAGGTTTTTTCCTATGGCATATAATTAGGCCCTGGGAGATCCGATAGGTTGAGCTGTGTGCTCATAATCAGTCCTGGGATGCTCTTTCGAGGTTTTTCCATGGTCACATGTAATACGCCCTGGAGATCCAGACAAGTTGTGCTAGTCACGTAAAAGGCCTCAGATGCTCTTTAGAGTTCTTGCTATTCAAGACACTCTTTTAAGGTTTTGTGACAGTCACATATAATACAACCCTGGGAGATCCGATAGGTAGAGCCATGTGCTTGTAACATCCTGGATGCTCTTGCGAGGTTTTGTGACGCAAGTAATACGTCCTGAGGATTCCACAGTATGGCCAGTGATTATGAAGACCTATAGGTGGTGGGCCTACATCCAGTATGAAAAAGGACTGGCTCTATAGAACTTCCTATTACGAGTAGATCGGAGATTGATTGAGATAGCAACAGCAGTGACGATGGGGATGATCCAGTGATGATGATCCAGAGAAGAAGACTTGTGCTAGCAGATCTATGTCGAGAAATACCTTCCTAGTTAAGAGGGAGTGTTGATGCATATGTAACTTCGGAATGTATTTCATCTATGTATTTTATTGTACTCCTATAGAGATGTATTATTCCTCTATACGGAAGTGTCGTCATTTGTATTGACAAGTGTCGCAAGTGTTGTAACTTGCTGATGGGTTATTAGACCACCTAGTAAGGGGTCGGCCCGGATTAATGTAACCATGGGTTATTAGGATAAGTTAGACAAGTCGAACCCACTAGTTTATTGGGAAGGACAGTACAAGTATAAATAGAGATCGGGATATCTCTATTTCATCATCTCATTACTCACTCTTCCATCACTCGGAAAGTGGCGCACATGTGAGGAGGAGGATCAACTGCTAGGATAAGACTATCTCTTGTACTTTGGTTGTACTTTGGTTGTATCATTTCTCTTTCTATCTCTGAATAAGTTGTGGGGTTTTTCACCTTTATGGTTTTCCCTAGTGAAACTCTGTGTGTCAATTGTCTCATGTGATTGCTTGGTGTGATTGATATGCATTGTTATACTTGATATGATGTGCATGTTATTCTCTTAGTAAAGATCCTAGAGTATATTGAATTAATGCTCAAAAATTAACAGCAAACTCTTTAAAATTTCAATGCACAAGCAAGTCCTAAATGAAATCACAAGCACTCTGATGCAAAATGCAGAACATAAAGCAAATATTTTTGTATTTTCACTTATAAATGAAAGGAAAATGCAAAACAATGTTTTTTGTATTTTTTCAATATGATGAAATGAAAAAATGCAAGCAAAATCTAACTATTCAGTAAAAAATGCAGAGCATATCAAGTAGACAACCCAACAAATCCCAAACAGTAAGACTCATCCAAGCTAATGAGCTATAAAAACAAAAAATGGTGGGAAACCAAAAAGCTCAAAAACTAAAGAAAGAGGAGTTTCTGGTCACAAAACAGAGCATGGAACAGTCAAGAAACAGGCCAACTAAGACTCATGAACACTCAAAACCAACCCAGCAACAACCCAAGGTCAAAAATAAAGTAATCCCGAAGTTGTACGTGATTGTTCATAGAACAGTAGCGGGTAGACGCAAGCAAAACTAGGTTGACCCACGTACAGGGAAAGGAAAATGAGCCCAAAAAGAGTCAAATAGCCCAGAAAAAACTAGTTTTCTAATGTAAATCCCAACGGCCAATCGATGACACAGAAGTTAGACACACAGCAACTCAAAAGGAAAAATGCGTAAAAATCCCCAAAATGGAGGTTCCTCCCCAGTATGGTCGCCATTTCTATTACGGAGAAAAACTTCCTATGGCATGGGGTAGACCACAACAAATAGATGACTGCTAGAACACTACTTAATTCTCAAAACAATGCTATATAAATGACAATGCTAAGATAATGGAGAAAAGACCAACCTTCAACCGAATGTTTGAAGTAGATCCCCATTGAGATTTCAACCTCTACACTTGAACCTGCAGATTAGTCTCAACAACAAATACAAGCAAGTGCATATAATATGTGAAATAAATTAGCATAATAAATAACATGGTCCATGATATCATAAGCAAATGTAACCCAATGTAATTTAAACAACATTCACAACATCAATTGGACGAGAAAATGAGTATTTCTATTAATAATAACAAGAAGTACATGATACAACCTCTTGCCAGCAACCAATCTGAGCCAAGAACTAGGTCTCTCCACTTGTGCCTCCACCACTTCAATCCCCCATGCAATGGAAAACTCAAACTATGAAAGGAGTTTGGTAGGTGAAAATAAGGAGTTCACAACAACAAGGATCAATGAGTGTAGACTCAAGTCACGGAAAAAATCCACTAGAGTTATGTTGCTCTCTCTTTCTCCTCCCTTCCATACACCATAAGAGCTCAATATATAGCCTTCCAAAGGTAAGTGAAAGGTCGAATTGAGTGGTTTCGGGGTATATGGAGGGCCAAAGGTCACCCTAAGACCGCTTTTTGGGAGTAAAAATAGAGTTTTAACTGTTTTTTACCATGTAACTCGATGTACGGGGGCTAATTAGGTGCAGCCTACATGTATGCTGGCTATAATGGAACAACAAGCGTACAGGAACAAAAATAGGGAAACTTGGTTCCTGAAGGGAAAATAATGGATCTGATTCAATACAATGGATACTGAAGGCCAATCAATGTTGATGCTCACAAGGTGGGAAAAATACGTTGTAACAATGCTTATGTTCAAAGGATGTTTAAACCTATGTGCCATCCTTAGATTTCATGACTTTGTATGTTGTCTTTTCCTATGGTCAAGTTATTCTCAGTTCATCATCACAACCACTATTTTTACTCAGTAGGTATGGAAGGATTCATCGGTTCCTTCTTACTGGAAAGTATTCTCTTATCGAATGCATAGGCTTAGATCCCATATCATCTAAGGGTTTACTTTCATTATTGGTAGGTTATTGTGTACTAAGAAGATTACATCTCATCATTGGTCACTAACTAAGGGGATTCCTTTGTGTTCGATGGAAAGACATATATTCACACTTTGGGATTCGTATTGTACATTAGTTTTCATTTTCATCATTTATGGAATTCCTTTCCTTTGTGAGCAGCTCTCATTATTGGTTGTTTCTTAGAGGGTATTTTCATGTTCTATTTTCACTTGGTGCATGTGAGAAATGTACTCGATGGTGTGTTCTATCAAGTTTTTCTAAGACCATTTTTCATCAATTGTGTTCATGTTATTTGCTTGTGTTGGTTGATGGGGGTTGCACTAATGCCCTCCTTCCAATGAATCTCTTCCTATAGATTCTAACTCATTTTCTCTAGGAACAATATTTAGAGACATTTATAGTACCTTAAGGAATGTAGTCACCAATGGAAATAGTGGGAATTCATTAATGTACAATTCTTGATAGATTCTATGAGTGCTCAACGTCAACACAATTATTCACACTTACTAGAATGTATAGTGTACCTTGACAACCATTATCATCATTAGTGGGTTTTCTTGCATTTGTTGACAATATACATCAAAGACCAGTAATCAAATTGTTTCTCCCATGTTCAACATCAAGACATTTATTCACATGGTATAGGTTCATACAATCATTGGATTTGGATTGAATACATTGGGTCATAGAAACATCTCATTTATATGTTGTTTCCTTAGTTGCACACACACTACCACCTACCTATACAACATTGGTACAATATTGGAGAACTAGTTTGTACTATCACTCAATTCCAATTGTTCTTTGTATATACAACGAGACATAGATCCACTTTATATTTTCTCATGGTTATGATCTGTATTTTTCCTGGATCCACTATGTATATTTTTGTGGCCATGATTATGCATTCTATATATACTACATGGATCCACGGTGTACTTGATTCAATGGCCATGCTTGCCTTGGGGACGAGAGTATTTGATGTCATGGTTTTGTTTCAATGTATATTTCTGATCTTGGTTTCAATGCACTTCACCTAGTTCCAATTTTAAAATTCACACCATATTGTAATGTATTTAGGAAATCAACTTCATTCCTAACCTCATACATTAGGGAGCATTTGTTATAGCATTATTTGGTCCTCTTAATCATTAATGTCTTCCTATCCATGACATCTCTAATTTAATATGTGCTTTATCTTCAGGAAAGGAGTGTGCCATGTGTGTTTCCTTAAATATGCAAGCATACACACATGATTTCCCTTTAGGAGAGGCATGTATACATTCTATAAAAGGAAAAATATAATAAATGTGCATTTTTATTTGTCCCCTATAATGTCCCCATCCAACATTCCAACCATGAGATAGGTAGCTATGGATACTAACTACCAACTTCTTCCCAAAAGAGTCAAATAATTGTAATTGCAACTAAGTAAGCCTCCCATGAGTGCCAAAATTTAAGAAATGCATGTGTAGATGTTGAAATTAAATATAACGGAATAACAACTATATTGTGACACACAACATGCATAATACAATGATTTTCATAACAGAAAACAAACATAAATTTTCCATATTCATAGACAATGATAAAAAACTTATCTTTTAAATGAATAAGGTCCAAGAAACTATATATGTAAGAGAAATTTTCCACCCAACCATAGGTGTCTGCTATAAATACCAACCCCAAGTCAGGTTATGAGGTCACCGGGATGAAGGAAACAAATAGGGTATTCTTTGTCTATTAGACCAACCCATTTTCTCTCTTAACCAATCTACTCGCCATAGAGCAATACAAGCATCTCATTCAGTCATCAAGAAAAATGGAATTGTCTTTCATTTCCCCCACACAACATAATAAATTACTACTCTTTATCTACTCAACAGTCTAGCAGAGCACCCTTCCCTTATAGTTCCCTTTAGAGTGTGCACAAAGAATCTAGCTTGTTCTATGCTTTTTCATAATTTCCTGCAAAATCAATACTTGGCTTCTGAAGCATCCAAGGAGCAAAAAATGTTCAATGGGTGAAGGTTTCCTAAGTTTCCGAACCTCTAATCTCACCTACATCCATCATTCTTCCCTCTAAGTTCTGAATTTCCTCTTCACAGCATTGATTTTGGTTAATTTATATATCCATAATTGTTGGCAATGGAGAGCATAGCATGAACATTAACATGGAGAGCATAGCATAGCATGAACATTTTGGTTAATTTCTATATTCATAATTGTTGGCATTGGAGAGCATGTAGTGCTTGAAAATTAATTTAAGGAGAGTGCTACATTTAATGGCAAGGAGATAAATGATAAAAAGACAACTGACATTACTTATGACTATAGAATGTAGGACTTACAATTCCCATAAGAAGTGTACTTAGCCAATGCTTCCATAACTGCGTGAGAAGAATTTCCCACCAACCTATCACATGCATTTAATGATTGGCTTGAATAATTCAAAAGAGGTAAATAGCCTATTTAAGGCACATGGTAGAAAAATATATTATTTCTAAGGCTGACACTTGAAAAAAGAAGATTTATTTTCCAATATGCCCCCTTTCCCCTTCCCATCTAGTGGAATCACAACCCCTCTAGTGATCTATATGCAACCATATTAGACCATTATATTATATTCAGACATAAATATGTGTATATCTTTAAGTCATCATAACAATCTTAATACCTATCACATATATGGATATTTACATCAGACATACCTAGTCATTCACTAGTCTAGCCTTGGCCTTAAACTCTGTACTAGGAATGCTTACTAGCATATTTACAACATTTCACATAATTTGATTTAATATATGCCAAGGGTATTAGAGTCCCTGAGCATAATTGCATGCTTTTCCAACTCTAAATCCCATTTCCAATTACTACTTTAGCATACTTTTGATATTATAAAGAGGATCCAAATGTTGGAGAAGGGGAAAGAGACAAATTGAGCACCTTTGTGTTGGATGTTTGAAGGAAAAAAATACATTTTTATCATAATTTTATTCTATAGGAACCCTTGTTCTTATACATGATTGAATTTTTTAGAGCTTGGACCTAATCCTTTAATGATTCTCCCATTCCTAAATAACAAAATTTCTTGAAGCATAGGTCAAAGTGATAAGTGGTCCAAGTAGGACAAATCCAGATCTTGGTGATGAAGGTGCCAACAACATAATTATTATGTATAATTGCATTTGATTTTCTTTATTAAGAAACATGGATATCTCTCTTCTTCCATCCCCCACCACACCAAACATTATTTTTAAATGATTAATTTATTTGCACGTATATACTTATTTGGTGGTGAAACTAGTTCCCTGAGAGATTAGTTAAGATCAATATATAACTAATTTCAATTTCCTTATGAATTATATTGTTATAACTGTAAGGATTTGAGGAAGGTTGTTTTTTTGTGTGTAGGTTTCCAAGAGAATGCTTGTAGTGGTAAAAATTGCATTGGATTTTGCATACAAAGAATATATGGAGGACAATCACCTAGTCACGTGTATTTCTATTTTCTCATCTCTTAAGGAAGTTATTCTGATTATAACTTATTGATCTTGTAAATTGGGAATTTTATATTATGTTCTCTCTATCATTGGTATAGCCTAAACCATTGGGAATTATTCTCTCTAATAGGTGGTGGCATAATACCAATTCAATTGTATATTCCCTCCTAAATTAGCAATGCATATTCTAGACAACAACATCCTCCAAGAGTCAAGATCATCCACAACTACCACATCCATAAAAAGGATTATGTTAGGATATGCTTCATGATCAATTTATAGATCCTTGATCATTCCACACACTTTGATATCTCTATAATGCAAGAAAAAACAATTCCTATATGGCTTAGTAATTTCAAGACTAGGCCGGTGCATGACCTTCTAAGACATATTTTTGATTGATTCTCCATAATCAAGCATGCAATTATGAAGCAATAGTTTATTGCCACGTGTTTATTTCCCAATAGTGGACAATTTAAATATGTATGTCCTTGGGTCATACCCAAATAGAATTCATATATTTCTTTACTTGGATCTAATCCATCATCAATAGTAAACAAGATTTGAACTTTGTCTTTTTTAGTTGGAACCTTCAACAACTTCATCAATAATATTTGAATTTTTATTTTTGAAACCTCACGAGCCAAATCAAACTCAATCACATCATAATTCTATATACCTTGAAGTATGTTACTACTTTTGAAATTGTTGTAGATACCAGGTAGTGTTATGTACTTCAAGGACCATTTTTGTTGTTGGTTATTACCTCCATTGACAGTTGCACATACACTAGTAGATATTCATGTTTCCTCTTTGCCTTCTCTAAGTGTTGAGGCTTCTTACTAGTCTCTAGAAAAACTTGCTTGATTATGTGATTATATGTATTTTGTGCCATATCATTTTCAATAGAATTAATTTCTTCATTGGATGGCCTTTCTCCAAGATACTTTTGTAATTTTTAATTATTTATGGTACCCTTTCTCATGGCTTCCATGTGCTCTGAAAAATGTTATTTTCAAACCTAGTAAGGTCATTTAATGTCATGATGAAGGAATCCTCATTATATTTTCCTTCTTCATCTTTCCATAGTACATTAAACCCCTCATAGATTTAGACATGTAGTCACCTTGATCTTCTTCACCATCTTCAAAAGTATGTGCAACTTGTTAAAATACAAAACAACCTCTCTTTGAGGGGCTTCAAAATCCCTACATCTAGAAAAATAAAATATTGCCACCATATTATTTCGCTAAAAAGGAGCAAGGCTATATTTTTCCTCTAGCCTTTTGTTTCTTTTCTGGATTAAAAAGGTGTTTTTGGTGGCATGTTAGGTTTATGCCGATTATATGAATAAGAAGGTATCGTTTCCCTCTTTTTATCCTTGTAACCTTTTAAATTTTTGCTTAGATTATCTATCTTATCAAAACTCTTCTCCATTTTTTCAACCTTATTAGATTTTAGATCATCTGTAGCCAATAACATTTCTCTTGAATAATTTTTAAGCTCTATTCTATTCAATGAGTCAATCTGATTAACCTTACCTATAGTCATCAAGTTGATTTCCAAATTGATTGCAGTAGAATGGGCTACCTTCAAATGTGTTGGATCCTTATCTCTCAACATGAAACTAAAATTTTCATCAAATGCCTCGTATATAACATAAGGGTCATGGCATCAGTTGGCCTTATTCCTTGAGATACCTTCATATGTGTTTATTTAACATTTCATTGAACTCCACTATTTCTTTTTCTTTCATCATTACTCTAGTCAATTATTTCAACAAGGAACTATTATCTTTCTTCCCACACCATTCATTGTTAAAACTCAAATTTTGAAGCTAACACTTGTCATCTCATGGCATCTTCTTCCAATAAATGGACAAATAGATTCATAACATCTTCATGTTTTTTCGTAAAATCATTTTAAAAAATTTAATATTCCTTCAAATGTTCTTCAGTGGAGATAACATTATTACCTTTGAATTTTGGGAGCATGTTTTCTATAGTTTTCAAGTAAATCATGGGGCTTCCCTACTATAGTAGTAATTTGAAATTATCATACATGTTTCTCAACCAACTTAGAGGATCCAAATTTGATGATATTGTTGGAACATTCAAAAAACCACTTTAGACTTAGGATATATTTGATTAATCTCCCATAATTAATTTCCTAGGTTTAGACTATGTAGTTGGCCTAAATTTTGTCTTTTATGACACCACATGATATCCTGACTCACTAGGATGAGTTTGGATATATTATGGATAATATATTTCATGATTCTGTTTGATTTTACTCTATTCTTGGATTAGAAAGGCGCCTTCCTTCTTTAGACAGCTTTATCTTGTTTTTTTTGCTTTATGGTGGATAACGTAAAGCTAGTTTGACTTGGAAATTGTCTCTACTTGGCCAATTCGACCTCCACCTATTTATTATCTCCAAAATTCATAATCATATTCCATTTTCATCACTCATTAGCTTCCATACATGATTTTTCCAATTCGTGAGCCTTTAGACTGATTTGGAATGTGCTTTTGCCACTTAGGGGTTTTCTTATGCTTTTAGTAAGCCTTCCTTTTTTGAGCTTTTCGGAATTATATTCTCTCTTGAGGATGTATTATATATTGTATTAAAATATTTGAATAATACAGAGATGATATTTACATCAATTGAGTCCTCTCCCTTATGTTTATGTTTCAATATTTCTTCTTATTCTTGCATATATTTGAATAATTCTTGTGAGGACTTATTTGCTTCAAGATCCTTGGCTATTAGAATTATTTCATGGTATTGAATCTATTTAGAATTCTCACATGGTATCAGAGCTTTGGAGCTCTTGATTAAATTAGTCTTCCAGTATAATATTTCAGAGAGTTTGTTTTGCAGGTACTGAAGATCAAATGGCAGAATTTTATTCAATACATATAGTTGTTGAAGATGAAGACTTACATCTCTCTCTCTTGTTCTCCAATAAGTCTTCTATTATAAATTATGAGCATGAAGAAAATCTAGTTTATGCTCTAGAATCTGAAGAGGCTCTTTAATCCTCTCTTTCACATGAGTCTACTGGTGTGTAGAATGATGATATTCTAAATTTTTTGGAGGTTAGATCAGAGTTTGGAGGTGATTCATTTTCCATCCTTAATCAAATACTCTTATGTACTTCTATATGATCATTGGCACATGTTCTCAGAGTTTCATTGAAGATGGAGGACACTACTATTCACTTCGGTTCAAGTCTTGGGCATATTTTGGAAATTTGGTTCTAATATCACCCCTACTGGTTCAAAGGAGATCTCAAGGAACCATATATCAATTCTTGGAGATGATTTAACTTCCATTGATCAGAAGTTCAAGTTTAAAGAGAAATCATATCTGGTTGGATATGATCCTACCTCAGTTGGTTCGAATTTCAAGTTCCAGAATGGTCTGCATATTCATGGATTCGTTCTTATCAAGTGCAAGTTCAAAAAGCCTCCAGTTTCGCTTGCATCCACTGATGGAGAGTTCAAGCACATGTTTTTGGAGAATGATCCACTTCTTCCCAAGAAGAAGATTACTCCATACATTTGACCAATTTATCACCTACTTGGAATTTGGAGAGCCTTATTATGGTGTATTCCAAGATTTTGAGGGGAGTTTTTCTTCCCAATTGGTTTTCCTTCTTTCCTCACCTACATGGACTAATAAATTTTTGTATTGGGGTGACCATAAGCCTTGGTACTTAGGCCCTATATTTATGATATTTACCACATACAATCGGGCTTAAGGGGGGGGTTTTGGAACATTCAAAAACCCACTTTAGACTTAGGATATATTTTATTAATCTTCCATGATTAATTTCCTAGGTTTAGACGATGTAGTTGGTTTAAATTTTGTCTTTTATGACACCACATTATATCCTGAATCACTAGGACTAATTTGGATAGATTATGGATACGATATTTCCTTATTCTGTCTAATTTTATTCTATTCCTGGATTAAAAAGGTTCCTTCCTTCTTTAGACAGCTTTATCCTGTTTTTTCTGCTTTCTGGTGGATAACGTAAAGCTAGTTTGACTTGGAAACTATCTCTACTTGGAAAATTCTACCTCCACCTCTTTCTTCTCTCCAAAATTCATCATCACATTCCATTTTCATCACTCATTAGCTTCCATACATGATTTTTCCAATTTGTGAGCCTTTAGACTGATTTGGAAAGTGTTTTTTCCACCTAGGGGGGGTTTTATGCTTTTAATAAGCCTGCCTTTTTTGAGCTTTTCATACTTGCCTATAAGGAATTATATTCTCTCTTGATGATGTATTATATATTGTATTCATATTTTTGAATAATACAGATCTGATATTTACATCAATTGAGTCTCTCTTATGTTTATGTTTCAATATTTCCAATTCTTATTCTTGCATATCTTTGAATAATTCTTGTGAGGACTTATTTGCTTCAAGATAATTGGATATTACAATTATTTCATGGTATTAAACCTATTTGGAATTCTAACATGGTATCATATCCATAGAATTCTCACAGATATAGTGGTTGAAGCGGTCATAACATTGGAGGTCACTTGGATTGGTTGATTTGATGCAGAAACCTCAGGCACATTTTGTGGTTTCTCTTTTATGTCAAGAAATAAATATTGAAATTATTTTAGGTTTATATTAGCACCTTATTTACCTGGATTTTGAGAAACATGACCTTGATTATCCACATTCCTTCTTTTGAGTATATTCTATGGGTCTTCTATTAGTGGACAAATCCTCTCATAAGAATCCAATCGAAATGACCTTCTAAGGGATTCAACTTGCAAATGATTCACTTGTGGAGTCTCCATATGATATGAATGATCTTAAACGAACATGTATCACAAATTTTGTATCATAGACTATTGATCCCCAAGCACTAAAATGTGTCCCCATCGATGACATTAATTATTTTCCCCCAAACATGCTCCTTTATTGTACAAAGTCCAACATACCAATTGGAACAAATATAGAAACTCTAGAGATAATTCCCAGTGTCACCTCAACATTCACCTCTCTCACTTTGCAGTTGGTGTAGGCCAACTGTAGGGGAGTATACCTAAGTGTTGTTTATGATATGCAATTTAAGCTCAAATTTTGTATGAATATCACATAACAAATATATTTATATGGTGTGCCAATTAACTATAGGTTGGACACAAGAAGAGTGCTTCCTGTCATTTTGGCTTACTGACTCTTTGTAAAACAAGGCCCTGAAAGCGAATGATAGAGAAGTTGATATGGAAATCCAATTAAGAATGAGCCTTGATAATTAAAATAACCAAAACGTATGGTAATGTTGGATGAAATCCAAATTTGTAAGTGAATCGTCAATCACAATCATAAATTATCCATGAACAATGAATACAATATGAAAAAATATATTATAGATTAAATCTTCATGAACAAAAAAAGTACTTGATTCTTCATATTTTCATAGAATAGGGGAGGGGAAAATTAAGAAGTCACACTTGTACTCTATTCTAAAATCAAACTCCCAAGGGATAAATAAGATTATTCATGAAAGAAAAAGATAAGTTGATTAAAAAATGACCTTTGATTGTAGCACCAATACAACAACCTAATCTACAAAAGAATAAATAATAGTGCAAGGAAAAATTAAGTTAACAAAATCCTATAATTCGTTCAAGAACTTTAGAAGGTATTATTACTAACGCAAGGATTTGATGTCCAAGAATCCCCTTCCCATTTTGTAGGACTTATACTTACACTGAGGGGGGGGGTGAATCAGTATAAGAATTATTTTTACTTTAGACAAGCATTCATCAAGCAATCATTGATTATGAAATAGTAAACACATCTAAACACAAATCATAGCACAAAGAATTTAATGTGTAAAATCTTTCAAGAGAAAACCATAAAAACTTATCTTTACAAATATATGTAGGCACCAACCTACTGTTATGAAGTTTGTAGGAACCAACCTACTAGAGACACCAATCCCCTTAGTGGAGCACCAACTCAGCAACATCCATAGGAACCCACCTATTGGAGACACCAATATCCTCATCTAAGCACCAACTCAGCAATATTTGTAGGCACCAACCTACTCGAGGAATAGGTACAATATTGTTGATATAATTACCTCCAATATGTGCCATAATAATCCCTATATCATTCCTCAAAAATATCATATGATCACCTCAAAATCCGTGCCATTATCATCCCTATATCAACCCTCAAAACTTTCATATGATCACCTCAAATTGGCTCCAATGTCAGCTTAAAATATGGTCCTCAATATGTCTCAAATATACTCCATAATCAGCTTCAAATCTGTTATAAGGTCACCTTCAAATCATCTCTATAATCTAACATTATCACCTTTTTCCTTGGCCTCATCCAAAGAAGAACGTGTTGAAGCCGCAACTTTATCCCCAAATTTTGCATAAATTTATAGGGCCCCTCCTTTAATTTTGGATTTACTAAGGCTTTCTTGGTTTTTATCTTCCTTTTCGATTTCAAACACTTTTTTGTTATTATAAAATATTGAACTTAGAATATTTTTTCAAGTTTTTTTGTTTCAAAACAATTTTTTATTTACTCCCTAAACAGTCAGAACAATTGTTGATTTTCCCCCGAAACAGTCGGAATAAATGTTGATTCTTCACCGAAATAGTCAAACAAATTTTCCCGATCGGGGCAGAAATTGATTTTCTACCGAAATAGTCAGAAGGAGACAAGTTTTTGTTGCGATTGGAGCCGAAATTCATTTTATGATGAAACAATCGGAAGGAGACAATTTTTTGTTGCGATCGGAGAAGAAATTGATTACACGTTGAAACGGTTGGAACAAAACAATATTTGACTCCAAAACGGTCGGTACACCTGCTATTTTGCGCTGATATTTCATCGCTTGAATTAGTGATTCTCCGACGATGAGCAGTTTTGTCCGAAAGGAATTCAATGTTGGGACGTTTTGTTTTTTCGAAATTTGCTTGCAATCAAATTCAATTTTGATCCAAAGTGGCCCAACACCAAAATCATTTTGTTCTGAATTAGTCCAGCGCTAAAGGATTTTTCTTCCGAAATGGACTAGGATGAAATCAATCGGCGCCAAACTCAGTTTTGAACCAAAATAGCTCGCCTCCAAACTTAGTTTTGAATCGAAATAGCCCGGCATAAAAAGGGATTTTGACCTTAAATGGATTCAAAATTAAATTATGTTTTGATCTGAAACTGACCTTAAGGGCACCGAGAAAATTTTGAAATTTAACATAATTTTTGGAGTCTGTTTTAACACGTCGTCAGTAGGTAAATGCGCATTCAATTCTAGGGTTACACCATTGATTTAAAAGGGGAAATTTTTTTTTTTTGTTTCACATATCACACACCTGCAAATGTCATTTGGTCAAGGGTACAACGAATCGTTTCCAGTACAATCCCGAAGACACTTGGAGTCTTTCTATTGCGGACCGCCAACTCATTAGCACACCTCCAGGTAGGTTTTCTTTCACCCAATGAGTTTGTCACACCTGTTTATGTAAAATGGTGTTTTAAAGGTTGGTAGAGAAACGAATTTAACCATCATTTCGCGCCCTATTTTGTGTGCTTTCAATCCATGAAACTTGTTAACACTTCTGAAGAAATAAAGAGGGTGTGAACGTAAAAAAAACTTGTTTAGGTTTCTCATTTGCATATAGTATGAACCCTAGATGCCTCATCTTCAAATATGTGTATGTTTTGGAAACATATCAGGCCTTGGACTATTTCCACCATTAAATCGCGTATTTAAGCAACAGATTTGATTTTTTCACAGTCCTTACATATTCGGTTTTGACTTTCCAAATGCATGCTAAGCCATGTCATTTTCATTAAACTGAATCACATTTTTTGGTTAAGTCTGTATATGTATTTAAATAATTGAGGGAAATTATTATAGAAAGTAGGGACGGTTTAAGACAGTTGGGACCTCATGTGAGAAGAGCTCCAAATATGATAACAATCCATCCAAAATGTGTACAATCATGACCTCTCGTCAGTCATCATCCAAGCACTTGGAGACACAACCGAAAGATGAGGAGAGCAGCTACATTGAAACCTATCATCTTAAACTCCATTTTCGGACATATCCCTACACTAATTGATAGTATAATGGAATATCACCTGAAACGTGAAACCTAACCTTTGCAGGGTAAATCTTGAGTTCCTCTCCACCAATAATATACCCCAAGTACACTAATAAAATTACATCATAGACCCCTGGCGAAGGAATCTCCCTCAACAAAATATCGAACCGAAACTCTCTATTTGTACCCTAAAATGATTTAACTTTGGTGCTTGGCCCGAAATAATCATCAAGAGAAGTGTTGTTTGTTTCGTACATTGTGTTTGATATGGTTGTTAATTCAATGAAAGTATAAACCTATCTCATATGTGTTTTTGTAAACAATGCATATTGATAGGTTATTACATTTGTAGTTTGTTGCTTGAGTTGGCTTTTGTTAGAGTGATGTTATACGTTCATTACCGGTATGCTTGAGTTTTGTTGCTAGTGATGAACCATTGAAAAATATAACAATGTTCTATTTGACATGCTATTTTGATCACGTGATTTGAAAATGTATAGAAGGGCCTCTAAACGCAAAACCAAAGTTACAAAATCTGACCCATACATCAAGATTATACCAGAAAGCGCTATGGAAACCTTATTTGAAGATACCAAAGCAATAACTGGAATAGACCCATAGAACAAATGGGGGGAATTATATCACCTTATCTGGGACCAGAATGTGCCCGACACTTCCATTGAAGAAATGATGGTCTATCAAAACATAAATAAATCACTTCTTCATAAAGCCGCAACTTTCCCATAGTTATTCCCTTGTTCGGAGGTGATAGGATGGATATTACCTCACATAGATGTCAACTCTAGGCTCATAGCGGGAGCAAATGGGAATGGATTTGCTTCATTTCAACCCATTCACATAAGCACGTCCTACAAGTTACCTGCCCCGAAAATACTGATGACGGATGATTGGATAAAAGGAATCAACATAGACCATTCAGAGTATGCCAAGAAGATGCTTATACCAGGAAAACAGTTAAGGCAAAGATCAAGCAGCGAACATGATTCACAAAATTTAAAAACACCTTTCATAATTATATCAATGATGCTTAGCAAGATATTTGGAAGATCAAATGCAAATATATATAATCTTAGTTGGGTACCCATTAGGTACCGTGTTTCTTCTCATGGTACTGTTTTCAATTGGGCAGACATTATTTCAAAAAGTATGGTGGCAGTGGTGTCCACAGCCCAAGGAGGCATTACACAGAAGAAGACAGAATTTTTCATGTCGTCCTATCTAATTGACTGCATATTGATAAGAAAATCATTCCATAAGTTGGGATTTTTTTGGGTCATGGATGAAACCCTGCTCTGTGTTTCCTACCAGATTATGTGGGCTCACAAGTATGCAAGACTTTACAAGATTTTATGCGAGGAATTCATAATTCCTTTGTATAAGCTGATCTTGAATGAAGAACCAAATTGTCTGTCAGACAATGAAATGGAGGTAATCAGTGAGTATGGATATTAGTACTTCACCCGAGAAAGAACCTATATTCGAATGTATGGAGGAACTAAAATTCCTTCATTGATTCCAAGATATGCCATGGATTACGTAGTACATAAATAAGTTGTAAGGCAAGTATTCATTAACGGGGTTGGACATTTTTTGAATGAAAATAAAAAATATTTTTATCCTTCGCTTCCCTTCACCATTGGGGCATACAAATTTACCAAATTAAAAGGGGCAGGTATTTTCATGAAAGACCTCGAGGCATATCATTTCGGGGAAAATATTTTTAATAGAAATGACAAGTTGCAAAAGGCAGCTAAGCATTGCACTTCGTGCAAGATTCATTTTGAATAAACAGATCGCTTCCTGAAAGAAGATGAAGTATATAGAAGAGAAAACAATATGGCAGACTTGAATAAAATTTTCGGCAGAAAAGAAGGAATGGGCTCTAGTCAAACAAGGAATCAACAGAAAGCTAGAGAAGAGGCTTTAGCAACCGAATAATCAAGAAGGAAACAAGAGTAAGAAAGAAAGTGGAAAGAGGAGGAAGCTCAAAGGAAAGAAGAGCAGGAAAAGGCAACAGAGAAAGCAACCAAGCTAGAAAATCAAATAAAGGAAGAACAAGAAGCAGCAGAGAAAACAACTAAGTTAGAGAAGAAAAAATAAGAAGAAGCAAGGATCAAGAAAGTTGTGGAAGATAAAAGGATTCAAGAAGAAGATCAGAATTTACAAGACATGGACATAGATCCACCTGATGATTTGGAAGTACCACTTGTAGGGGGGCATCTCCCATTTGCTGAACTTAGGTTCACACCATTCACCCCTTCAAAACGGAATTCGGTAGCTAAGCTGGACACTATCATATTTGATCCTAAGAGGAAGATGATTCTAAGAAGAACATAAAAGAGGTTAAAGATGGGTACCCATCCTGATATAGTAACTATAGAGGAAAGTACCCTAGTAGAAGGCACTAACAAAGACCCAAAATTTATTGCTTCAGTCAATATCGCGGCGGCACAATCCAATGCAGATAATGTATATAAATTGATGAATGACCTAGAACATAGTAAAACGAAAATGCTGAAATTGAAAGATAATTTGGTACAAGCTCGGAATGAAGGGATTGAAATGAAGAGAAAATGGGATGATGTGGAATCTGAAAAAAGGAAAACTACCGCTAGATTATCAAGTGCTTGAAGATGATCAAATAGATACTTTGAATGTACAACTAGTAATTATGGAAGGGGAACGAGCTGATTTCCATTCGCGAATCAATGAGTTAAAGGAAAAAGAAGCTCAATTAAATTAGAAAGTAAAATCCCTAATGATTGATAATGGGTCTCTACAATATCAATTAAATGAATGGATGTGCGAAAAGGAATCTTTGATAGAGCAAATCCAAATTGCTCAGAATCAGAAGCAAGACATGACACCTTTTTACAAATATCCTCGCAAAGTACAAGAACATATTTGTCACTCGCAGGAGTTAGTAACTAAATAAATTTATAAATTAAAAGGAATGATAGAAAGAATGAAAGAAATCTCAGCATAATCCGCCACTATAAAACATAAGTTAATAGATACATTTAACAAGCTAAAAAGGTTAATTAGCTGGAAAGGAAAAAATTAGGATATTCCCGATCACTTGTCGCGGAAGACAGCTGCTGAATTAAAAACGGATATAGCTCTTTTGGATAGCTGTTGGAAGTATTCCAAAAAATTACAAAATGAATTTCAAAAGACCATCACAACATGTGAAGTAATCTATCAAAATATTTACCAAGCTCATGAAAAGTGCCATATTCCAATTTCTAAAGATATGTACGAATTATCGTCCAAAGATCATTGTTTAGCATAATTAAAAAGCAGCTTAAAGAAATATCTGTAATACATCAAGGGATTGAACGTGCTTACTGAAGAATATATTCAACAACATGTGGGACAAGCAACCATGAATGCACATTTTCTGGAAGAAAGCCACAAGGCAGCAACAAGAGGGTTAATAAACATAGGGAAAGAATTGTCCACTCATGCGATTGCTTTGAAATGGTTGGAGCCACAACAATTTAATGTAATATCTTATGAAACTAATCTTTGGAACAACTATATTTCAATTTTAGAAAATCCTCCAGTAGAATAATGTAATTTATATTTTATTATCTATTTTGAGTTGAGCAAGCACAAAAGGACAAAATTCAGCAATCCAAGAGTTAGAGGGGAGGTGAAACGATTGGTCATGTAAAGACAACTTTTGTAAAGATAAATAGTAGTGAGGAATAAGGGGAAGGGGCCTTTTCCTGGTGTAATATAAGCTAGTAATATTCTGTATGAAAATTAATTTTCTGCTAATGAGAAGGAATTATTTTGCTGGGAAAAAGGCTTACATGGATTTTGTATGGAATGGCATGAATCAAGGCTCATAATTATTTATTCTTGTGTTCATCTTTATGCTGTGAGATATTTATTACTTTGTTGGATTATTCTGATGGTATGAATTATTTTAATATTTCATTTACAAAATGCAAATGTCTGTGTTAAAGAGTAATAATGGAATTCAATTTCACCAAAGCTATCTTTGTTTATCATTTTTGATGTGATTGTAAGTGCTTTATTTCAATAGCTACATGTTGAATTTGTACAAACATTCTCAGATATTACTCTTCTTTTATAAACTCGCTCCTTGCAAGGATAGATTAGTTAAGTTAGGATAATATTAGTCGATTGATAAGGTAGAAGTGATAAGACGAGAGGTAAGAACCTGCACATCACTTGTGAGGCTTCTACCTATCAATTATAGGTTATGCATTATTTCAATCAAGGCACTTTCATATGCATACTCAAATATAAAATATAAACGGTGGGTTGGGCCGCGACCGATAAAGCTTACTTGGAAGACATCTACGGTAGCTGGACCGTTAACCAAATGGATTCCCTATTCCGAACAGTGAACGCTCTAATTGGGATTGTTCATTGGGGAGAATCCCTACTGTCGATGCAAGGATTTTTCCGAGCATCAACAGTTTTTGGCACTAGAAGGAGGGTCGCCAATGCTTGGTTGGTAAAGGAAATATGTTTTCACAAGGAAATTTATCTAGTGGAACTCCGTTTGAAATATCCCATCCAGAAGAATTAATTTCTGAGGTTGATTATCAAGAAAACCTTGATTCTGAAACTGAACATACTGAGCGTTTGTACGTTATTCCCCATCAAGAAGTAGATAATTTTAGGAGACATACTCGATCTTATGTAAGAAAACTTGGAGGATTATTGATAGTACCTTTGTTACTTAGAATACAAGTTCCTAAGCAAAAAATTGTGCAAAATAAAGACTCTGTGCTTGTAGAATCATTAGAATAATTAGTAGATTTATCCTTACAAGACATACTGGATCCCATAAATCAGTTAAGGCCTAATTCTCCTGATTCAATCACTTCTCCATACATACAAGCACTTACTCCTCCTTATTCACCACAATATCCTCGACGTATTGCTAACATAGCTCATAATGCTAACCCACCACCTGCGTCGAGGGCTAGAGGACCACTAAATTTACCCACTCCTTTGCATGATCTACCCAAACATCCAAAACAAGAATTGCCTAAGTTTGATCCCAGAAAAGGAGTTTCTGCTGATGATCACTTAAAGAGTTTTTACCTGGCTTCAAATTTGTTGAATGTATAACAAAGAGATGTTGTGTGCAGATTATTTCCATACACATTTGAACCTAAAGCATAATATTCATTTTTTATCTTACAAGTTGGTTCTATAGTAGATTGGGACAGTTTCAAAAAAAAAAATTAAGCAAGTTTGGTGACCAAAGAACTTTAGCTTCACTCATGAAAGAATTATTGTCTTTAAGAACGGATAAAAAGGAAAAAGTACAAGATTGTAATCAAATATTTACTACAGTTTTGAATAGTTTCAGCGCTGCGGCAAAACCCATTGAAGAGTCATTGGTTGAATATTATACCGCATCGCTTCATCCATCCATAGCCATGTTTGTTAAGATATCGTGTAAATCTACCTTAACAGAAAATTTTGAAGAAGCTAAGAAAGTAGAAACAAACATCAATAGTATTATGAAACATGATTTGGACACTGAGACAAAGCCTACGATAAATAAGAAAGCTTTGTTGTTAACTAGACCCAATGAAGAATCTTCAAATGAGTTGGAAAATGTAGTCAAATTGGTTCAAAAACTATCTTGAAATAAAATAGTAGATTTGGAAAAGGAAAAAGGTACTATTTCTTCGATGAGAAAACCTTTTAAGCATTTTTACAAGAAAAAAGAGGAAAACACAAAACCTTCATTGAATGATTCCACTGTTTTTAATTTAAATGAAGTTGGCATGGATCATTTTTGTACATTCCACCAAGATCATCATTCTGAAAAAACTTTCCCACAATGGATAAATTCAATGACTCTAGTGATGAATCAATTATTGGATAAACAATTCTTAGACCAAGAAGATCACGATAAAGAATAATCAAATGAGACAGAATACCATAGTGAAGAAACCACATTAGTATTATGGGATTGGGCTCCAAATTTGGATCTGGATGACGAATAAGAACTAGAAGAAATTCAAGTCTCATCTATAGGTTATGCCACTAGGAGCAAGGGGCCAATTGAAGAACAAAGTATGTTACTACCATAAGAAAGAGCAAGTAAGGAGATCATAAAAAATACAAATAAAAATAGCAGTGCAAATCAATCACAGCCAAAAGTGACTGAAAAGAGACCCATTAATCTTTCGGGAGTTGCAAAAGAAATAGACTCATTAATCAATAGATAGATAACTCCTTCATCTGGAAAAATAAATGGTAATTGAACTAGCCGGATGGTTCTGTGCGTTTGAGGAGAGCACGCAGCTGTACGCACGAACCCTAGCTCGCAGCTGAGTATGGCGGCGCCTGGGGGAGGGGAGGACGCCCCCCCCCGTCCACATCTGATGAGGAATCCTTCAGCAGGCTCCTCCACGGCAGAGGCAAGAGATCCTCCCTTCCGGAGGTCCCGAAATTTATTAAGAAACTTGAAGACATCCCTGAAATCGCCCTGCCTGAAGAAAAACCAATGAAGATAGCTCTAGCATTGGCAAAGCGAGGTCTCGTGGGGCAATTTATGGGCCTTTGGCCATCCACCAAAACAACTGATGACTGGATACAGAGGAATTGGAGACCCAATCTCAACAATGGAGTGACTTGTTACCCTGTAGGGAGAGGGTTCTTTATCTTTGAATTCATCTCCGAAAATGATCGAGACTTAATCTTTAGAAACGGCCCCTACTTCATGGGGACGCAGGGCTTATACCTGAATAAATGGACCCCAGATTTTGATCCCTCGATTGATCTCCCCAAGGAAGTGCTGGTATGGGTCAGACTCCCAAATCTCCCGGTGCACTGCTGGGACTTCGAATCACTGAAGAGAATAGGGAACGGAATCGGGCGGTTCATTGACAAAGCTGATAACAAAGGCCAATATACCTGCGCCAGAATCTGTGTTGAAGTCGATCTGGAAGCTGGACTCCCGGAGGCAATAAAACTAAAAGTCGGCTCATGGACACATTATCAGAAGCTGGATTACGAGCACCTGCCCTTCAAATGCAGAAACTGCCAGGAACACGGCCATTTCCAAAGATACTATCCCAAGCTAGTTACTGAGAAAGAAGACACTGAAGGATGGCAGAAAGTAAAAAAGGGGAAACCCACGAACAGAGCTAGAAGCAAGGAAAGATTGGCCCAAGGTCCTCCAAAGGAAGGCAGCTCAAAGCCTCCTACTCAGGAAGATCCTTTGGTATCCCAAAACCCTGGGAAAACACCTGAAGCCGAGGAAGCCCGAGCATCACAAGACCCTACCGATCCAACTAATCAAGCTGGTATCGGCAATCCATCCAAATATCACATTAGTCTAGCCTCGGATACAGGAGCTGACTCATCCGAGGAGGGTGATACCGAAGTAAGTAGTCAATCAGGCTCACCGGAGCAACCAAAACGAGGGCGGAAGCCTGAAAAGAAGAGAAGGGAAGAGCAGTCCTACAAGGATGTGGTCCAAGGCTCTCAACAAACCATACCAGAAATGATGAACACCAGATCCGGAATGAGGCTGGGAAAGACCCCGAAAGGGGGTCATCACCCTCCCCCAGGTAAATAATGCAATACGTCTCCTGGAATTGCAGAGGACTAGGCAGCCCACTAAAAGAAGAAGCTATAAGGGATTTAGTAAGAGAAATGAAGCCTGAAGTCCTACTAATCCAGGAGACGAAACTGGAGGAAAATGCTCTCCTCCGTGCAAGCAATTCGTTTTGGAAGAAGGGCCCGGTTAGGGCTGTAAGTGCAAGAGGAGCCTCGGGAGGCTTAGCAACCTTTTGGGACTCTGCAAAGCTCGAGCTGGTTGAAGAAGAAGAAACCATTCACTGGCTATTCACCAAGCTGCTCCATAAATACTCCGGACACCATGTAAGTCTCTTTAATATATATGCTCCTGTTTCTTATTCTGAAAAAAAAGATTGCTGGGACACCCTAAATCTGTTCCTGACGCTCCACAAGCCTGAAAATTTAGTGTTGGCTGGAGATTTAAATGTAACGCTAGCCCTGGCTGAAAAAAAAGGGGGATCTATTGTACGGGACCCTGCAAGAGAGTGGGTTGAAGACCTGATGCTGGATTGGGATCTTGAAGACATCACCCCTACCAAAGGAAAGTACACCTGGTCAAATAAAAGATTGGGACCTGGTCACATTGCTGCCCGCCTTGACCGGTTCCTCCTTCACTCCTCCTTTCTAACCCTTGGGATGATGGCCTCCTCTAAGATCCACCGGCATTATACCTCTGACCATAAGCCGATCTCTCTTTCTCTTCACCCTACTGAAAGGTTAGGCCCCATTCCCTTCCGTTTCAGCCCAAATTGGATATCCCAGGAAGGTTTCCTCGATCTTGTCTCCATCTCTTGGAAAGAACAGGTTCATGGCTCCCCGTTCTTTGTCTGGGAAGAAAAACTTAGAAGGCTCAAAGTGGCCCTAAAAGAATGGGCCAAAGGGCTGGGCTCCCCTTTGGACGGAAGGAAGAGAACCCAGAAGGCCTTGGAACGGCACCAGTTAACATTGGAAGAGTCCCCCGTCACTCCTTCCTTGCTATTCCGGGAAGCTGAGCTTCAAAGGGAGTATCATAAAGCCTGCAGAGAAGAGGAAACCTACTGGAGAGTCAAATCCAGAACGCTTTGGCTCCAAGCTGGAGACAAAAATACCTCTTTCTTTCACAAGCAAGCCCAAGCCAGACAGATTTATAATTCCATCACTGAAATTCAGACCCAAGGCCATGTGATAAAAGACTTCAAAGGCATTAAGGAGGCAGCCCATTCCTTTTTTAAAAACCTTTACTCCGCCCCTGATCTGGACCCGGTGGAACCAAATTCCTATCCTCTTTCTGAGATTCCAAGATTGGTTAATGAAGAGGACAACCAGCAGCTGATCAGACCTATCAGTACTCGTGAAGTTAAGAAAGCCCTTGACAATATGAACCCTGACAAAGCACCTGGGCCGGACGGGTTCACCGCCCGGTTCTATATTTCTTGTTGGGATATAATAGAGAAGGACCTATGCAGAATGGTGAAGAAGGCTCAGAACTGTAACAAATTGGGGGGCAGCACTAATTCCTCCTTCTTGGCGCTCATTCCGAAAGAAAAAGGTGCTAAAAATTTCAGCAGATTCAGGCCTATATCCCTGTGTAACACGGGGTACAAAATCATAACCAAAATCATGGCTAATAGACTTAAAAGAATCCTGCCAAAGCTGATTCCGGAAAACCAAGGAGGGTTCGTGAGAGGAAGACAGATCCTGGACAACATCATCTTAGTGCAAGAAGCCATCCAGTCTAGTTACAAGAGAAAAGAGAAGGGGATGGTGGTAAAGCTGGACTTGGCCAATGCCTTTGACAGAGTCAGGCATGACTTCCTTTTTGCAGCCATGAGGAATTTCGGATTCAATCAGAATTTCATTAGGTGGGTCAAAGCTTGCATTTCAGCTCCATGGATTGCCCCGCTGGTCAATGGGCGGCCTGCTGGCTTCTTCAAGGCATCTAGAGGATTAAGGCAAGGCTGCCCCCTCTCCCCGGTGTTGTTTGTTATCCAAGCCGCTGTACTAAGCTATCAGCTGAACAGAAGTCTCCAAAACAGATCTCTCTCTGGCATTAGAATTGTCCCTAAGGTCAAGGATGTAAACCACGCCCAGTTTGCCGATGACACACTTCTACTGGGAGTTGCCAATCTCACCACAGCCAGGAACTTTAAATCCGAGTTGGACTGTTACAGGAATACCTCTGGAAGTGAAATAAATTTCCTCAAAAGCAAGATATATGGCTGGAACTGCTCTCCCCGTATTATGCTGGAAATAGCCAGGATCCTCGAAATGGAAGCCATTAACATTTGGGATACCTTTACCTATCTGGGCATCCCTATCTTCAAAGATAATGCTAGAGTTGCCCATTGGCTGCCAATGCTGGACAAACTAAAAAAAAAGATTCAGGTGTGGGGGGCCAACTGGCTCAACAAAGCAGGCAAAGTGATATTGATGAACTCTGTCCTCACCAGTCTTCCAATATATCAATGCTCGGTGCTACTAGCTCCAAAAACCATTACCAATAGAATCAATGAGCTGCTCCGTCGTTTTCTGTGGGAGGGTGGTCGGAACTGTGAGAAAAAACCCCACTTAGTAAGCTGGGACAAGATCACTAGGCCAAAAATGGAAGGGGGCCTTCAAATTCGAGACGTGGCCACCCAAAATCTTGCCATGGGAGGCAAAATGCTCTGGAAAATGATAACAGGCAAAAATACCTGGAGCAAACAAATCCTCAAAAAGAAATACTTCAAAGGAGACAGACAGAGATGTCTTGAAAGGGCCACAAAACTGCAGAAAGGATCCCCGATTTTCACTCTATGTAAAAGAGCCATCCCATTCTTCACCTCCAAGCTCACGTGGTCTCCTGGCAATGGAGAAAAAATTAGAATTTGGGAGGACTCGATCCTGGGGGATCAGCCTCTCACCAATTTCAGCGAATTGAGCAATTTAAAAGACTGGCTCCACAGTAACAACTTCAGAACGCTGAGGGATATATCGACCTGGAACAGTGATGAGGATGAATCCTGGGCAAACTGGAACCTGGGGGATTATCCTCACGAATTAGATGCTGATGTTGCTACCCTGCTGGATCTCTTGCAAGGGAAGTCCCCCATCAGCGCCAAAGCCAAAGACACGCGCAGTTGGGGTGCTCGTTCGGGCAGATACACTGCAGCTGAAGGCTATGCTGCGATCCTGGAGGTGCCATGGGTCCCTCCCAACCCAGGGCCGTGGAAAACACTCTGGAATTTCGCCTCTTTACCCAAAATCGATATCTTCATTTGGACCGTCCTCCACAACAGCATCTTGACTGGAGAAAAGCTGAATATCAAAGGCTGGGCAGGGCCTTCACGTTGCCCATTGTGCTACCACGCTGAAGAAACCACTGATCACCTGTTCATCTCCTGCGATTTCACCAGAGAAGTCTGGAATCTAATGATAGGATCCAACGCAGGTAATTTGCCCACCTCGATCAAGGCGTTGATCAGTAACTGGACTGCTCTAGCCCCCTTCGACTTCAAAAAAAAAGACAGACTCAAGCTTGTTTGGATGTGGATCCCGAAATTCCTCTGCTGGAAAGTATGGTTGGAAAGAAACAACAGGATATTTAAGGAGGAGTGCAGACTTCCAATTCAAGTGGCCGTGAAGGCTAGGTCCATGCTTTCTGAAGCTTTAAACACCAAGTCAGCAATCAGAAATAAAGCTCCTCTCTTGCCTGAAGAAGAGCGCTGGCTCAAGGAGATCGACGTGAACCAGCAAAGCGATCAAGCTTCTATTCCTCCTCAAAAGGCCCACTGGGAAATAAGGCTGGAAGAACAGGAATTCATCAAGTGGAGATCTGTCTTGAATGATTGGTGCCTTTTTTTTTACGGGGCCTCGAAAGGAAACCCCGGTCAAGCTGGAGCAGGAGGCATTATTATCGATCCCTATGGTACCACCGTCTTGACCTATGCCTGGGGCCTAGGACATGCATCCAACAATCATGCTGAATATCTTGCGCTGTGGCAAGGACTAGTTCAAGCAAGAAAGATGAACATTCAGAAGCTTACTATCGTGGGCGACTCCAGGTTGATAATCAAGGATCTCCATACCAAGAAGAAGACTGCCGGTATAAGTCTGTCCCATATCCACAAGAAGGTCCTGCTCATGCTGAAGCACTTCAGAAATTATAAGGCCTACCATGTTCTAAGGAGCCTCAACAATCTAGCAGACGCTGAAGCTAATCGTGGAGCGAGCTTGAGCAAGAGTCAACTTACTGTTAATGGAGAAATCTCAAAGCACCCTCTCCCCTAAGTTTATGAGATATGGCATTCCCCAGCACCAAACAGCATTATTCCACCTGGCTTCTCAAGCTGGAAATGAAGTTCCGCACAATGGATAGGGATATGAATTGTAAAGGCCCTGGCAGCCCATTTTCCAGACACTTATAAAATTTTAACCGTTCTCGTAAAAAAAAAAAAAGATAACTCCTTCATCTAACAAAGTTGATCTAGTTGGAAGTACTGGGAGAAATCATAACATGGGGTACTATGATATTGTGGAAGATATAAAGAAGACAAAAGCCAATATATATATGTTTGAAATGTGTAACTCACCACAACAAAGAAAGAATTTATTGGAAGCTTTTGATTTAAATACAAAATTAAGCAGTATGGAGATAAAGCTAAACAATTAGGAATGATTGAATCGAACACTGACATCAATGAGGAGACTATTGGTGGAAAATCAAAATCTCAAACTCTACCTTTCCTGTTGAATTTCAAAATTTTCAATTATAATGTACATAACTGCTTGGTGGATTCTGGAGCTTCGTCTAACATCATGCCACTTTCTATTTGTAAAAGGATTAATGGGAAACCAATAGAATCCCCTTCTCGGATTATCCAACTTGATAGATCAAATGTTAAATTTATTAGAGAAATGAAGAAAGTCTTGATTAGATTGGCTGCAGACTCAAGAGTGTGTCAATTCATTGATATTATGGTAGTAGACATACCATAAGATTATGGGTTAATATTGAGTAGGTATTGGTAAAGCAAGTTGAATGGTTATTTTGCAACAGATTGGTCCCATTTGTGGTTGCCATATCAAAAAAAACAAAATCAAATGCTTAGCAAGATATCCAACTTGATAGTTTGAAATATTTAATGGAACACTATAGAAAACATCAAAACATACCAATGCGTAATAATGGAATAAGTGAATTCCCAGGCTTGGCAGAGGGGGGCCTCCACTGCTTCGCTTACACACACAGGTTGGTTCACAAAATTCTTAACACTTAACTCGATCTCACAACATATAAAAATGAACACATACAGCGATTCGAAATCTGAAGTCTTTATTTCAATCGCATATATTCACCATTTGTCGGATGGAAATTACATGAAGGGTTTAAGTATTTATACAAAATGTTTAAAACTAGAAATGTTATAATCTTGGGTAAACTATTAATGACATCTCGCCATTATCACTGAGCTCGTTCTCCAAATCCATGAAGATAGGAAAAATCTATGCAAAATCGAAACGGCCTTGTTTTTGTCCTCAGGTTGGAGGATATTACCTTAAGGTTGCGAGGACATCAGGAAGCTCATAATAAATATATCGCAAGTTATCGCCAAGTGTAATATTCTCACAGATTAGCTTCACAAAAAAATCCAAAGAATTTTCTGAGTATTGTTCATGACAAAATGGATAAGTCGAAGACTTCCATTCCAAGGATGGGTAAGAAGGAAAAATATTTTAGTAATGTTATGAATCTTCCCGTGTCATTGACTAGAATGTTGACTCATGGAAACAAGACTGGGGGTTTTGGCCATTTCAGCGTCTGATTTTTAGAGATGGGATCGAATTTCACTGTGGCATCCCTGGATAAATGCTTGAAGAGTCTTGCAGAACCAGTGGTTAATAAATATGGTGATTTGATCTACAAAGGCAGAACATCTAAGCACCAATTGCATGATGCTCTATTGCAATCAGAGTCATATGAAAAGTGTGTGATATACAAACAAGATGTAATGCAACATGATATATTGCGTGTTGATGGTACTGATCAATGCATGTCAAATAGAAAACTACCACCCATATTATTGTTGCAAATGGATAATTGTTCAAGCGATAACAAAAACCGCTTTGTATTTTCATTTTTATCTCTCTTAACAGCAAGGAGAGTGTTCAAGATTGTTGAAGTTGGATTCCTCTCGGTTGGACACACCATGAAGACATATATGGAACTTATGGAAGGTTATCAGTAAAGTTAATGCTCAAGGATATATTTTCACCCTTAGAAATTATGGATACATATAGGACATGTGAAGATCAAAATTTCTATGTCCCTTATCTAATTGATGAACTTTATGATTTTAAGAGTTTTTTGAAACCCCACCTTTTGGATGGAAATTCCAAGATCATCGATATCAAAAAATGCCAGTTTTTTAAATTTAATCTCATAGATAACATTACAGTCATGCAATGGAGGGAATCACTTCGGGATGAAGCTTGGTCATCTCCTATTCATCTATGGTGGTCATTTCCAGATGGTAGTGCATACTTTTCGGTGGGGCAGCCTAGGTTATTAAATCTGCAATCAAAAATACCTTCAGACATTGACAAAAAAAAAAGGAATAGAAACATATATTTCATTCTGGAATCGAGGGATTGAGAAGGGAAGTGAACAATTTTGGCGTCCCAAGTTAAATTATTGGGAGGTTGTATATAAAGCTTTAGACAGTCCCTTCAAGAGTAATGATCAGTCAGCAACTAAATTTTGGCCATCGACAAGCCATGATATTCATAGTAGTGAACCTACAAGATCTGAACATGAAATTATGGATGCCTATTTGAAGGAAAATGTTCCTGCTTTGCAGGATTGCTATGTTGGACCAGTATGCAACAAGCCTAGAGATGAATTCATTCCGAGAGTGGATGTTGTAAAGGGAAAAATGGTCATTGTGCAATCACCAGAGCCATATTGTGCAAAATAGTTGGGTAGGGCGATTGGTAATATTTATCAGGATTCATATGGTATTACTCTTAGGTCTTACAAAGTATAGGTGCAATGGTGGAAGCCAATAGGAGCATCGAAGGATTTGAAGGTCTTGTACAAAAAATTCTTAAATAGAAAGAAACAATGGGTTATTGGTGCAGAAGAAAATATTATGATCGATGTAAATAGCATCATATGGGCATGGTCGCCAAGGCTAGGATGGACAGGAGAAAAAATTAGAATAAATGAGAAGGGCCTTGAAGCAGTTAAGGAACAACGAGAACAGATGGGGCATAGTGTTGAGAGTGGGATGGATGTTCCTATGGATATCGTTTGATGAGATCTTATCCCAACAAATTTATATTTTGTTACAATCCTTCTAGTCTATCTATCAACCTGGATGGGAGAGCAAATGTTGAGCATCTAGAATGTCCACGAGCCTCTAGGCATTTGAGGAAAATTACCACTGTGATGCAGAATACACCGTTTACTGGTTACTACTATGTAATTAAGTTGTGCTTATACAGATTACCCAGAGAATTCGTGCCTCATTTGGAAACTACTAACATTATCTATGTAAAAAGCTAGATATTCTTGATATTGTATCAAAAAAGAAACAAGAAATGATAAACTTGTTATTCAAACAATGATTGAATATTATAGACATTGCACTTTTCACCTTAAAATATTGCACATTTCCAAATGAAAATTGCACTTTTCAAATCAAAATTTGCATTTTTTTATTTGAAATTTACGCTTTTTGAATTGAAATTCATAGTTTCATAATAAAAAACTGCAATTTTAGGGTTCATAAGTAGTCAAAAAACACACTATTCGAATAGAAAAACACACTTTTCAAAGCCAATATTTCCACTTTCATAACCTAATTTTTCACTTTATAAAGGTTGATATTGACACTTTCAAAGTCTAAATTCACACCTTTTTTCGTCCATTTTTTTCCTAATAAGTCCAAATTTAATGAAATGGGTATTTAGACCTCATATTGTTGCACAAATTTCATTTGAAAGATAGTGTAATAACCAATGACAATGTTGTACCCATCCCATTTGGAGATCAATGATTTGAGAGCTCGGCATTAAATAAATCAAAAATTTGAGTAATGGCATAGCTATCGCGCTATACCAAAGCCTCATGTCTAAGCCAAATACTATTGATATGTTTCAAATAAATAAATGTTCAATATTGCCTTACAATGAAGAGTATGCAATGTATCATAAAGGAGTAGAAGAACCTTATAATGCAAGTAGAAACATGTTTAGAGAGGGAAACTCACTAAGGATTTAAACACAACTTGATATGTTGATGCTTATAGAGATGGCTCTAGTTAAGAAAAATTTGCACTATGATGCTAGAAGTTTTGAAAATACATAAAATCCCAAAACAACATTTCATTATTGGTACCAATAATAAAGAGGGCAATAGATTGATGGGAAAATAATTCCAATAAATGATCATAAACTTAGAAGTTGAGAGAAAAATTAAAAAGGGGCATAATCTCTTATCCTTTTGATACAACTAATATGAACTAACATCGTAGCAATATAGGAAACTAGAGGATTAAAAGGAGCAAGGTGATGAAGACATTAGCTTTCAACTAAAAAGGGGAAAACAAGGCACTTGAGGTAGTGAAAGAGAAAGAGAAAGAAAATGTAACTTTCATTACCTAAGAAATGAGGCCTTTGAATATAGGAAAATATATTTGCATGCACTCGCCACCTTAATTTTTTCATAAGAAAAAAGTCTACTCATTTGATCAGTAAAAGGAGTATTTACATACATTGTCTAAAAAAGTTTTGTATAGATGGTCAAAAAAATTTAGTATGCTCAAAAGAGTTCAAGAAAAATAGAAAATATATTAATTCAACTTCATGGAGCATAGACTATGTCTAGATATCCTCTAATACATTAGGAGATATTTCCAAGAGAAAACAGTCAATTTCTATAGGGGTTATATAGAAAGATGTCATAAGATCCAACATTTTTTCATTGTGCCCAATCTGTGGAAAGATCCGATCACTTTGTAGGGATATCCCTACCAAATTGTGGAACTTACGGTTCAAGGACTGCCCATTATTCCAAACAATATGTTTCCATGATATGAGAAAGGGTGGTTTGTTGCATATGAGATAAATTTTCCTTCATTGTACTCACCCTTTCCTGTTGAGTGATCTCCACATGCTCACTACCATCTATGATACACTAAATACACACCTAAAAATCACCAAATTAAATATAGTCATTTTTCTTATTCCGGTGTTCTAGGAAATTTTCAATGGAGTGACCATCACTACAAGTTCAGCCCTATTATTTGTGGAGTTTCCCAATCCAAGAATAAAGTATGGCATCTTTCCATCTAGCATTTTAAACCAACCCCCTTCCCAACTTGTACCTAAGTTACCCTACGAAGCACCGCCAAAATATCCACAAGGAGCGGATTAGTTGAACTCATGATGATTCAAGACTCTCGGGATTTTTGGCATCTTCACATCTATGTTAGTTACCATGTTGACCTTTAATAGGTAGAATAATGAGTAAATGCAAGATTTTTTCTCTTAAAAGATAACACTCACCACCTTAATAGAATCCATGCTACTTAGACGATTATTTTAAATATTAAATAATTGTTACAAATTCAAACAACATACTAAAGGACAAGCACTAGAATGAAGAGTTGTAACACCCTATTTTTTACCTCAGTATGTAAAAAAATGTAAATATTGATGAAAGGGATACAAGCCGGATATGAATGGTCAAGAATGACCAAACTATAAATTTGTACATTTTCACTCTTTAATATAAAATCCATACTACTGAAAACTAAAGGACGAAGAATAGATGGGGGACTATCATTCCACAAGAGGCAGAGTGAGAGGGAGTTAGAAGAGAGATGACCCTAATGACTTATCTTTTAAGTCACTACCTTTATTTACCCCTTGATTCCTATGTTAAAAGTTGTTTAACCTTAATATTGGGTTAATTACCCTAATCTTTGGATTAGACAGGAAAAAGGTGTCCAACCCCATGTATTCCATGTGGCTAGTTCTTATCAACCTTGGTGCCTCTTGGCTAGTTCTCGGCATGCATATAAATAGTGAGAACTAGCCCATTCTTCCATCATTCCTTCATGTCCAAGCCAATAATTTGTTGTCAGACCTTAACTACCTAGATCAGAACCACCATCATCGGACTGTACACTGAGAACCATTCCGGGAAGAGAAGAATTCCATGGAATCCTAGAACGAATAACTATTGGTAGGCCTATGTCAGAGCCCTGGAAGGGAATTGGGGTAGCAAACCCAAGGGAATGTTATCTCAGAGAAAGAATCATGAGGGATTATTAACTCAGAGAAGGGAGTCGCGTTCCTTGGGTTGTGCGGGCTGAGGGGAAGAGAGTGCTAGAGGATTGGGATATTTGTAGCTAGAGAACGCGGTACCATCTTGTGGATTAATAGTCCCAGCTCGAGGTTGTCCTATCAAATAAATATATGGCTTGAAAGAGCCTATGGCTAGGTGGAACGTCCTTGGTCTGCAGGTAGTCAGTTACATTTTTAGATAAGTATTCTTTTGTGTATAAAATGAGCTGCATTTATCCTTGAATGTGATTAACGTAATTGTTGTAGGATGTTGATCTAATTGCATGGAATTGCTATCATTTGTGGGGTTACATTCGTGAAGAATATGCTTGCATTGTTTTTGTACATGTTTATATTAGTTATGGTGTTCAAACGCATTATATAAAATACTAGGGAAATCATGTTTAATCTTCCATGGTTTAGTTAAGAAGGAATCTATGGTGAAAACTATGAATTCCAGTTGATTCTGGGTGAAATTATGCATATGTACCGAAAAATTGCATGTTTTGTTAAATGACAGGTTGTACAAGTTTAAATGGTCCAAATCATATTTGATCAAATCAACAGCTCATATCCTTTTAGGCTCATGAAGCTGCTCAAACTTTATCTTAATAAGCACAATCCTGAAAGAAAACCTCTAAGGACACGTTTCATCACCAAAAACACTCAGACTTGCAAAGATGTTTGTCCATACTACTTCTCTTTTGAGCCTAAAAAATGCCAAATTTCCCTATTAAGAAAAAATTTTAAATGCTCGTCCACTATGTCTAATCAACCTTGGAGAGAACATATGGTACAACAATGTGGCATGATGAAATAGAAAGAAGTGACATGTCCTTTTCAAATTTGCACGATGATCAACATGTGGGAAGATCTTAGGATGGAAGATCGACGGTCCTTAAGCTTTTAGTCTCTTCAAAGTGATCAATCTCTATGTTAATAAGAACGATCCTAAAAGGAAACCACTATGGACACATGGTATCATTGCAGGAGTTCAAGTTCAAAAAAATTATTTTCTTGAACCACTCCTTCTCCAAGTCTAAAACCATTTAGAAACAAGAGGATGGCATGGCTACATCACGGGGTGATACATCGGACTATCTGACACCTCAAACGATAATGGTCCTACCACATCAACACCCTTCCACATCAACAAAAATTCAAAACAAATCTTGAGCAAAAATCTTGATTTGGCCATAACAAGAGTAGATTAAATCACAATTTGATGAGACTTGCATCATTTTGACACTATTAACAGATGCTACAGGATCACCAATGAGGGACAAGGACCCATTATGCTTATATTTTGCATAATTGTAAGTTTAATGGGTTTTGAAGGTGTGTAGCCCGAGGATGGACAAGGCCTCGGTTAAGGCCCAAATTTGTATGGTGCAGTTGTGACCCAAGAACAGAAAAATTTGGAGCCTTGGGGACAAATTCAAAAAGATGTGAAGCCGGGAGATAAAATAAGGCCAAAATCCACTATTTAGGCATGTGAAAGGTTGATTTTTGAAAACTTGAAGGAAGCAAAAGTAGCCCAAGAACTAATAATCAGAAATTTTTTGGATATTTATATTTTGTCTACTCATCGAGCCAAACAACTTTTCTTAGAGGCAAATTTTCCACAAATGCTTAGTTTGAGAGATAGCAGTTTTCAGTAAAAATTCAAAGTCTGGAAGAATTGCAGAAATTAAAAATTGGTGATTCCATAATTTTATAAGTTCTGATAGGAGCATCATATTTGAACTGTGGAAGTGTTCCGGTACTCACCACTATATGGGATATTAGTGCTCGTGTAATGTCCCTAGTTTGACCCCATGGCATTAACATTATAAATGATGTATTATTGTTATGAAATCATGGTGAGGAGCTCAAGGCCAAGGCCCCGCCATCGATTTAGTGATGCATATGATTTGCGTGCTAGCCATGCACATTGGAAATTCAAATATCATGTGATATGCATTTTAATAAAAATACCCACAACTAGCTATGCAATGCAACAAAGAGATGGGGGCATGATTTCACAAGGAATTGGGAGGGAAAACATTCAAACCCTTGAGCCAATCAGGTCAAGCCAAGTGTCAATGAGAGAACCCATAAAACCCTCAACTACCCATGTTGACTTTTGTACCCAATCATTGATTTCTCCCAAGAGTTGGTTGAGGTAGTTAATACCTTGGGGAATGGAAGGTATGGCTGTCCAAATTCGGGTATGGGAAAGCCACCCTTCATGGAAAATCATGTTTGTCTCCTTGGGCAAGAAAAGAGCCACGAAATTGCTCTCTAAGCCATTTAGGAAACCATCATTCTTTCTCCCTCACAAGTTTAGAGCTACCTGGGGGTTTTCCATGTTTGCTGTGTTTTTCCTTCATTCTCCCAGTAGAGAAGGGCGTTTTTGTGTTGTATACCAGTGGGGAAAAAGGGGAATGGAACGAGGGTTCCATAGAGACCGTTTTTTTTGTTAAATGCTGAGAGAGTTGGGGAGAAAACGTTTTTCCTCCCTGTGGATGCATTTTCCTTCCCACAGCTCGTTTTGGGTGAGCCACGATTTGGGGAAAATCTATGGCCATCTTATTTGTGAATTCCATTGCTGGAAATGTGTATCTATGCCCAATGTTTGTGCTTGCTGTGTGAGAAATGAATATGTTGGGGTATGGGTATGGGTATTCATTGCTTTGGCTTGAGCTTGAGAATAAGCATCCATGGTTCAATTGTAGCCTGATAAACCCAGCTATGGACTGGCTTGGCTCAGATGGAATGATTAATTGGTTGTGAGAGAGTGAATGTCCCCTTTCCTTGTGAGAATCATGCCCAGCTCGGGGGTGGCCTTTGGACGGACTCAGTATAAGCTGTCGAAGAGCCTATGGCTGGGTGGAACGTTGCAGCGACATAGCTAGTTGCTTGGGACAATTGCACAATGAAGATAAGTGTTTTCTGTCTATGTATTTACTTCTGCAATGCATCAATTTGATGACTGTTTTGATATGCTGGATGGGCATGAATTGTGTGTGTGGATTAGTTTTAAATTCCGCTGTGCATATTGCCTAATTTGTATCTGCACACCAATGTTTAAATTCTTATGATTCTAATTGTTCGGCTGAGTTTTATGAAATGCCCAGATTTTAGTGCCATGTCCCCTTCCTTGCATTGGGTCAGCAGGTGGGTACATTACATTTTGGTATCAAAGCCGTTGGTTGCAGCATTGGGCCTTTATGGGGCTACCTATCCTAGTTGCAGAGGTAAGTATGCTTCCTGCTCAGCACTGATAGTTAAGAAAAATTTCAAATTTTCAAAAATTTTCTAAGTTTCTATGAGTTCTGCCGGAAACTGCGGAAGGAATTCTCTTCCAAAATTGTGGAAGGAAATCTCTTCTGAAACTGCGAAAGGATTCCGTGAGTTGTTCCGCAACGCGGAAGAATTCGGCGAACTGCCCCGAAACTGTGGAAGGAATTCTCTTCCGAAATTGCGTAAGGAATTCTCTTCCGGAACTGCGGGAGGATTCCGCAAGTTGTTCCGAAATTGCGGAAGACTTCGGCAAATCGTCCCGCAACTGCGGAAGACTTCGGCGAATCGTCCAGCAACTGCGGAAGACTTTGGCGAATCGTTCCGAAATTTGTGGAAGCATTCGGCAAACTGCCCCGAAACTGCGGAAGGAATTCTCTTCCAAAATTGCGGAAGGAATTTTCTTCCGAAACTGCAGAAGGATTCCGCAAGTTGTTCCGAAATTGCGGAAGACTTCGGTGAATCGTCCTGCAACTGTGGAAGACTTTGGCGAATCGTCCCGCAACTGCGGAAGACTTCAGCGAATCGTTCTGAAATTGCGGAAGCATTCGGCAAACCGCCCCGAAACTGCGGAAGGAATTATCTTCCAAAATTGCGGAAGGAATTCTCTTCCGAAACTGCAGAAGGAATTCTCTTCTGAAACTGCGGGAGGAATTCTCTTCCGAAACTGCGGAAGGAATTCTCTTCTGAAACTGCGGAAGAACTCCACAAGTTGGCCCGAAACAGGCCGGAAGAACTCGCTGAGTTGATCTGAAACAAGAGAATTTCAGCCATTTTCCAGGAAGATTTTTCAGGCACCGAAAGTTGAAATTGCCATGGAACTAGCCACAAGGGGGCAAGCCCCCTTGACCCCCGTCGTTCCCCGGAAGACAATCGTTGAAAGTGTGAAATGCATTCTTGGGATGAAGAGCAAGAATTTCATAGAAGGTTGCGGAATCCTCAGTAAGAGTAATGGGTTGTAATACCCCTTATGGAGCATGAAAGGGGAAATTCCTCACCTTAAACTATCTTTGTTTATAGCATAAGAATGGCATAATGAATGTTATATACGTATGTATATACTGAATTGCTAATTCGTGAGAAGATCATAGCTAATGATTCCTTGTGTGCTTGGTAGGGAAACCAAGAAAAGGATCAACTATGACGTGGAGAAGGGACCCCATGTCATGCTTGGAAAGGGATAATTTCTTAACTCCGCTATTGCTATTGTTTTTGTATTTTACAAGTTATGGCATAGGAATGCTGGAAATGCAAAAGGGATAAATAGATGGCATATTGCACAAGTGCATGTGAAAATGTTTTTGCATGTATATGATATTGCATATTGGTAAAAAGTGAGGATTTACATGTGCAATGAGCCACTTAAGATCAAATGATGGTGGTTGCTAATAATTAAGTTGTGTACGTATTGGTTGTAGGAACAGAGACAACCGAAGCATGACTAAAGGATGTGGATGATGATTGTTGCATACAACCTCATGAAGAGAGGATGGTGCAACAAATCCATAATCATGATGTTGGCAAAAGGGTTGAGTAGCCTTGGTAAGAGGCCGACTGATCAGGTAACATCAAGCGATATTAATAACAGCCATGCAAGTAAGGGTTAACGGTGCTTAATTGCATGAATGTTGAAAGAGGATGTGGTGAGTCTCTTCAAATAAGCTTAAACTAAGGTGATTTGGTTTGCATTGAGTGCCTGACTGTGAATGCCAACCCACCAAGTATGGTGAGGTGCGGGTAGGTGAAGGCAGGGAGCCTTACACCCTATAGTTTCTAGAAACCTCAATGCATTCATATGAATTCATATCATGCCATTGGTGAATATTGGTTGTGAGTTTAACAACCAAAGCAACTGAGGACTTATGGACCTATCATGGTTAGGCCATAGTATGTTTGAATCCATAGTATTCAGGAAATCATGCAAGATTGCATTGAAGAGATGTGCATTGAAATATTCGGTAAATGTTGTAAACATGCATGCATGTGTAAGTACACATGTTGAAATGCATTGTGTGAATGCATGGGTATGACATATATATGTTTCAATGCAGTTAGATAATAGATGAAATGGTGGACTATTGCTAATCCCGAGACCATTCCATAAGCTGCTATGAATATAGGAGAAGGACTGCATGAAGAAGGTGGACATGTGATGGGCTACCAGAGCACTCTGTTGGAAGGACAGAGCTGCATGGAGTATGAAGTAATGAGTATTTACAGTTATTTAAATTACATGGTGTGACTATGTCTTGCAATTTTATTGTGATAATGATGCATATATAGAAATGTATATATATTTCATTGCATTTCAAATGTTAAACAGCTGAAGGTGTTTGAATTATTGAGTATTATAATTCTGAGATCACTTCAGTGACTGTTATGGCAATGAATGATTATGTGCATAGATACTCACAACGTGTTTGGCTGATTGAAGTTTCAGCTTCCAAGTAGAAAAGTCTTGCGTATGGCAATGAGGATAAGTCGATAGTAAAGACCAAGATCTACCATGTGCAGAAGCCAAAGGTTATGAGAAGGTTCTCATGGTTGTAAATTTATGCATGAAACAAATCTGAAAATTGTCTGGTTTAAATTTATGAGAATAGTCTCATAGTTGCAAATCTAATTTCTGTAGGAAAACAGATTTACAAATTTCAGATTTGAGAATTTGCCTATAATTGCTAATGATTGTTTGGCTTATATAGAATTGTGTCAGGAGGACATGTTGTAGGTGGATGTTCAAGTATGGTAGCAAGGGTGAAACCATAATGGACAGAGTGATACCACTTACGAGATCCAAACGATATGAGGATAGCCTCATTGCTAAGCAAATCAATTTCTATAGGAGACAGAATTGTAAATTCATGTTGAATTTAATTATTAGTGTTATTGATTGGTTATGAAACAATCATATTTGAGGCTTATTGCTAAATGTTGCTGACTGTTTGGCTATTTGATAAAGTGTGCCAGGATGACACATTGCAGGAAGACCATGTGTGATGGCCTGCAGAAGCCAAACTAGATGGGAAGGATCCCATGCTTTGGAAATGGGTTTCGGGTGAAATGCCATTGTAAATGTTGATAATGTCTCAGCCGAACTGCATGTTGGTAAAGCATGTGAGTGAGACAGCAAATTATGCCAAGAAGGCATGTGTGGGTTATGGCATGTGAAAAGATTGGGGTGGAAAACCGAAGGACTATTGACTCAGAGAAGGGAGCCCCCATTCTTCGCAAATGAAGAAAATATACATATGTGAAATGAATGAGTATTCGGTAACCTTAACTAAGGATATACATGTCTGGTTATTAGATTTAATATGCAGAGCATGTTTTATTATTTCATTATTGTTCCAAACTGCTTGAGTGTGACTAAGGCCTACATGGCTGACATCGGAAAGGGATGCATACCTTTCGGGTGATGGGTTATGTTAGGGTTTCAATATTGACTACACCCTAAGGGAATGGATGCATTCCTGGTGTTTCAATACTTGATAGTGAATGATATGAAATATGATTACGATTTTTGAGCAGCAATACTGATGAGCCTGCTTATCCTTCTTGTGATATCAGCTTACACAGATGCAATTTGGTGTTGCATGTAAGAGGCAAAGTGAAGAAAGGGTGCTCAAGAGGACTGTATGGGCAGTGGTAACCTTTCTACGCTCACACTAAAGGACACTAGAAGAGATGGATAGGCCCGAGGAGCTGTGTTGCAGAAAAGGGGTATCATCCTTGTGTAGTGTGAGTGGGTATTGTGGGGCCATGCTATCCTGCAGTCAAGTGAGTCTCCTATGGAGTTCCTGGAGGGAACCACTGGTTGCATAAGAAAAGGAACCACGTAATCATATTATGTTGTTCATATTGCCTGATAAACCCAGTCGATGTACTGGCTTGGCAATGGTTGTTGTATGCCTGATAAACCCAATCGGTGTACTGGCTTGGCATTGGTTATTTGGGTGTTGTGGTGAATGGTTGTTGGATGCCTGATAAACCCAATCGGTGTACTGGCTTGGCATTGGTTATTCGCATGTTGTGGAGGTATTGGTGAAGGGTGTTATTTCCTGACAAACCCAGTCGGAGAACTGGCTTGGAAATGGTTATTGTATGCTTGATAAACCCAGTCGGCGTGCTGGCTTAGCATACTGATGCTTGATAAACCTAGTTGGCGTACTGGCTTAGCATACTGATTTTTGAAATGCTTGATAAACCCAGTTGGCATACTGGCTTTGCATACTGATTTTTGAAATGCTTGATAAACCCAGTCGGCGTACTGGCTTAGCATACTGATTTTTGAAATGCTTGATAAACCCAGTCGGCGTACTGGCTTAGCATACTAATTTTTTTTGGGATGCCTGATAAACCCAGTCGGCGCACTGGCTTCGCATTCCTATTCGGATGATGTTGAGGAGAAGCATGTGTGCTGGCCAAGCATCCACCCCACAGGTGATTCGAGGCTTGTAAAGCAGAGAAGGAAACCTGTGGAGTGGCGAGGAAAAATGCGCAATACAGATAAGTATTCATTTTCATTTAATTCTTGTTTGGAATAATGAAGACTTCAGGTATAAGTCTTATGACAACCAAGCTAATGCACTGTTGTTTCTTTATTGGAAACCTTGGCCATTACAGGAAGCAAGGACCCTGAAAGAGCTATAAATGCTTGGTAAAGCTAGAGAGTAACTGGTTGGAGCTACAAACGTTTGGTAAAACCAGAGAGTAACTGGTTGAGCGCCATAAATTTCTTGGTAGAACCAGAGAGTAACTGGTCGGGCGCTATAAAATTCTTGGTAAATCCAGAGAGTAACTGATGATTGATAAATTCAGAGAATAGTTGGTGGGAACATTAACCACTTGATGTTGTGGAGCAGCCGACGTGCTGGCCAAACATTCTCTAAATTAATTGATAAAAACCAGTCGGCGTACTGGCATGGCATAGCTATTCGAATGGTTGTGGAGTAGCCTGCGTGCTGGCCCAACATTCATTGTTGTATCCACGGGAAATCCAATGCTTGGAAAGCGAAGAAGGATCCTGTGGATTAAAGTGAAGACATCCGATACAGATAAGTATTTGGTTATCCTGCAACTTTTTGCTTATGAATATACGTGTGTATATGATTTGATCATGATTTTCTCAAACTCTTGTCCAGAGATAAACCCTATGAAAATACACTAAACATGTGAATGAATTCAATGTTTGAGTGTAGGTATTGCTAGAAGCAAGGACTATGAAAGCATCTGGAGGATGCATGTGGACATGTGACCATCCTAAAGAGAGCTCAGTATGAGTGGTAATGAAAGATGGTGCTAGTGGAACTGTGTGTGTCCTAGCAGCCAAAGGTTCTGTAAGCAACAATGGGGAAGGGTTCCCTAGTTGAAAGGCATTAGACAGACCTTGGACACTAAAGTGTCATAGCCAAGAAATGGCACGCCAAGCATTCACATTGAAGTGAAAGAGGCTAAGGAGCATAGAACCACAAGTGATGGTGTGGCTCCGGATTGGAACAAGACTAAGAGGGGGAAACTCTTACTCTTCTCTTTCCTTTTTGACTGATGCATCTCAGAAACAAAAGACTGTTGAGTGCATGTCATAAATGAAAACAATTTGTGTTTAATTGCTTGAAATGAATTGTGAATGCTGAAATGGTCATTTTCCGGTGAAAGTATGAACATGAATGAGTTCATGTTTATATTGGGAAAGCGTGAAATGTGTGGAAGTCTCATGAGTAAAGCATGGACATTCCATGTCAATTGGGAAAATAATTGACTAATTTTAACATTGTGTTATGTTTGTCCTAATAGGAATTGCCATGATGAGTCTCACAGGTGAGAAATTGAAAGCCATTGATTACAGCTATTACTAGCCAAGTGTTGCTGGTGAGAAAAGAGAGAGCCATATGTGCACCGTAATCATGGCAGCAGACCAGAGACTATTTGTTTTGGGCTGGAAATATTCCTCAGATAGTTGTCGGGACAACAAGAAAGATGGCATCCATGGAATTCCAGACTTGTAGAACATATGGAAGGTAAATAAAAGAAAGGGATCGTTGTAGGGCAATGCCCACCTGCAGAGATAGCCGATCAAGCCAGCAAGAACGATTGTGGAAGCCAAAGGAATTGGTCCCGAAAGCTCAAAGTAAAGGGATGAAACGCAGGACAGACCTGTCACATTTTGTGAATTTTGAATTATGTGTAAAGTGGGTATATAGTCCGAAGTGTTGGTACACCGAGGACGGTGTTATTCCAAGGGGAGGGGAATGTAATTTCCCTAGTTTGACCCCATGGCATTAACATTATAAATGATGTATTATTGTTATGAAATCATGGTGAGGAGCTCAAGGCCAAGGCCCCGCCATCGATTTAGTGATGCATATGATTTGCGTGCTAACCATGCACATTGGAAATTCAAATATCATGTAATATGCATTTTAATAAAAATACCCACAACTAGCTATGCAATGCAACAAAGAGATGGGGGCATGATTTCACAAGGAATTGGGAGGGAAAACATTCAAACCCTTGAGCCAATCAGGTCAAGCCAAGTGTCAATGAGAGAACCCATAAAACCCTCAACTACCCATGTTGACTTTTGTACCCAATCATTGATTTCTCCCAAGAGTTGGTTGAGGTAGTTAATGCCTTGGGGAATGGGAGGTATGGCTGTCCAAATTCGGGTATGGGCAAGCCACCCTTCATGGAAAATTGTGTTTGTCTCCTTGGGCAAGAAAAGAGCCACGAAATTGCTCTCTAAGCCATTTAGGAAACCATCATTCTTTCTCCCTCACGAGTTTAGAGCTACCTGGGGGTTTTCCAGGCATGTTTGCTGTGTTTTTCCTTCATTCTCCCAGTAGAGAAGGGCGTTTTTGTGTTGTATACTAGTGGGGAAGAAGGGGAATGGAACGAGGGTTCCATAGAGACCGTTTTTGTTGTTAAATGCTGAGAGAGTTGGGGAGAAAACGTTTTTCCTCCCTGTGGATGCATTTTCCTTCCCACAGCTCGCTTTGGGTGAGCCACGATTTGGGGAAAATCTATGGCCATCTTGTTTGTGAATTCCATTGCTGGAAATGTGTATCTATGCCCAATGTTTGTGCTTGTTGTGTGAGAAATGAATATGTTGGGGTATGGGTATGGGTATTCATTGCTTTGGCTTGAGCTTGAGAATAAGCATCCATGGTTCAATTGTAGCCTGATAAACCCATCTATGGACTGGCTTGGCTCAGATGGAATGATTAATTGGTTGTGAGAGAGTGAATGTCCCCTTTCCTTGTGAGAATCATGCCCAGCTCAGGGGTGGCCTTCGGACGGACTCAGTATAAGCTGTCGAAGAGCCTATGGCTGGGTGGAACGTTGTAGCGACATAGCTAGTTGCTTGGGACAATTGCACAATGAAGATAAGCGTTTTCTGTCTATGTATTTACTTCTACAATGCATCAATTTGATGACTGTTTTGATATGTTGGATGGGCATGAATTGTGTGTGTGGATTAGTTTTAAATTCCGTTGTGCATATTGCCTAATTTGTATCTGCACACCAATGTTTACATTCTTATGATTCTAATTGTTCGGCTGAGTTTTATGAAATGCCCAGATTTTAGTGCCATGTCCCCTTCCTTGCATTGGGTCATCAGGTGGGTACATTACAGCTCGATATAAAAAAAATCCCAGTTCTTTATCAATTTTCTTCTACGGGTCTCAAAAAGTGGCCCATTAGAATAAGGCGGCAACTACAGAAATAGGGTAAAATTGAATAGAAACTGTGTTTTTAGAGAGATAACTTTTAGTGGTGAAATCAGAATTAAACAGAGGTATATTCATTGGAAATATTATCAGTAGGATATTAAGAAAATGAACCTAGATATGAATAAGTGTTAGGATATCTCATCATTCAGTTGTGTACTTTGCATGCATGCATGCATTCTACATGCATTGCATGCACCCGCATGCTGCCCAGTCACCAATTTGATGCCTCCAGTGCCTAGTCCCGAGTCTTCTAGCACTCAGGAGCTGCTTTCCACTCATATTTAGCCCTCCTAGTCAGGGAGGTGCCCTCTTCTCACCTTCCACTACAGAAGGGCGCCTTTTCTCACCTACCAGTCAGTTTCACTTCAGTTAGTTAGTTGTCTTTCCTTGATTTGAGGATAGACTGGCTCCTAACTATTGTTACCACTCCGATTGACCTCCGATGAGCCTTGAATACCTATTCTGAGTGCATTTAACCCCTCACGCGCCCTCCACTGAGCCTCCATCCCTACACTATTGCCACTTACCATTAGTTACACTTATTACACTCAGTTAGACTCAGTTTGACACCTGTTTGACAGTTACTTGTGCATTGATGACCACCACTGATTGATGATGACTCCTAATTGGATCCAAGCTACACCATTCAGTATATTCGAATGACCTCCTTGGCTAATTCGAATTGCTCACTCATTGTGACAGTATTGTATTGTAATTCTACCATTCTGGATTATAGAGCACTGATGCATCTCTCTTGCACAGTTTTTACTCCAAATTGTTTTACATCTTTGTGATTGATATTCTTGTTCAATAGATCTGCTGTGACTAATTTTACATGGTATCAGATCCATTGCAGGGACAAGATCTCTCTCCTGCAGGTGTTCTACATGAAGAATTGAGTGAATTTGCTCAAAATTACTGAAGTTTTGGCATGCAAAATCTCATGTGCATGCAAAGCAGAAAAATACACTCCAATCCATTCCAGAAGCTTGATTTTTCCACATAATTCTTGGATTTGATACATTGGATCCATTCAAGCTTGCTTGATCTCCAATCCCAGGTGTGATGCAACTCTAAAAGGGTGGATTGTTCGAACTTACTGTTCTTGTTTTGATTGTGATTTGCAGGTTAATCATCCCCATCAAGTGCATTTGCTATCTTGTGATTTGCAGGTTCTTCTCCATCAATTGCACTTGCCATCAGTGATGGAATACTCCTCTACAAAGCCTATGCTAACTCCTTTCAATTATTTTGATTGGAAAGGAGACATGGAGATCATATTGCGCTCTAAAGGGTTCTATAGAGTCACCATGGGCCTTGAATTGGAGCCAAACACATTGCTTGAGAAAAAAAAAACACTTCAATAAGCTTGATCAAGCTTATGGTCTTCTTTGCCTCTCCATCTCCAAGGATCTTCATTTCCATCTCAGCGGATTGAACTCTCCAAAAGTGGTATGGGAGCAACTTGACAAAATTTTTGGCAAGCAGGACGAGCTTAGGGCTTTTCAATTGTAAAATGAATTGATTTCTCTTAGTCCTGAGAATTTCGAGACCATCAATGAGTTTTTCACAAAATTCAAGCACTTGGAATTGCAGTTGAAGAACAGTAGAGTTGTGAAAGAGGATAAGCAATTGATCCTCTCCATTCTTTCAAAGCTTGGTAAATATTTCTCGGTATTTGTCTCTACTTTCAATTCCGGTCGGCTAACTACCCCGAATTGGAAGATGCCTACCTTAAATGCCTTCATTAAGTCCGTTACGAAAAAGCATGACCAGCTAATTCAAATGGGTTCCATAAGCTCCAAAGATTCATCCCTCTTTGTTCAAGGATCCAAGAATTCGAATGGAAAAGGAAAGCAAAAGAAAGAGAAGCCCAAATTCGAACCTAACAAGAAAAGAGAGAAAAACAAGCAATCGGATGCACCATCCGGTTCAAGGAACAAGCAAAAGGGTAAAGAGGGTAAAGAAAAATCTAAGTTTTCATATTGAAACCAGCTTTCATCCTGAAATTTCATGCATGAAGAAAACAATAGATCAAATGGCCCTCCGTTTGGAAAAGAACAACATATGTCTTCCCGACGGTGCACGGAAGAAGGATAGAAATGATGGTCATGAAAGAGGTCAAGCACTCATGGAAACTGTTTCGAAACCCACCACTCTACTGATAGATTCCGGTGCCTCGAATCATATGGCTGCAAATATTGACTCCTTCTCTTCATTCGATCCAAACAGCTCCATCCCCATCCATTTGGGAGATGACTCAAAAATTTCATCAAAGGGTAAAGGTGCCATCCATTTAGAGCATGGAAGTTTTCATAATGTTCTCTATGTGCCTTCCTTGGCTTCAAATCTACTTTCTGTGTATCAAATGACACACACTGGTGAACCAAATCAAGTTACATTCAACCCTAACAAAGTTGAAATTTTTGATATCAAAAGTGGAAGACTTATTGCAGTCGGAAAGGCAAACCACACTGCAAAATACTATGATTTTTCTAACTTTGTGCCGCTTGAAAATCCCACTGCTCTCCTCACTCATGGAAACGAGGTTAGTAAGATTTGGCATGAAAGGTTTGGACACCTTAATTACAAGTATTTTTTGTTGTTACAACATAAATCCATGGTTGATGGTCTTCCGCAACTCCGTTCCTCGAAGGGAATTTGCCTCGGTTGCATTGTTGGGAAGCACCCTGAGCACAAGTTTGACCACGGAAAAGCTAGCAGAGCTTCTACTATTTTGGGCCTCATACATTCTAATATCAGTGGTCCACTGCCAAATATGTCCATGAATGGTTCAAGGTATGTTTTGACATTCATCGATGACTTCTCCCGCTTTACTTGGGTATTTTTTCTCAAAAACAAGTCAGAAGTGCTTGGAAAATTCAACGATTTTAAGGCTTCTGTTGAGACCACCACTGAGAGAAATATCAAAGCTATTAGATCTAATAATGGCATAGAATATATCAAGACTGAGTTGTTGTAACTTTGTGCCAAAAGCAGAATTCAAATCCAACATACAGTTCCCTACACACCCCAGTAGAACGGTGTAGCGGAAAGGAAGAATCGGTCACTGAAAGAGATGGCTACCTGCATGCTTGAGTCAGAAGGTTTGGCTGCAAATATTTGGGCTGAAGCCATGAATGTTACTGCATACATTCATAACCGAGTTCCACATTCATCCATGAAAGTTAAAACTCCTTTCGAAGCATTCACTGGTCGCAAACCGGATGTGTCCAATTTGAGGGTTTTTGGCTCCACTACATGGGCTAGAATTCCTTTTGATAAGAGAAAGGATTTGGATCCACAAAGTATTGAATGTATCCTAATAGGATATGGGGAAGAATCAAAAGCATATAAACTCATGAATATCAAATCCAAAAATATATTCATAGAGCGACGTGTGAAGTTTGAAGAACCGCTGCCAGATCTGAAACTAGTTGAGGAAAACACTGCCGATCCGCAACCTCCACAAGAAGAAGATTCGAGAGAATATGAAGAAAGCAGTGGGACTGATATTTCTGATATTTTATCAGACTTTGATGGCCATGACATATCAGGTTCATAATCCAACCATAATGATCCTCCTCAGTTACCAAAGTGGGCCCAAAACACTCTACAATTTGTTGCTCCAAACATTGGAAATCCTGCTCATCCAAGGAGAACAAGAGCAGACTATCAAAGAGCAGGTATGGCTCTTTCTTTTTATGATCCATTATTATCTGAGAAATTTTATTTGATGATTGGTTCAGATCCCAAATCATACTATCATTCCCACCGATATCCACAATGGCAAACCACCATGGATGAAGAGTACAGTTCTCTTCAAAAGAACAATACATGGGAGCTAGTTTCTCTTCCACCTGGAAGAAAATTGGTCCAATGTAAGTGGATCTACCACACGAAAGTTGCTGCTGATGGCTCTATCAGCAAATACGAAGCTAGGCTGGTGGAAAAAGGTTTCTCCCAAGTCCAAGGAGTGGATTACACTGAGACTTTTGCACCAGTTGCAAAGATGGATTCCATCCACCTAGTTTTGGCCATTTCCGCATCCAAGCACTGGGAAGTGCACCATATGGATGTGAAGAGTGATTTTTTACATGGATACCTTGATGAAGAAGTATATATGAAAAAACCAGAAGGATACATATCAGATCCATCATTATTTTGCAGGTTGAATAAATCTTTGTATGGATTGAAACAGGCCCCAAGAGCTTGGTACGCAAATATGGACTCCTTCCTTCTTTCTCAGAATTTCAAAAGATGCAAATCTGATCGGAATGTGTACCTACAGAAAGTTAAAGGTAATTTTTTTATTGTTGTTTTATATGTTGATTATCTTCTCATCACTAGTAGCACTCTCCTTGCAATCAACAAGCTAAAAACCGCTTTAAATCTAGCTTTTGATATGAGCGATTTGGGCTTGCTTAAGCAATTTTTGGGCTTGGACATAGCTCAAAATTTTGATGGGATCACATTATCTCAGCAAAACTATGCTAAATACCTACTATTAAAGTTTAATATGGCAGAATGTAAGGCTGATCCGTTTCCATTCCTCTCAGGAATCAGTCTTGAGGAAGGAAATTCCACACCGCTTGCAGATTGCACTATGTATCGACAGTTGATTGGTTCACTACTCTACTTGACACACTCAAGGCATGATATTTCATATGCTGTGAGTGTTGTATCAAGGTATATGCAGCAGCCCCATGAGCTTCATTGGCGGGAAGCCAAGCGGATCTTGCAGTGTGTGCAAGGTACGAGACATTTTGGCATACATTATGCTGCAGATTCTGAGCTAGATTTCATTGGTTTTACTGATTCAGATTGGGCAGGTGATAGCATATATCGGAAGTCCACTTTCGAATATGTTTTCATGATTGTCCATGGCCCTATTTGCTGGTCAAGCAAAAAGCAGGAATCCATTTCACTTTCTTCAGCAGAGGCAGAGTATCGAGGGGCAGTCAATGCCTGCATTCAAGCAGTTTGGTTGCATGGTATTCTTTATGAGTTTGATTTTGGTAACACTACTTCGACTATCCTATTTTGTGACAATAAAATTTCTATTAAGATCTCCACAAATCCAGTTCAGCGGCAGAGGACCAAGAACATTGAGATTCATATGCACTACATCCGAGAGTTGGTGCATGATCGCACCATCATTCTGCAATATTGCCCTACTGATGAGCAAATTGTAGACATATTCACCAAGAGATTCACTGAGAAGAACTTCTCTTACCTCCGTTCACTGTTGGGGGTGAGTTCCGTCATGGTGGAGACAGATTAGATCCATTTTTATGTTTAGCTTGAGGGGGGGCTTTCTTCCCACTGGGTTTTCCCTCTTTCCTCGTTAGCTTATTTTCAACATTTTTTGGATTATCGTATTGGGGTGACCTTTGGTCTCAATAACCAGGGCCCTACATTTTATTTTTTACATCATAGTATAGCTTGAGGGGGGGTGTTAGGATATCTCATCATTTAATTATGTACTTTGCATGCATTGCATGCACCCACATGTTGCATAGTCACCAGTTTGATGCCTCCAGCACCTAGTCCCTAGTCTTCCAGCACTCAAGAGCTACTTTCCACTCATATTTATCCCTCCTAGTCATGGAGGCACCCACTTCTCACCTTCCACTGCAGAAGGGCGTCTTTCTCACCTACCAGTCAGTTTCACTTCAGTTAGTTAGTTGTCTTTCCTTGATTTGAGGCTAGACTGACTCCTAACTGCTGTTACCACTCCGATTGACCTCCGATGACCCTTGACTACCTATTATGAGTGCAATTAAACCCTCATGCACCCTCCACTGAGCCTCCATCCCTACATTAGTGCCACTTACCATCAGTTACACTTATTACACTCAGTTAGACTCAGTTTGACACCTGTCTGACAGTTACTTGTGCATTGATGACCACCACTGATTGATGATGAGGACTCCTAGTTGGATCCAAGCTACACCATGCAGTATATTCGAATGACCTCCTTGGATAATTTGAATTTCTCACTCATTGTGACAGTATTGTATTGTAATTCTACCATTCTGGATTATAGAGCACTGATGCATCTCTCTTGCACAGTTTTTACTCCAAATTGTTTTACATCTTTGTGATTGATATTCTTGTTCAATAGATCTGTTGTGACTAATTTTACAATAAGTATTTCTTAATTTTCCATAAATCTAACAAAGAAAGGGGCCTTTAGCTTAGTTTGACAAAAGTTGTCAAAAAAAGGGTATTTCCCATCATTTGTCTTATGCATAAAAATTTTATGAATTTGTCTAACATTTTTTTATTATTTCAACACATTGCAGATATTGGTATAGCAAATTGCTACAGGCTACAGGTTTGTAGCTCAATGCCACACAAAACTGAATTGTATAGTAAAGATGGAAGGGATGGAAAGACAAGAAGCCAGGGGGTAGAATATCAGTGTAGGAAATGAAGAAACATAATCTAATGGACATAGAGCTATCATAGAATCAGTGGAGCTATTGGAAACTATGGAAATTTTGAGGATGGAAGTACAGAGTTGTAAAGTTGATAATGAAATAATGTTTAGGGCTCAAGAGCAGCAAAATTAGTTAAAGAATCAACTTATACAAAGATTGAACTTGTTACAGAGGCAACTGCAAATTGGATCAGTTTCATGCTCTAAGAAGGAATACAAGGTCAGTTCAAAGAAGAGATCTCATGAAAAATCTAGACACTCTAAGAGTATTACTAGAGCTCATGGATATCAATATTCACCACCTCATGCAAATAGGAGATATTATACCATAGAGGATTCTAGCAATGGTCCAAAAATGTCTCCAAGGAGGCATCATAAAAGAAGACATGTGGAAGAAGTGTTGCAATGGGAGCTTAGAAATATTAAGCCAGCTACTTTTGATGGTGAGAACAGGAAAGTTGAAGATGTTGAAGCATGGTTTTTAGGGATGAGGAAACACCTGTGATTGCATAATTATTCTTCAAAAATGGAGTCTATAATCGGGATTTATAACCTGCAAGGAAAGGCCTTCATATGGTGGGATCTATTAGTGGAAATGAATCATATCAGTGAGAAGAGTATTTCATGGAAACAGTTCAAAAATTAGTTTTAGCAGAAACACTTATCAGAACATTATTATAAGAAGAAAATGGAGGAGTTCTTTGAGCTCAAGTTGAGATCTATGATCATGGAGTATGAAAGGAAATTCCTAGATTCGTTGAGGTATGTGGGATTTATTAAGGAAAAAAAGTAAAATTCCAGAGGTTTCAGTGGACTTCCTTCCTTCTACAAAAACAAAATCCAATATGATGAGCCTAAATCCATTGAAGATGCCATCTGAAAGGCTAAGCATATTTATGATCATAACAGAGGTAGATAATCTATACAGAAATCTTGGAGGGATAAGCAAAGAGATAAGCAAGATCAAAGGAAGAAAGGATTCCAAACTCCCTTCTTAAGAAACCAGCATATCTCATTCCAACAAAGCAATCCTATCCAAAATGGACCAAAGATGACAAAGTCTCAAAGAAAAGGGACAAATACACCATTTAAATGTTGGGGATGTGAAGGAAATCATACATTCATAAATTATCCTCATAGAGGAGACCAAATTAAAACTAGGCATAACATATAGGAATCAAACATAGTAGAGTATGTGGCTAGAGATATTCTCATAATTTATGCAACCTTGGATAACAAGCAAGCAGAACACCAGTCCAATATAATTGAGATTGAAGGTAAGATTAATGATCAACCCATTTCCATTTTAATTGATTTAGAGGCAAGTCATAGTTATATTTATCCCAATTTGGTTGGAATATTTAAGTTAAAGAAAAGCAAGCATGATAAGTCATGGTTTCTACAGTTGGATATCGAAACCAAAAGAAGAATCAGTGAAATAGTAAAAAGTTGTTCCTTGGACATGAATGGACTCCATACATCTATAGATTTGAACATAATACCTCTTGGATCTTATGATGTACTTATTGGAATGGATTGGTTCGATGCACACCATGTCAATATAGATTTCCATAACAAGTCTCTCACTTGTCTTGATGAAGAAGGAATGCATAAGATGGCGAAAGGAATTTCGAGACCTATTTCTATAAGGAAAGTTTTAGTTGTGCAGTTAAAAAGATGTTTCAGAAAAGGGTGTCAGATGTATGCAGCTCATGTGGAAGAACCAAAAAAGGATAAGGGTCCCAACCTGGAATATTTTCCAGTATTACAGGAATATGCATATATGTTTCAAGAGGTGTCGGGATTACCACCAAAAAGATATATTGATTTTTCTATTAACTTGGTGTATGGAGCTGCCACAGTTTCCAAAATACCATATAGAATGGGTACCCCTCAATTAAAAGAGATACAAATTTAACTTGAAGAATTGTTGAAAAAGGGGGTACATACGACCAAGTGTATATCCATGGGTAGCACCAGTACTCTTTGTAAAGAAGAAAGATGGAACCTTGAGATTTGTATTGAATTTAGGCAACTAAATAAATTTACAATGAAGAACAAATATCCTCTGCCTAGAATTGTAGACTTGTTTGATCAACTAAAAGGGGCCGGGATTTATTCCAAGATAGAATTGAGATCATGTTATCATCAAGTGGGAATAAAGGATGAAGATATTAGCAAAACAGATTTCAAGACGCGATATGGTCATTATGAGTTTGTAGTATTGTCCTTTGGATTATCAAATGCAACTACTACTTTTATGTGCTTAATGAGTGGCATATTTGGACAGTATTTAGACAAATTTGTCATTGTATTTTTAGATGACATTCTCATTTATTCAAAATCAATGGAGGAGCATGAGGATCATTTGAGATTAGTTCTAGAGATATTAAAAGGGAACCAATTATATTCCAAGCTAAGTAAATGCTCATTCTATCAAAAACAAATTTAGTACTTGGGACACATCATATATAAGAAATGGGTAGCAACAGACCCAAGGAAAATCGAAGCTATCATGAAGTGGCATACACCTAGGAATGTAACATAGGTCAGATCATTTATGGGACTAGATGGATATTACAGAAGGATCGTAAAGGGATTTTCAAAATTAGCACATCCAATTACATCCTTTCAAAATAAGGGAGTCAAATTTGAATGGACAACCAAGTGTGAAGAAAGTTTCCAACAATTGAAGAGATTACTTACCAGTGCACCAATTCTCAAAATTGTTGATCCAGATGAATATTTTGTGGTATGTACAGATGTCTATAAAGAAGGAATTGGTGGTGTACCATGCAAAATAGACATGTGGTTTGTTATGAATCCATAAAATTGAAGGAACATGAGAAAAATTATGTCACACATGATTTAGAGTTGGTTGCAATAGTGCATGCCTTAAAAATGTGGAGACTTTGCCTCATGGGAAAAAAATCAAATTAAGAACATATCATAGTGGGATGAAATATATATTTGACCAACTAACTTTAAATGCAAGACAAACAAGATGGTTGGAATTCCTATGTGAGTTTGATTTTGAAATCAAACATATTAAAGGCAAGGAAAATAAAGTTGTAGATGCACTCGGCATAAGAGCACAATGTGCAAATTAGAATTAAAAATCAGAATTCTAGAGGTTGTTATTTCAGATCAACATTATATTCAAGTGAAAGGACTACAACAAGAAAATTTACAGCATAAATTTAAAGGATATGGGTTGGAAAATGATAGGATTCTTATGAATAATAATAGAATTTACATTCCTAATTCTGTGGAATTAAGGAAAATGGTAATGGATGAAATACATAAGGTTCCATATGCAGGACATCCTAGATATCAAAAGACCATTACAGCAGTAAGAAGTTAGTACTTATGGCCAGGAATGAAAAAGAACATAGATGAGTACATATCAAGATGTATGGAATGCCAGAAAGTAAAGGTTGAGCATGAACATATAGTGGGATTACTCCAACCATTGCCAATTCCTGAAAGGCAATGGGATATGGTGACAATAGATTTCATCACCAAATGATTCAATTATGGTAGTGGTGGATAAGTTAACAAAGGTTGCACACTCCATTCAAATTAATTCAACTCATAAGGAAACTAACATAGCAAAACATTATATGAAGGAGATTGCAAGATTGCATGGAATACCCACGACAATTGTTTAAGACAAGGATCCAAAATTTACTTCAAATTTTTGGAAAGGATTATTTAAAGGAGTTGGAACAAATCATAATATCAGTACAACAATCATCCATAGACAATGGGTAGACTAAAAGGGTAAATCGGGTTATTGAAGATCTGCTTAGAATGTATGTGATGGATCATCCATCAAAATGGGAAGATTATTTGCATTTGGTAGAATTTTCTCATAATAATGGATATCGTGCATCTTTAAAGATGATTCCATTTGAAGCCTTATGTAGAAGAAAATTTAATACTCTAATCAGCTGGGATAATCCTGCAGACAGAATGGTTATTGGGTCAAACTTGCTTAAGGAAATGGAAGAATGGATGGTTAAGATCATGAAGAATTTAAAAACAGCACAGGACAGACAGAAAAGTTATCCAAACAAAGGTAGAATAGAAAGAGAATTCAGATTTGGTGATAATGTGTATCTAAAATTCAGGCCAAATAAAATTTCTCTGAAGCTTGGGATATGTCCTAAGTTAGCACCTAGATATTGTGGGCAATTTGAAATATTAAATAGGATAGGGCATATTTCATATGAGCTTGCATTTCCTGCATGCATAAAAGTGGATGTGTTTCATGTATCTTTATTGAAAAAGTATGTGCTTGATCCTAACCACATTATTGATTGGGCCTTGATTCAGGTGGACCCAGAAGGAGATATATAGGTGATACCAGTCCGTATCCCAGACATGAAAGTCACATTGCTCCAGAATAGGGCCATCGGGTAGGTAAAGGTCTAGTGGACACATTGTATCCCTAAAGAAGCAACGTGGGAGCTAGAGGATACTATGCAGGAAGAATACCCGCAGTTTTTTTGAAATTTTGTATATGTAAATACTGGTGACATGCAATGAGGACGGTGCATAAATTAAGGTGGAGGGGAATGTAACACCCCATTTTTTAATCCTAGTGTGTTAAAAAATGTAATTATTGATGAAAGGGATACAAGATGGATATGAATGGTCCAAAATGACCAAACTATGTAAATTTGTACATTTTCACTCTTTAATATAAAATCCATGATTATTGCAGACTAAAGGACAAAGGATAGATGGGGGATTGTCATTCCACAAGAGGGAGAGTGAGAGGGTGTTAGAAGAGAGATGACCCTAGTGACTTATCATTTAAGTCACTACCTTTTTTTACCCCTTAATTCCTATGTTAAAATTTGTTTAACATTAATCTTGCGTTAATTACCCTAAGCCTGGGATTAGAGGGAAAAAAGGTGTCCAATCAAATGTATGCCATGTGGCTAGTTTCTATCAACCTTGATTCCACTTGTCTAGTTCTAAACATGCATATAAATAGTGATAAATATCCCATTATTCCATCATTACTTCATGTCTGAGACAATCATTTTTTGTTAGACCTTAACTACATAGATCAGAACCACCATCACCGGACTGTCCGCTGAGAACCATATTGAGAAGAGTAGAATTCCCTGGAGTCCTGGCACAAAGAGTTATTGGCGAACTTGTGTTGGAGCCCTAGAAAGGAAATGGGGTAACAAACCTGAGGGATTTCCATCTCAGAGGAAGGAGCCCAAGGTATTGTTAACTTAGAGAAGGGATCCCCATTCCTTGGGCTATGCAAGCTGAGGGGAAGGGAGTGCTAAAGGATTGGGATAGTTGTAGCCATAGAACTTGGTACCATCTTGTGGATTAACAATTCCATCTCGAGGGTGGCATATCAAAGAAAGATATGGCTTGACAGAGCCTATGGTTGGGTGGAACGTCCTTGGTCTGCAGATAGTCAGTTAAATTTTTCAGATTATTATTCTTTTGTGTGTAAAATGAGTTGCATTTATCCTTGAATGTGCTTACATAATTGTTGTAGTATGTTGATTTAATTGCATGGAATTACTGTCATTTGTGGGGTTTCATTCATGACAAATATGCTTGCATTGTTTTCATACATGTTTATATTTGTTATGGTGTTCAAATGTATCTATAATTCCACTGTAAAACTCAATTAAACTAGTAGAAAAACAAATTGGGTTAATAGAGGTGTTTTTGGGTAAAATTATGGATTATTCACGACCCCATTGGCATTTTGAGGTCACTGGGTTTGTGACAAGAGGAACCATAAAACAATACAAAAACATACTACTAAAAATGAATTGTAATACTAAACCATAAACACTTCATACTTGGCAGCGTAAGTATGTGAGTGTTTCTTTGAGATTAGGTAACTCTTTAATCTTCACCCTAAATATTTGATGTGATTACATTAATGATGATTATGTAAGGAATGTGAACTTCAGTTAGGATTGAAGTGGAGTATTCTCCCTCATTATTAATGATATATTTCCAATGAGATTCCAAATACGTTGGAACTAGAGTATTTGTGTCATTTACCTTGTTATTTCATGTATTTCATGGCTACACACAAATTGAATTCTTACAAGTGGTTGAGTGCAAATGTAAAAATTGACTTATAAATCTAAGCAATTTTTGCTTAATGATGAGATTCATTAATTATGGTTTAATTTTAAATTATGATTTAGAATTTGGATATGGAAATCCATAATGAAGGCTAAGAGGCTAGTGCTCTCATGGTTACATCATTCAAGCCCGATGGGGGGTATTGAAACTGGATCCATGTCAAATGGGTCTTGTATAATGTGGGATAATATAGAGACATACTCAAACAAATGGTTTTTAAGGTACGAAAATAGTGAATATATAGTCTCTTGCTCTTTATTTTGCCATTAATTATTCTCGTTCCATGTTTACTTTTTCCTTTGATGAGATGTTTGCACATTGTATGCTCTATATTGTATATTTCCTCATTATAAATCTTAGACCTCCAAGTTGCATTGCATCTTTCTCCATTATAAGTCTTAGATATCCAAGTTACATTGCATTGTTTCTCCATTATAAGTATTAGACCTCCAAGTTATATTTAGAACTTGTCTCAAACTTACACCCTATGTTTATAATGAGGTTTTTTTTGCTCATTACATATATGGTGAGATTTAGACCTATGATTTGCATTTATGACCTAATACAAACATTTTATGTTATGCAAGGTAATTCCATAGCCATGTGCAACATTATTGTGTTCCCATACATGATCATTTTTTAAAAGTACAAAATTTCAACATATATGGAGGTTGTATTGATTTTATGAAGTTTAAACATACATATGTGGTCATGTACGTGTGCACTCATGATTGAGTTGCCATATATATATGTATATATATATGATTGATTACTTTATTGGGATATTTTATTTGTTGGCCCCAATGTGTGCAGAGACAAGAACAATATTTCCAATCATCCTACACATGGGCGATAGGGTTGTATGAAAGATGTACATGAGTATCACTAGGAGAGGAGAAGCACTGCCCCTGATTTTTCCTACTTAGCACTCCCTTCAATTTAGTGGGTTGAAAAGTGTGTATTGTTTTTGCTCAAAGGTTGCACATTACCATTGGGGTAGGTCATGGACTCTATCATTGATGAGGTTTATCTGAGGGGGGAGAAATAAAGTATCGCCATTATTCATTAGTGATAATTAACCTCTCAATGAGGTAAAAACCAGCTAACATAACTTGCTCTCAATTGTTATACCACACCCCCACCAATGAAAAATTAATACTTGAATGGCATGTGGAAGCATGGCACTCTTGGTATCGAATATGATTATTAAACATCCATGAGAAAATAATCCTTTACGCATATGTATTTCACTTAGCATTGAGAAAATTTAAAGAAAATAAATATGCATGGTTGATTACCATATAAGTTATGCATCATTTATGTTTAAGGAATGTATTTCATTATATAAATAAAGAATAAAATATAGTTAGAAGTTGTGGATAAAATAGAAAGATAATATTTTTTATTTAATTAGAAATGACTCGCTCAAGTGCACCCACATCATAAGGAGAAGAAAAATGAAACTATGAAACATATAGGAGTGAAAATAGGAAAATGACCAAAAGTGGATGATTGGAATAGAAGAAAAATATTTTGTTTATGGATATAACGTAATGAGTTCATGTTCACCCACCAAAAGAGGAGTGAAGAAAAAGATCAAGGGAACATCTAAGAGTAAAATATGGAAAATAGTTGCATGTGATTGAATAACCTTTATTTGTAATTTTTTTAAGGAATTACTTGTACATGTAGTGACACATGGGTAGTAAACTAGCACAGCCACTTAACTTATGGACGGTGAACACCAATAGGCCACAAGTTAAGTGCTATGAACAATTTTTATGTTATTTTTTCTCCATGCATAGTTGTAATCACACATTTTCCATGCCTCATCTACCTGTTATCACCCGCTTTCTTCTAGTTAAATGGAATTTTGCCACTACCCGTTATCCATGCATCGGATACTAGTTTTTTTTATTATATTATCAAAAAAGATACATTGCCTACCTTACATGTCCAGATCATAGATCCAAAAATACTTTATTGGCCTTAATTCCATAACTATTTAACTTCTGATACTCAAATTCTCCCCCTAATGACTTTAACTGGTGAAATACTCTCCCACCAAGCCCCATATAGACAGATATAAAGAGAAACACTATATGCCTCTGATACAAGAACTATTCTAGAAAAACTAAACCGACCTCCCCAACCCAGTGTAAACAAACCAATGAAGACAGGCAGACATATGGGTCCTGAAAGAGACCAGAAGTTGAGCTCGAAGCATGTTGAAGTTGTTGTTGTTGCTGCAAAGCTGAGTCGAGCTCATATCCATCCGACGTGTGAGTCACCCCTACTGAAGGCGCACCACTAGCAATTCGTTGATCCGGAAGGAGGAGGAAGGATATCCCCATCTTACTAGCCATAACATCTATTTTTTGGTGCATTAAACGGTAGTCTTCATTATGGTGTTTCCATGTGCGAACAGGTTCCAGGTCCCCAACTTCCTTATTTGTGTTCTCCATCATAACATGGACATGAGACCCTTCAGAACCCAATAAGTAGCAATGATTCGGTCATAAGCATCCAACCTTCCATGATTCGATCCTGGATCTTACACCCAATATATGAGGTTTTCAAACTCTACGTCTGGCTTTAGCTCCTTTGCTTTATCCCATATCTCATGTTCAATTCCTTCAATCTCCTCTTGGATCTCCAAATGAATTTTATTCTTAAATAAGCAGGTCGCTTGAACAACTCTTTTTTGCTCCCTGGTGACCCTCTAAGAAACCACCTTTCCCTTCCCATTATCCTCCCTCCTCACGTGTTTCCCTCTTGTCATCATATTCCCGAAACCAACAAACCTCGCCCCTAGACCATAATCACCCCTCTCAATCTTCCGTAGGATGACAATAGGCACCAGAACAAGGAAAAATGACATAGGAATAGACTCCACCACCCCTGCAGAATAAAACCCCATCTTTCCACCTACCTCATAATTGTAGCAATCATTATTTCACAAGTGCCTTTGCACTTCATATATACTCCCAATCGCCCTAAATTCTCCATTATCCTTCATTTGTACCAAGTATGTGTGTGACCAAAATATTTGTACACCCTCCTCCTTAGGAAATGACACGAACCTATTACACACATCTGTCGTGCATCTGCCTCCCATGCATTATTATAATAGATGGGTGATCTAGAAGGGGGGTTTAATTATCCCAATCGGCTCCTCTATCCTCTAGCACATGGCTATTCTGATTTTCCGCATAGTTTGGACGTGTGCTATTGTCACCTGCATCCGGAGAATTTGAGTCCTTAGCTGCCAACATACCACATTGCTTGACCCACTCCTGATCTCCCCATTCTTCCAAATTTCCTTCTTTGTAGCTGACTTTGTCTTTCTCACCTTGGTTCTCCAGTAGGTCTGCTACCTTCTTTCCCCTCGTTTTTGATAAATGTATAGCATCAAGAGACATTATCCAAACCAATCTTGTGCGACCAATATTGATCCTCCCATATAGAGGTGAACACTTTGATTGTCTTGCATGTAAAGGTTATTCCTCCCGTATAGAGGTAATTGATCAAAGTAATGATGTTGTAATTTTTTGTTGGACAAGGATTTGTACTTGTGTGTCAAGTGATTATTCTTATGTGAACCTTCTGTATAAAGGTATCCATGGGATGGACCTCCCGTATAGAGGTGGACCTTTCATATTAATGGTCATGCTTTACTTGTTAAAATCATTTATTGTTGTGTGATGTATTATTAACCATGATCACCAGATTGTTATTAAGTCTCCTTTAGAGATTGATCACCTCTAAAGTGAATTACTTTAGCATATGATCATTTGGTCTGAATAATATAATATAATCACAGTATCCGATAATTCTTCTTAGTATAATGTAATGTGATGGATAATTAAAGTTAGCACATATTGACCATGGAGTAAAATATAAAGAGATAAAGATAAATGCATAGAGAAAAAGAGAATTTGAATTGATCAGGAGATGACTAAGTGAACTCAAATTGTCAAGCTTCAGTTAAAGCCACAATATAAGCCTCAGTTAACTAAATAACTCATAGTGGTCACTACAAGTAAATCAATCAACATGATTTTATTTAATAATAGTTAACTAAGTGTTAAATAAGAAGGACTAGTTAACTAAAGTGTTTTCACTTTAGTTAAACTAAAAGGTGACACTTCAGTAAATCAAGGAGAACATGAATTGATCACTACAGTGATGTTATCAAGAAAGAATCAATTAAAGAGAGTTAACTAAGTGACAACAAAGAAGATCTAGTTAACTAAGTGTTATTGCATGACGGCACTTATGTTAAACTAAAATACAACACTTGAGTTACGACACTTGCAAGATGACACTTAAGTTAACCCCCTAACTAAGTGGGAAAGCTTTCAATTAAGAGGGGAGTTCATCTTAGGAGATAGTTCAGTGTGATAAAGCACTGCATGAGAAGTGGGGTGCACTTCTTCATGAAAGATTGATAAATCCACTCTGAGGGCGAGTTCATCCGGAATTTAGAAGAAGTCGATGCATGAGAATAATGTATGAATATGTTATACGGTATTGATGAATTCAATGTGAAGCAAATTCTCTTCTCTATTGAAGGAAATTTGCTTCTCTTTGTGTAGGTTATTGTTCTTGCTTGTTATTGATGTCCTTGGCACATTGGAAAACACATCTGATTGATCTATCTTCTCTATTGCTTTCGTATCTTCACCAAGAGTGTTTTGGTGATCTCTTATATTCCGAAATAAATATGCTATGTTGTAAAAGAAATCATTCTCTGACATCCATTATATTATACTTAGAATAATTGATGGGGTTTTTTTTCTCATAGTTTTGAGGATTTTCCCTAGGTTATATCTTGTGTTATAGATGTATTAATTTCATGTGATTGAATTGTCTCATTGTTTCAAGTTTCGGCATCTAAAATAATTAAAGATCAAAGATCAAAAAATATTAACGTGGTATCATATCTTAGGGGATGAAGGAGCTCAGTTTTGCATGCTAGTTAGAGACTACCTAGATCCTAATAAGTTGAGCACAAGATTTGAAGACTATGGTATCAATATTTGTACGAACGAAAGACCATCTTGAGGGCACCTCAAACTTCAACACTTGGAAGGCTAGGATTCTCAACATCCTAGATGAACATGATTTGGATAGCTAAATATCCACTGTGGTGGAGGATCCTACATCTAATGCAGGGTGCATCAAATTCAAGAAGAATAAATTTAAGGCCAAATGGATCAACTTTGTTTCGGTAAACGATAACTTGATGCCCGTGATCGCACCACTGAAGACCACAAAATAATTTTATGATACATTGACTAATATATATGAGAAGAAGGCCCCAACTCAAAAGAGGGAATTGAATAACAAGTTATGAAACCTCAATATGGAGAAGGACGAGGTAGTGGCCTCCTTCTTCACTAAGAACTCTCAGGTAAGAAATCAACTTGTTTACATTGGATTTGTAGTGCATGAAGATGATCGCATCCAAACTTTTGTTGATGGTCTCCCATATTCATGGGAGACATTCTTGGATGCTATCAATGGCCGAGAAGTGAAACCTCAGTGTGAAATATTGTGGCATGACTGTATCCAACATGAAGGGAGAATCCAGAGCAAAGCTATGTTCACTAAAGAAGAAAATATTTCCCTCGCGCCAAGAATGAATAAAGGAAACAAACCCTTCTTCCAAAAGAAGTTCTCTCATCCAAAGAAGAAGGAGTTCAACAAAAGCATTGACAAGTCAAAATCTAGATGCTACAATTGCAACAATAAAGGCCATTTCTCAAGATATTGCAAAGCAAAGTGGAAAGGAAAGTTCCATGCTTCTACCGCCATAGAAGATGAAACCACTCAAAAGAATGCATTCGAAGAAAAGGAGACAAGAAGGGAGTTTTACCTTGTCTCTTCCCTTTTGGGATTCGTCATCACAAGTGAAGACACATGGTTGATTGGCAGTGGTGCATCCAAACATATGGTTGGTTACAAGAGTGTCAGCACTGACCTAAAGGAGAAAAAGTTTGCATGCATGGTAGAGTTGGGGGACAACTCAACATATTCGATCCAAGGAGTTGGATCCACCTCATTCCAGCTGAGCACCAATCATATTTTACATCTGGAGGACATTATATGTGTTCCATTCTTGAAGAAGAACCTTATGTCAGTTTTGGTTCTTGAATACAAAGTCTTTTGAGTTATCTTCATGGATAACAAAGCACTTTTATGTCTGAAGAACAAAATCCTAGAATCTATTGTTGTGATTGGAGTTCAAGAGGAAGGACTCTACAAGGTACCCAGGAAGCATATTCAAGCTATGATTCTCCATACTATCTATCCATCAGATCTATGGAACTGAAGGCTTGGACACCTACACTACAAAGCACTACCAGGACTTCAAAAGATGGTAAAAGGTATGCCCGTATTTTATATTGAGCATGATAGTGTATGTCGGGGTTGTGCAATTGGGAATCATGTTAAGAAAATTTTTTCCAACAGTACTAGTAGATCTAAAGGGATTTTAGATTTAATACATTTTGATGTATGTGGTCCCATGTCATCCTCCTCCCTGAGTGGCTTCTTATATTATGTAATATTCATAGATTATTTCTCCAGGAAATCATGGATTTATTTCATGAAGGATAAAAGTGAAACTCTTAGCAAATTTAAAAAATTTAAATCCCTAGTTAAAAATCAGAAAGAAAAGCAAATTCTTGCACTAAGGTCTAATAACGAAGGTGAATTTGATTCACATGCATTTAATGAGCTATGTAGTGATCCTGGAATATGTATACAATTAACAGTACCATACAACCCTCAGCAAAATGGGGTTTCCGAAAGGAAGAATATAACCATATGTGAGGCTACCTCATTATGGGAAAAAGCCACCAGTACAACTGTGTACATCCAAAATAGAAGCTCGCATGCCATTCTAGATGAGAAGACACCAGAAGAAGTGTTTACCGGTGAGAATCCAGACACCTCACACTTGAGGATCTTCGAGATCCCAATATACATTCATGTACTGAAAGAAAAGAGAACAAAGGTGGAGCCTTCTAGAAAGATAGGAACCTTTTTGGGTTATAGCGAGTCATCCAAAGCATACCGAATATATGTACCTGGTGAGAGACACATTGAAGTCAGTCGAGATGTTACCTTCCATTTGGAAGTTGCTTTCAAAATATTGAAAGATATTCAATGTGATTCAAAGATGGAGGATCCTGAGTATGATTCTCCCCCTTTATAGTTTGAGAGGAAGAAACCAGAAGATGCCTCAGATTCGCTAACTCCTGAAGAACTAGAAGAACTGATTGAGAGTTCACATGATGAAACTCCTACTAAAAGAAGATATACTTGGTGCTGAGATATCTTACGAAATGCAGAGAAACATGGAGCACTAGCAGGATCATCCTGGGAGCACAAGGAACCTGACCGATATTTAGGGTATGTTGCACTGATGAGTCACATCATTGATTTAGAACCATCGTCATATGAAGAAGTTGCAAAGCTGCAAGTTTGGAAATATGCAATGATAAAAGAGTACAAATCTATAATGAAGAATGATGTTTGGGAGGTTGTTCCCAAACCTGATGGGAATTCCATGGTGACTTCTAGATGGATTTACAAGATAAAGCATGTTGCAAATGGTAGCATTGAGAAGTATAAATCCAGATTCATTGACAGAGTTTTCTCTCAGAAAGAAGGCATCGATTATGATGATACATTTTCCCATGTGGCAAGGTACACCACAATCTGAACAATTATTGCACTTGCATATGTTCTAGGATGGAAACTTCACCAAATGGATGTGAAGATAGCCTTCCTCAATGTTGAGGTTGAGGAAGAGGTTTCTATTCAGAATCCTGAAGTATTTGTGGTGCAAGGGAAGGATTCACATGTTTGCAAGCTAAACAAAGCTCTATATGGGCTTAAGCAAGCCCCCAGGGATGGACACTCCAGAATTGATAGCTACCTTAAGAAATTGGATTTCTATAAGAGTGAAGCTTATCCAAATTTGCACTTCAAAGTAGTGAAGAACCAACCATTGATATTGGTTCTGTATGTTGATGATTTGTTTCTCACTTGAGAGGAACATCTGATTGCTTGGTGTAAGAGGGAGATCGCCTCAAATTTCAAGATGAAAGAATTAGGTTTGATGCACTACTTTCTCGGCCTTGATATCTGGCATAGAAAAGATGAAAATTTTCTATCTCAAGGGAACTACACTATGGATATATTGCGTAGGTTTGGCATGGTATATTGAAAATATATGACTACACCGATGGTTTCCAATTTGAGGAAACTACATGAGTCAGGATCTAGATCAGATCCAGTAGATCCCACATTATATAGACATATTTTAGGTTCGCTAATGTTCTTGATATATTCAAGGCATGATGTATGATATGTCATGAGAATTCTCAGTCAATTTATGTCTGATCCGAGATACAGACACTGGATAGATACTAAGCATGTGCTTAGGTACCTTTGAAGCACAATTTCATATGGACTTAGATATGCCTCCAGTGGAGGATTCATGTTATTTGGTTATACAAACTCAAACTAGATAGTAAGCATTGTGGACCGTAAGAGTACATCTGGCTACTTTTATAGCCTACGATCAGCTATGATATCTTGGTCCACTTGGAAGCAGGGCTCTGTAGCCCAGAGCAATACAAAAGCAGAATGCATAGCTACTAGTGTTTGTTGTCGAGAAGCAGTGTGGCTCATAAATCTACTTACAGTTTGGTTCGTTCAAAAGCTTGGGCCTACAGTTATTAGGTGTGACAATTAGAGTTTCATCAATCTCTCTGAAAAACCCAGTGTTTCATGACAAGTCAAAGCACATTGAAATGAAGTATCACTTTATCTGATACATGGTCCAGAAAGGTACAGTGAAACTTCAGTACATTTCTACTAAAGATAAGATTGCATATGTGTTAAAAAATCCTCTTTCAGTGACAAAGTTCAGGTGTGAAATTATATAACGTAGCAGATCATTGAGCCTAGGAAAATCTCACAGTGAAAGAATTAGCAAGGAAGAAGAATTGTAGTGAAATCTAGCAAGAATTGAGTAGTAAAATCAAACATGCAAAGAAACTCAGATGTGCATCAAAACTGGTGTCATGTTTCGTTAATCCGTATAGTAAAAAAATATAGTACAATTGAGAGAATTTGATTACTAGGAGGAATTTGAATCCATGTCAGTCTAGCATAGGAAACATCACCACTACAGTCCTCTTGAGGTTCCAAACTTAATTGATTGTCAGTGAACTAAAGATATTGTTAGTTAATTGATCATAAAGGGCGCATCATTTATTTTAGCATGAAAACCAAGCTAGAGAGGGTGCATTTGATCACGGTCAGTTGTAATTGGATCTCAAACCCCCCACTAGAGTCATGAACTAAAATGGATTGAACCATATCACTGAGTTAGCTCCTAAAATGTAGGGAAATGACTATGCATGGCCTAAATTTAGGCATACAAGGTGAATCAAGTGGATAATGTGTCCTAGATGACATATGCACACCACTAGGGGGTCAACAACATCATCCAATACTACGAAAAGGGAAATAATACTAAGGTGGACAAATATTGGAGTATTAATTATCTTAGCACCCCCCTTAATCCAAAATTAGACAACCTGGGCCCTGGTAACTGAGACAAGAGGTTACCCAAACAATAAAAAATAATTATTCATGAAACTAAGGAAATGAGGAAAACCTCATGGGAAAAAAGACCCTAAAAAATGAACAGCAAGGAACTCAAGCAGCATTCACACTACTGCAGATATCTGAGATAAGAAAATATATTTTGAGTGAAAGACTTTGTAAAAATGTCTGCAATTTTCTCCTCTATAGGGCAGTAATGCAGTGTGATGGTCCTGTTGGGCACTAGTTCCCTGATGTAGTGCATGTGAACCTCAATGTGTTTGGTTATTTTCTTCTTAACTAAATCACTGGAGATCTTTATGGCACTTTGATTATCACAGAAAATACCTACTGAAGGAGAAGTGTGAATGCAAAACTCTGTCAAGATTCCATGTAACCAAACTGCCTGAATAGTTGCATTCACATCCCCTCTATACTTTGCTTTTTTTGAAGAGAGTGTGAGTGCTACTTGGTTCTTACTTGACCAATAGATTAGTCCTTATCCCAACATGAACACGTAGCCTGAAGTAAATTTCCTGTCATTGTTGTCTCATTTCCAATCTGATTCAGTAAAACCAACCATCCTAATCTAAGTGAGCACCAACAGAATAGTGAATCCCAAACTCTTTTGTACCCTGCACATAGTTCAAGATTCTCTTTGCTTCATTCCAATGCAGCTCATGTGGCTCCTGCATGTACCTTTCTACAGCACGAACATCATAAGATAGATCTGGTCTCGAATGTGTTAAGTACAATAAGCTACCAATCAGCTGCCTGTACAAGGTGTTGTCAACCAAAGGTGTAGAACCACCTTCTTCTAATCTGATGCCAGATAGGAAAGGAAAATTTGATGATTTGAAATCATCCATGTGGAACTTTTTGAGAAAATCAAATGCATACCTAAACTGTGAAACTATGATACCTAAAGCTTTTTGAGTTACTTTGAGGCCAATAAACAGTTTCAAAAGCCCTAGATCTGTCATGGAGAAGGATTTGCTCAAAGAAGACTTAATGTTATTCAATCCAGTAGATGAACCACTGGTGATGAGAAATTCATCCACATACAAAACTATCAACAATAGGAAACCTCCCTTTTGTTGCATGTAGACATTGCAGTCAGATTTACACCTTTTGAACTTCTGTGACAGTAAGAAGGAATCCATTTTGGCATACCATGCCCTGGGGGCTTGCTTGATCCCATAAAATTATTTCCTTAGTCTGCATACCAAGTATGGATCATCTGTGTACCCCTTAAGATGTTTCATATAGATCTCTTCTTCTAAGTCACCATGCAGGAAGGAACTCTTTACATCCATGTGATGTACGTCCCACTGTTTTGAACCTGCAATTTCCAAAACAAGTCGGACAGAGTCCATTCTTTCTACTGGAGAGAATATCTCATTGTAGTCCAAGCCATGAACCTGAGAATACCCCTTGGAAACCAACTGAGATTTGTGCTTGGTTGTAGATCCATCAGAAGCAAGTTTTGTTTTGTAGATCCACTTGCACTGGACTAACTTTCTCCCTAGGGGAAGAGAGACAATATCCCATGTATCATTGTTCTATAGTGACTCATATTCTTCATCCATGGAAGCCTGCCATCTTGGATCATGGAAAGCCTCTTTGAAAGACTGTGGATCAGACCCTACCATCATGTAGCACCTCTCTGGGAGAAGTGGATCTGTATGACATAGTGCAAGGTTTTCATCTCGATGTTGAGATCTGGTTCTTTTATGGTCATATGGATCTCCAGCTATGTTCCCAGTAGCTTCAAGAACTTTCTGAGGCCATTTTGGCCCTGGATTGGTAGCAGGTGCTATATCTGGATTTGGATCTTCATACTCAATATCAATATTTGATTCAACTTGTACCTCATCTTCAAAATTTTAATGTGGATCATCAAAAGAGACATCATTCTGATCTTCATCAGGTGCAAATGGAGTAGGCAGAGAGTATGCAAAAAAGTGAGAAAATTCATATTCCTTGGAGGCATGGTTTGCAACACCTTTCGATATTAGCCTCCCAAATGAGATCTCTGCAATCTCAACTGTGTTAGGTCCAAAAACAACTTTCTTCAGTGAACCTGTGTCTGTCATATGATAAACAAATAACAAGTTTGCTGCCAAGGAAGGAACATACAAAATATTTTTGAACTTCACATGCTCCAGTTGTATTGTTCCCTTCCCTTCAGCAAAGATCTGTGAATTATCTCCCATGTGAATACTAGGACCATCATTAAGATCTAGAGAAGAAAATGATTCGTTGAAGGCAACCATGTGGTTGGAGGCTCCAGAATCTAGGATGAAGGCTTATGATTGTGAGAATAGATCCTTCATTGCATGGCATCTCTCATGATCATCTGTCCCACTTCCAAAATCAGTCTTCCTTGCTCCTTCTAGGAGGGAAATGTTTTTATGTTCAAGAACTTTGATCATTTTATCTATCTTCTTCTTCATGCCTAAACTCCCTGGATGGTTTCCTTTCTTGCAATACGTACACTTGGGCTTCTCAAACCTATTTTGCTTGTCCTTCTTGGAAAGGGAGGATCCTTCTGATGGATTAGGCTTCTCCTTTGGATTGGATTCAGATTGCTTCTTGTCTGTTCCCTGTTGTTTCCCTTTAGCATTCGCACTTTTTGACTCCCCGAACATAAGAGCATGATTCTTGGAGACTTTCATGGCACCTATTTGAATCAGTTTGTCTTGTTCTTCGATCAGGGATTCTATGAATGCATCTAAAGAAGGAATTTTCCAATTGGGGATTGGAAATCTCCCGGAGTGGAAGGTAGACACGAATACTAAAAATTAAATTCCAAGCTTGATTAGGATGGATAGCACCATATTCTCATCCTTCTTATCATTTCCACATTGTTTGCACTGCATAACCAAGGACTTGAACTTTGAAAAGAATTGATGTATGGTTTCAAAACTGCTGGGTTGAAGAGGAATTAATTTATCATCCAAAACATTGCCTCTTAGCTCATCTTTCTTAGCAAAGAGAGTTTCAAGCTTCTACCAAACCTCCCTTGGTGTTTTCAATCCATCAAGATAGAAGAGCAAATATATGGAGATGTCAATACACATAAAACCAAAATCCTCATCTAACTCGTTCATGTACTTTGCTTTCTCAACAACTACCTAAGGTTTGACCTCCTTTCCCATTATGACCATGTACAGACTCTTATTTCAGAACACAATATGCATATCTACCCTCCAATCCAGATAATTGAAGGGTGTCAGGATTCTTGTTGTCAAAGGAGCATTAAATTGTCCATTTGTAACTACTGGAGCGAATGCAAACTGTTACTGTTGCACTGAAAACTTCTCAAAATATTGCAAAAAACTCTCAAAATTAATATAAAGCAGCTCTGTTGAGCTCTGATGGCATGTGAAATTACATAACACAGCATATCATTGAGCCTGGAAAAATCTCACAATGAAAGAATTAGCAAGGAAGAAGAATTGCAATGAAATATAGCAAGAATCGAGCAATAAAATATAACATGCAAAGAAACTCATATGTGCATCAAAACTAGTGTCATATTTCATTAATATATATAGTAAAAGAATATAGTACAATTGAGAGAATTCGATTATCTAGGAGGAATTCGAATCCATGTTAGTCTAGCATAGGAAATATCACCACTACAGTGCTCTGAAGGTTCCAAACTCAACTGATTGTCAATGAACTCAAGCTATTGTTAGTTAACTGATCATAAAGGGCGCATCTATGAGTTTATCATGCAAATCGGGCTAGAGAGGATGCATTTGATCACAGTTAGTTGCAATCGGAGCTCAAACCCCCCACTAGAGTCATGAACTCAGATGGACTAAACCAGATCATTGAGTTAGCTCCTAAAATGTAGGGAACTGACTCTGCATGGCCTAAATTCATGCATGCAGCAAGCATCAAGTGGATAATGTGTCCTACATGACATTTTCACACAAATAGGGGGTCAACAACATCATCCAATACTAGGAAAATGGAAATAATACTAAGGTGGACAAAGATTGGAGTATTAATTATCCTGACATCAGGTCTTCCGATAAAATATTGGTATGGTAGTGAATTCCTCCCTTTCTAAGAGGGAGTGTTAAATGTAGAGCATCATGAGACATTATCCAAACCAATCTTGTGCATCCAAGATTGATCCTCTCATATAGAGGTGAACACTTTGATTTCCTTTCATGTAAAATTTATTCCTCCCGTATAGAGGTAATTGATCAAATTAATGATGTTGTAAAGTCTTGTTGGACAAGGCTCCTGAATTGTGTGTCAAGTCATGATTCTCATGTGAACCTTCCATATAAAGGTATCCATGGGATGGACCTCCCGTATAGAGGTGGACCTTCTGTATTAAAGGTCATGCTTTACTTGTTAAAATCATTTAATGGTTTTTGATGTATTATTAATCATGATCACCAGATTGCTATTAAGTCTCCTTTAGAGATTGATCACCTCTAAAGTGAATTACTTTAGCACGTGATCATTTGGTACGGAATAATATACTATGATCACATAATCTAATAATTCTTCTTAGTATAATTTAATGTGATGGATAATTAAAGTTAGCACATATTGACCATGCAGTAAAAGATAAAGAGATAAATATAAATGCATGGAGGAAAAGAGAATTTGAATTGATCAGAAGATGACCAAGTGAAATCGAATTGTCAAGCTTTAGTTAAAGCCACAATGTATGCCTCGGTTAACCAAAGAACTCATAGTGGTCACTATAAGTAAATCAATCAGCATGATTTCAGTTAACAATAGTTAACTAAAGTGTTTTCACTTTAGTTAAACTAAAAGGAAACACTTCAGTAAAACAAGGAGAACTCAAATTAATCACTAAAGTGATGGTATCAAAGTTTGCACCCAGTCCTCATCATCCCAAGTCAATGTAATTGCTTTCGGAAGATCTCTTGGTATATCCATATACACACAGATTCAGGCATAGAATGTATACCTCACCCATTTGATCTTCTCTGAGATTTTGACAAAGTTCCCTAGAGATTTCCCAATATCTCTTAGGATTTATGGTTCCCAATATTCACCACGTATAAAATACAACCTGATCCAAACCGGGCCCAACCTTAGATCATCTTTTTCCGGGAAGAATCTCTCCTTCCACGGCCTGAGAAATAGCCCTACCGAGAAGAAGAAATAATGACTTCCTTCGAAAAATCGATCCTGGTCTTCCCGGTTGTAATATCCCAAGAAAAGACTATTTATTTTAATGTTAATTCATTTTAAGTTAGGCGTTGTGAAAGTGAGATCTAGAGCACCTAGACTATTTTAATTAGGTGTTGAGCAAGTGAGCTCTGTAGCACCTAGATTATTTTTTATATTGTTTTAATAAATATGTTGAGCAAGTGAGCTCTAGAACATCTAGACTATTTATACTAGTTAACTGGTGTTGAGCATAAGCTCTGGAGAACCAATACTATTGATTAAGTAATGTTGAGCAGTGAGCTCTAGAGCACTATTGATTGAGTGTTGAGTAGTAAAGCTCTGGATAACTTAGACTTATGGTGGTTAACTGGTGTTGAGTTGGGAGATTTGGAGCATCAGTAATCCGTTAACTATTACTAAACTAAATTACTACTTATCTACCTTATTCTTTGTAAACTGACTCGGATTGCCACGCAAAGAGGGATCGAGCACGCCAAAGATTAGAATGGTTGAGTAGTTGATAAATGATATCAACAAGATGTTGGGATGATTAAAAGTCATATTTTATTTAATTAAAGATAAAATAAACTATGAGAGTTAAAAATAAACTAAATTATTAATTAAAGATAAAAACAAAACAATCAGTGTGTCTAATAACTAAACTGAGTGATTTAAACCTAAATCCTAGAAGCCTTCTCCTCATAAAATATTATAAGTAGCAAAGAGAGGACCTTGCAAGGGGCAAGTGATTCCAAGTTCACTGGAGGGTTCAGTCATGGATATTTGAGCGCTCAGATTACCAAATTACGATATTTGGTGTGTCCAAGAAAGGGACTATGGGAACATGGGGGAATTTATTTTACAAGATTCACACAAAGGACTGGTAAACGGACCTTATGACTACTCTATTGATTAGTAAGAAAGATAGAAAATTAACTTAGGCCTTCTAGTTTCTTGTCATGCTCGGTTCAGATCGGAGGTGACCTGTTGAACGAACTAGGAACGGAGGTGGCCTGTTGAACGAACTAGGAACGGTCCGAGGAATACGGTTGGATCGAACGTGGCAGTTCCCAATTCAGTCGGAAAGAGAAAAGTACTAATAAGTATTTTTATGACGTTACTCAAAATTTATTTTATGGATTATCATGTATGGATATGATATGATTATTCCTATTCCTAAATTTATTCATGCAAGTCTCCTATTGATAGAAATTATATATGCTATGATGTTTAATTATAATCATGAATATGGTAATTATTTCCATGCATAATGAAGGTAAAGAAAGGACTTATTAGTTATGTTTACGTATCTCTTTAATGTGCATATAGAATCTAGACTGTTTTTTGTTCATTTAAATTTGTTTGAGAAACTAATTGTTAGGACTACTCTGTTTAATTAATTCTAATTATTTATACATCTCCAAAATCAATATATACTTAATTTCTACAGGTTGTAATAATAGTTTAAATTCATGTCGCTTAGGTTATTAATTACTGCTTAGTATCTTCATCATTGTTATTTATTACTTTTTATTTCAAGTTATAGGCATTTATTGTGGCATTTATTTCACCAGGGTGAGTCGACTAGGAAGATTGAGGGGGCCCAAGACCCAATTATCCATCTTTTTCTTTGTGCGATCTAACAGCTCCATCCACGAAATTCTCTTGACTACCTATTCATCCAAAGGGGCCCCAAGGTATTTGGATGGAAGGGAGCTCCCTTGAAAACCAAGGATCTATGTTATATTATGTTGAGTGATTCGAGGAGTATTGAAGAAGAATATTTGGGACTTATCACCATTGATTTCCAATCGTGATGCCTCTTAGAAGGGTTTTAAGGTTTTTTTGAATGCTTTAGCTTCCTACACCAATGGGTTTCCCATTAGCATAGTGGCATCCACAAAATGATTATGAGTTTGCTTATCCAGCTCTGGGTGTAATCTCAAGCCTATGATTTCCTATCGTTCCACCAATCCTTTTACTATCCTACTCAGACCTTCTGCCATAAGGATAAACAGAAAGAGGGATGGAGGATCCCACTGTCTAATGCCTCGTGACGGTCGAAAAGTATGGGTAGGAGCATCATTTAGCAGAATTGAGAAAAAGGTCTGTGATGTCAGCCTCATGATCCACTCAATCTACTCCTAAACAAACACAAAGGATTTGAGAATATCTCTCATATATTTCCAGCTTATCTTGTCATAAGATTTTGAGAGGCTTAACTTCACAAGCATACCAGGCTTCTTCATCATCTTCAAGTAATGTATCACTTCATGGACCAAAATTATACTATCCAAAATTTTCCTCCCTTCCACAAAACCTTATATGTCAGGGGATATCAGCCTCGGGAGGATTGGATTAAATCTATTCACAATCACCTTGGTAATAATTTTATAAATAACATTACAGAGAGCAATCGGTTTGAACTTATTTGCAGTATCCACGCCATAACTCTTGGTAATTAGGGTCAAGGAAGTAGCATTAGACACCCCCAATACTCCCTTTCACTATCTTGATTCTTCCACTATTTTCTAGGCCTCCTCCTTAATCATATCCCAAAAGTGATGGAATAAATTAGTTATAAAATCGTCTGGTCCCGGGGATTTTCCATCAGCCATTTTATTGATATCCTCTTCAACTTCCACTAATTCAATCGGGTGCATCAAAAGTTCAGTCTAGTCCTGTAAGACTAGGGGGGGATGAACTGGTTTATATTCACTATATCCCTCGTTCTATCTTGTCGGGTTTCTCCCATAACATATTTGAAGTAGTTAACCAGATGCTCCTCCTTAATTTCCTCTCTCATATCAATCTATTTCCCAGCTTATGTCTTTAGCTGAGACATCTTGTTCTTTTGCTTGTTCTGGATTATGGATTTGTGGAAGAATTTGGTATTTTGTTCCCCTTCCCTTATCCATTGGTTCCTCAATTTATGCTTCCATATGATTTTATCTTGGGTCTCGAGGGTGTTCAATTGTTAAGGGAGGTTGGATTCCTGGGCCTTGAGTGCCTTGTCATAGCCATTGCACATTCCTTCTTGTTGAACATCTTCCAGCTGAACCACCAAGCATTGCTTATCCTGAAAAATGTTCACAAACATAAACAGAGTTTCCCTTTTAAAGATTTCAATTTATGTTGGAATTGAAACATCCACATTCCTCTAGGAACCTTTATCTCCCCCCACCATTATTGCACCATTGGTTTAAAGTCCTCGTTCTCAAACCATAATTGTTCAAACCCAAATGGCTTCATCTACATTGATCCAATGCCACTCCAGCATAGGCAGATCAGCCAATGATCTGGCCCTACCGAAGGAATCACTAAGGATGACAAACCACCCCTGCTAGTGATTATGGATTCATAGAGAAAGAAGTGATCCATCCTTGATTCGACATGGTGATCCCCTCCCCTTTTATTGTTCCACGTGAAAATACCATTCACGGGTTCTACGTTGACAATCTTCATGTTTTCTATGAACTTCCCAAAGGATTCAATTGCTATGCCCAAAATCCTACGGACTCCTTTTTCTCCTCCAAGGAGGTGATCAGGTTCAAATCTCCTCCTACTATCCATTATTTTTTTCCAACCCATCTATTGATTCCTTCTAGTGATTCAAGTATCCTCAACTTATGAGGGTGAGGATTAGGGTCGTAGAAATTTGTAATCACACCCTTGATCTCTGTTTCGATAACTTGGAACTTTGTCGATAAGGAGTACCTTGTAGATAAAAAATTATATAAATATACCTCATCATAGTTCCACAACATTTCCAGGCCTCTTACCTCTCTGAATGTATCTATAGCCACCCTCTCGCTTCCCTTCCACATCCTCTTCCATACTACCCGAATGGTTACTTCTAGACACTTTGTTTCTTGGAGTAAAACAACAAGCGGATTCTCTTTCTTCCTCTTGTTCCTTAACATTCTTGTCTTTTGGGGGTTGTTAACCCCAATTATATTCCATGTTAGCACTTTCATTGAGAAATTTTATTTACTTTTGATAGATTTTCCTTGATCGTGGGGTAATGACCATATTCAATTAGTCGGATCCCCACTTCTTTGATTCTTTTTTTATTAGTCTTCCTTCCCTTTTTCTCCCCACAATTAATAAAATTTCTCTGGTTTTCCTTAGATCCTTCGCTTGTTATTCCTAGTAGGGAGATCGCCTTTGTTTTCAGGATAGCCTCATGTAATATTTTGACCTACCAAAAAGGGACATACCCTTTCCTCTTCCATTGCGGGCATTTCTTCATCCATCTGAACCTCAGATCTGATCTACCCTACCTCCATCCTTGAGTCAACCTTTTGGTTCGGTTCCTCTTACCGTGTGCTTTTCTCCTTGTCTTCGATGGTTGGATCTATTTCGTTTTCCCCTAAATCATTTAAGGATTCGAATCAATTCATCTCTTGGGGTTTATTAGTTGTTTCCTTCCCCATTTGACACCTCCCTTGTCTCCTACGGTTATTTACCTGAGTGAAACCCTCATCATTCTTCTCATTTCCACCTTTCGGAGGAGGTGGGATGGATTTATTCTACGGTCAATCTCTAAACAGGTGTCCATACACATGGTGTTTCCCACACATGAATGGGATATGCTCATAATCCAAAGCTTGCACCCAGTCCTCATCATCCCAAGTCAAGGTAATTGCTTTCGGAAGATCTCTTGATATATCCATATACACACAGATTTAGGCATAGAATGTATACCTCACCCATTTGGTCTTCTCTGAGATTTTGACAAAGTTCCCTATAGATTTCCCAATATCTCTTAGGATTTATGGTTCCCAATATTCACCACGTAGAAAATACAACCTGATCCAAACCGGGCCCAACCTTAGATCATCTTTGTCCGAGGAGAATCTCTCCTTCCACGGCCTGAGAAATAGCCCTACCGAGAAGAAGAAATAACGGCTTCCTTCAAAAAATCGATCCTGGTGTTCCCGGTTGTAATATCCCAAGAAAATACTATTTATTTTAATGTAAATTCATTTTAAGTTAGGCGTTGTGAAAGTGAGATCTGGAGCACCTAGACTATTTTAATTAGGTGTTGAGCAAGTGAGCTCTGAAGCACCTAGTTTATGTTTGATATTGTTTTAATAAATATGTTGAGCAAGTGAGCTCTGGAACATCTAGACTATTTATACTAGTTAACTGGTGTTGAGCATAAGCTCTGGAGAACCAAGACTATTGATTAAGTAGTGTTGAGCAGTGAGCTCTAGAGCACTATTGATTGAGTGAGTGTTGAGTAGTAAAGCTCTGGATAACTTAGACTCATGGTGGTTAACTGGTGTTGAGTTGGGAGCTTTGGAGCATCAGTAATCCGTTAACTATTACTAAACTAAATTACTACTTATCTACCTTATTCATTCTAAACTGACTCGAATTGCCACGCAAAGAGGAATCAAGCACGCCAAAGATTAGAATGGTTGAGTAGTTGATAACTGATATCAACAAGATGTTAGGATGATTAAAAGTCATATTTTATTTAATTAAAGATAAAATAAACTATGAGAGTTAAAAATAAACTAAATTATTAATTAAAGATAAAAACAAAACAGTCAGTGTGTCTAATAACTAAACTGAGTGATTTAAACCTAAATCCTAGAAGCCTTCTCCTCATAAAATATTATAAGTAGCAGAGAGAGGACCTTGCAAGGGGCAAGTGATTCCAAGTTCACTGGAGGGTTCAGTCATGGATATTTGAGCGCTCAGATTACCAAATTGTGATATTTGGTGTGTCCAAGAAAGGGACTATGGGAACATGGGGGAAGTTATTTTACAAGATTCACACAAAGGACTGGTAAATGGACCTTATGACTACTCTGTTGATTAGTAAGAAAGATAGCAAATTACCTTAGGAATTCTAGTTCTTGTCATGCTCGGTTCGGATCGGAGGTGACCTGTTGAACGAACTAGGAACAGTCCGAGGAATACGGTTGGATCGAATGTGGCAGTTCCCAATTCAGTCGAAAAGAGAAAAGTACTAATAATTATTTTTATGATGTCACTCAAGATTTATTTTATGGATTATCATGTATGGATATGATATGATTATTCCTATTCCTAAATTTATTCATGCAAGTCTCCTATTGATAGAAATTATATATGCTATGATGTTTAATTATAATCATGAATATGGTAATTATGTCCATGCATAATGAAAGTAAAGAAAGGGCTTATTAGTTATGTTTACATATCTCTTTAATGTGTATATAGAATCTAGACTGTTTTTTGTTCATTTAAATTTGTTTGAGAAACTAATTGTTAGGACTACTCTATTTCATTAATTCTAATTATTTATACATATCCAAAATCAATATAGACTTAATTTCTACAGGTTGTAATAATAGTTTAAATTCATGTCGCTTAGGTTATTAATTATTGCTTAGTATCTTCATCATTGTTATTTATTACTTTTTATTTCAAGTTATAATTATGAACATCTCATAATAGAAGAGGAAATATAAATATATCATAGGCTTTCTAGCCTAGAGAGAAACCTCTCATTTACCCTAAATAGGGAGAATAGCCCAAATTTGAATCCCGGGACCAAGTCCCTAAACCCTAGATAGGTTATTTAATATAAATATATAGATTATATATATTAAATAAACTATGAACAAACAAAAATTATAACCTACGAAGTATACTATACATATTACAAAAACATATTACATAAAACAGAGTTTATTATAAACAAAAATATTACACAAAACATAACATATTATATATACCAAATAGAGATCGAATCAAAACATATTATCCATGCTTTAACCAAACCAAACGATAAATCTATATATGTGAACATATATCCATGAGAAAATCAAAACATTAAACCATAACAATGTCATGCCAAGGATTAGGCCGTTACTCGTGAGAACCACACAAGCTCACTCTTTCATAATTGTCCACTACTCAGATTTAAACTCTGTAAAATTAATATAAATATATATTATTTACATGCATGTTAAATTAGCACGATTTAAGCCATTGGTCAAGAGATCAATTCTCTTCCACATACATTGCATGGGAGTTGTGCGGATAACGACTTCGTGGAAGTATCAACTATACAAATCAATGCTTACCATTACAACCAAACAAGTAAGTTGTGTTATGAAACTAAGTCAACTGAGGTCGCGATTTTATAAACAGGCAATTAAACACAGGATAAACAGAACCATGATTCAATTTTTATATTTTCAACCGCATAGCTATTATAATCAATATGACCAGGGATTGAATCCCTTAAGGTCGGTATATTTTGCTACGCAGCCTGTGTATGAAGCTAAGGCTTCACTTCCAGTGCTTAACCCCTCTAGAAGACAGACATAGACATGGGACTCCAAACAATAACATACAAAGTATTTACAAACTCATTTGGGATCGAATCCCATTAGCAAAAGACCCCTACAACCATCAAATCAATAAACTAAGGTTTATCACACAGAAGCATACACAGGATTAATTTTACAAACGGTACTACTCATAAGAATCCATATTCATTCTTCTCACAAAAAAATAGAGTATGCATTTAAATACATAGTCATTCCATAAAACAGAGGTTAATGCCCCCTGGGCACAACCACGTTTGTATTCATGTAAATCAATTCCGATTTACATAGGGTTTTCAATCAAGTAAAATTTCAACACAAAATCCCATCCATAGAAATCTACATGAGTAAACCATAACTCTTCCTCTCATAAGAAATAACACAGATGTATTTTCCAAAACAGAGTTGTCTTATAAATTCATTGAAGGCTTAGAGGAGCATTACATGATACCATAAACACCGGTCATATCTAAATCAAACAAAACAGGACTAACCATGTTATCATGGGATAAAACCATGACACACTTAAACACTTGTTTCTCCTTCAAAGCGTAGACATACCCAGTATGGGAAGACAGAACAAGAATCCAACAAACGACAACCAACTCCTCTTCTCAACAACAAGAACAAATATCTTTTCAAAATCATTTCCTCCACAGGTGGAAATTGGTCCATAAGGGATCCATGAGCTTACTGGAGACAATATGCCACAGCTGAGTGTAAAATGTTGGAAGTTCCATGCCCAGGTCTTGCCTCATAAACACCACAATACAAAATAGGCAGCATTCACGTATATATAAAAACACAGAGAATGTAATAGAACAGAACCAAAACATTATGAAATCGATACCTAAGAAAGAATATGAGTTTCGTTTCCAGACCTTGAGGAGACCACGAAGTTGCCTCTCATAAAACCCATGAAAGCAAATAAAGGATAGAGAGCGTAGCTCTAATGGTATGCAAAGTGTTTCAAGAAAACTTAGCAAAGAGGAAGCCCTCGGCTTCCCTCTCCCACGGAAAAAACGATATGTTCAAATGAACCTTCCTGAATGCCAACCATGGGAAAAATCAACATCAAGTTCAAGGTGTTAATGCTTTTTCCAGCGTGGAAGACCATGATTCACCTCAATGCCTTCCCATCACATGGGATACATTAAATGAAGACCTACCACAACTAAGTCGTATACGTTGCATAGCATGAACTTATATAAAGTTTTAGCGTTACTACGTTGCATAGCATGAACTTATATAAAGTTTCAGCGTTACTATGCAAAGGGTTGTCACATTTTCATCAGGCATGGAACTTTGCATGACCAGCGTTAGGCTTGGTCTTTTCATAAGCATTGGTTACATATATTATGTAGGGTGAACAATTGTTATAATACGACCTTGCATAAATACTTAGGGTATTTTATAGTATAGGACTTATGCTTGTAAGGATAGCATAGATCCTCCGATGCCTGCAACAACATGATATGAAATAATAATGTTAGCTTGAGAAGCTAAGTAAGAACTCAGGAAACTATGGACCAGAGGTCCACCAATAGATAAGTTGACTACCGATAAGACAATTACAACGTAAACACACAAAGATGGACAAGTTCAATAAAATCCTATGAACATTATAATTACAAACAGTCCATGAGTATCATTATGTCAATACCTCAAAAGAACCAATTTTATACATACAGGCTTGTCAAAGAAACAAAAGATAAAAGTCTAGCTAAAGACGACATTCAAATCTACACAATGATGGTGAAAGAACAAACAGAACATTCAGAATGCAAACAAATACAACTACCAATAATTACTAAGTGTTGAAATTAATTTATGTAATCATAAGGGAAATACTAACTACTTCTAAGTGTTGAAGTTAATTTAAATAATCATGTGTTTTTACGAACGATCAGAGACCCTTGTAAAAAAAATTAGGGTGTATTTTAAGGGACATTACAAGTGGTATCATACCAGATTCAAATACTCGAAACCTATGAGGTAAGAAACCGCAGACAAGCAACACACTGAGTAAATAAATCTGTGGATAAACATCACCATAGGAAGAGAACTAGCAGTTCAGAACTTAAGAAACATGAGAAGCTTCAAGAACATTCAGACTCATCCAATACCATATATTATGACCATGGAAATTCTTCTTATTCTTATTCATCATCTCCTCGTAGAAAGAAACACAAGAAAGATGATAGTTTACAAGGAGAATTCAGGAAAATCAAGGCTCCAACTTACGAAGGAGACTTGGATTCAGGAAGGAAAGCTAAGGAATGGATTTTAGGAATGAACAAATATTTTCAATTTCATAAGTATTCCAGCAAAATGAGGGCTCAATTGGCCATCTACAATTTGAATGGAAAAGCTACCAGATGGTGGCAAGATTTGCAAATCACTATGAAACTGAAGGAGAAGAAACTCGGGTGGAGAACCTTTAGAAGAGTGTTTCAAGAAAAATACATGTCTAAAATATTTTTCGATAAGAAAATAAAGGAATTCCACGAGTTGAAAATGAACTCCCTAACCATGGGTGCTTTAATCGACGTATTTTTAGAACGGTTACACTATGTTCCCTAACCATGGGTGCTTTAATCAACATATTTTTAGAACAGTTACACTATGTGCCTACGTAAAGGATGAAAAAAGTAAAAATACAACAGTTCTTAGGATGTATTCCTACATTTTACAAAGATAGAATTGAATTTGGTGCACCCAATACATTGGAGACAGCCTTACACAAGGCAAGGCTCTTCTACGAGCACAGCCAACAGAGGACTAAAAACTTGAACAAAAAGAAAGAAATCTTAAGAGTCTCTTTTGACAACAAAAGAAGAGGGTTTAGACCACCTCCGTACCAAAAGAAAAACAACAGTTTTCCAACTAACCGAAATTTCAACAAGTTTGGGACACAATCAAATATGCCAGCACAAAGTGTCAATAAACCGGTTATGGATGGGGGAGCTAGAACGGCCCCACTGCCAGGAAGGTGTTGGGGATGTCAAAGATCCCACTACTAAGAATATTGCCCGAACAAAACCACTAGTGTTCTAAAAAACTTACAAGAAGAAGCAACCGTGGAATATATAGCAAGGACACCCAAGATTTGTGTTTCCCTAGAAGGTAGATAAGCACATCATCAATCTACCATAGTTGAGATAGAAGGTAAAATCTCAACTACACCTATTTCCATTTTAATTGATCCAGGAGCTTGTCTTAGTTATGTTTCTCCTAAGGTTGTTGAAAATTGCAAATTAAACAAAGAGAAACATGATAAGCCATGGCTAATACAATTAGCCACAGGTACAAAAAGAAAGATTTCAAAACTTATTAAAAGTTGTAATATTGACATGAACGGATTCCAAACGGAAGCAGATTTAAAAATTTTACTCTTAGGTGCATACAAAATACTAATAGGCATCGATTGACTAGAACAGGACCATGTCATGCTTGATTGCTTAAATAAAACTTTCATGTGCACGGATAAACAATGGAATCAAAGAAAGGTACAAGGAATACCTAAGAAAATATTTGACAGATATCAGCCTTACAAGTTAAAAAGCGTATAAGGAAAGGCTACAAGCTTTACACAGTTAACATTCACAACTTGGAAAAAGAGAAGGAATAGAAAATTGAAGACTTGTAGGTTCTAATAGATTTTAAAGATGTATTTCCAGAAGAAATACCAAGGTTACCGCCAAAAAGGGACCTAGTGTTGATGTATATGTAACTTCGGAATGTATTTCATATATGTATATTGTACTCCTATAGAGATGGTATTATTCCTCTATACGGAAGTGTTTGTATTCCTATAGAGATGTTATTATTCCTCTATACGGAAGTGTCATCATCTATATTGTAAGTGTAGCAACTTATACTTGATGGGTTATTAAACCACCATGTTGGTGTCGGCCCTGTATAAGTCATGTGGTTCGAAGGGTTATTAGACCACCCTATTGGGGGTCGGCCATGTGGGTCAAAGGGTTATTAGACCACCCTATTGGGTGTCGGCCCAGTCAGCATTATGTTATGTGGTTAAGTTAAGGCCGACCTAGTAAAGGTTATTAGGCAACTCAAGTCAAGTATAAATAGAGTGCGGGAGGCACTCTATTTGATCATTCTATTCTCACACATACTCTTTGGGAGAGTGGCGCACTTGTGGAGGAGGAGAAGTTGCTGCTAGGAGATTTCTATCTCTTATGCTTGGGTTGTATCATTCCTCTATCTATCTCTTAGGAAGTTATTGGGGTTTTTCACCTTTATGGTTTTCCCTAAGTAAACTCTGTGTCTCTTATGTGCTTGCATTATTGTGTCCATGATTGATATGTTGTAGATATGTTGTACATTTTGTTCTCTCAGTTAATATCCTAGATCATATTGAAGTAAATTCTGAAAAATTAACATGGTATCAGAGCTAGCTTGAAAGAAGGCATGGTATGGCATGTATGACACTTGTTGCACTTACGATGCTAGGGCTTGATATAGAAAAACCAGTCATCGTAGCACTTTCGCTATAAATCCATTTTGGAGAAGTTTTCGGATCTGAAACTTTTACAGGTTGAATATCAGATCCCAATGTACCTTGTGTCCAAAGGAAAACTTCTAATTCGTTGTAATTTGTGTTTTATGATCTGTACAATCTAGGATTTCTGCCTCTTCCAAATCTGAGTCATAAACAGGTGACCTAGGAAAAAAGGTCATAACTTGGGCTAGGAAGCTCCAAATGAAATTTTGTAAAAAGTGACAGGTAGTGCACGGACTTTACTTTCTCAGGTAACTTTTTCAGATGTCGAAACTGAACTAGTGACATGTGGAACGTCGTACAAGTTCGCTCTCCTGTTTTATCCCATAAACAGGTCACGTTGCAACACTTGGCATAACTCTCTCTCAGCGAATCCAATTGAGCTCAGACCTATGGGGTTGGAAATATGACAGGTCGGGATACCACAGGAAGAATTTTTAGACCCTGTGGATTGAAGAGTTCAGATTTACACCAGAAACAATTAGGTACATATTTATGTCAAAACAGAATTATTTTTGAGCACCTTCATTCATGGCTTCGGGAATTTAGGGTTTCGGAGAAAGTTGGAATCTTTGTAATCGGAGACCACGGTTGAATGCTACTCATCAAAATCGAAATTTAGACACCAATATCAGAGTTTTTGGTTGGGCAGAAGGCCGAGCTTGATTAGACCCTAGTTCGAGACTTTGATCGAAAAAGTGGAAAACTAGGGCTTCTGCAAAAATGGGAATTTTTGAAATCTGTGACTACGGTTGGAAGCTCCTCAGAAAAATAGAAGCTTAGAGATTTGGATCGAACCTTTTGATTGGGCATAAGGGTGGGCTTTATCAAACCCTAGTTCGGGGTGATGTCTAGTGAATCCGAAAGTTTCAAAGGCAAATTTGAGGGGTGAAACTTTGCAGTTTTCAAATTCTGAGTACACCGTCTTGATCAGCTCATCAAGGCGCATCTTTCTATCCTTTCAGAAGTTTGAATTTTTAGGGTTTCTCTCACAAACCCTAATCCAACTTCAGATCCAGTTCCTACAAATCAAGTGGATTGGGTTAATCCTAGAAGAGAATGGATTAGTCACCTACATAAGTGAAGAAGCTCCTATTTCAGAGGGAGATAAGGCTAAGGACTTACATAAGAAGATTACAAGCAATCTCGACAGGTATGACTTATCTAGGTATGTTTCGAGATTTGTTCATGATTAAGTCTATGGTATGTTTGTCTTCAGATTATTACGGTTAGTACAATCTTGGTTAAATTTAGACTTGTTGTATCACCTTAATAAAATTATGAATGCATGATAGAAGATATGCATTTATTAGGGTGTTGACACTTATGATTGTACTAATGTATTATGGTGTTGTATGAGGTTTATTTTGTCCGCTAACATGAAAGGTACACCAAGAAAGACAAATCATGTTCTAGTTCAAGAACATATGATCATGGTGACATGAATACAAAGATTCATCCATTGTCATGGATCACATAGAAGATCTATTTACGAAGTATGTATAACTTGGTTCTATAATGGTTAACTTATGAGATATGCAAGTTTGAATAATCATGGGTGTATGCATATTATGTTTCTTACCTTAATTGATGATATGACTAACTAGAAGAGTCATGAAAGTATAGGTTTGAGTAATCACAGGTTTAGGCATATTATGTTTCTTACTTTAATTTATGATATGACTAACCATAAGAGTCCTTGAATACTAATGCTTATTATTTCTGTTTGAAATGATCATGACTATACATGCTTAAGATTATTGTGCATTGATAGTATTGAGAATATACTAATAAATGTATGATTATGTATGAGATCTCGAGGATATCACAATAATGATACTTGTAAGCATGCATAGTGATCGAGGATGGATATAAGTTCAAGGACAGGTAATCCAGGAAGCAAAGATCAAGAGGGAGCACACTCCAGTAGTTTCTGCAAGGATGCAGATATTCAGAGGGAGTCGACCACTTCTCACAATCCACATCAGAATGGAGTTGAAAAGATTCAGAGGGAGTCCACCCAACAACCAAACAAAGATAAGTATTTGAATTGTCATTTTTTGCATATTTGTTTGTTTAAATCATATTGTTCAATATGCTTATGTTCCTAGACTTAGGGTGTGTATTATGCATATCAGAATAATTGCATTAATGAACAGTATACTACTAATCTGCATGTGATGGGTAAGTGGCCTATGGCACTGTACAACATTCCATTGCTACTTATCTAGAATGAAACCTCTTTGCTGACATGTTGGGAGTAGTGAAAAATCTTAACAATGTTCTTGTAGAGATTGGAAGGCATCTAGAAAGTTACAGGATATGGATGAATGTTGTATTGAAGCATTGGCTTAAATAATTGCATGACTGTATAACATATTTCTTTATGTGTAAGAGTTTGTTCTGAAAACTATGAGATGTTTCTAATCATGCAATTTAACTTGTTTTTGTAGGAAAGATCGTATACGAGCACCTACAAACGAAGGACTACAACATTTGTTTCAGCAACAAAGTTATCTATTGAAGATATTGAATATATTGAAGTTCCGAGGATTTGGGAAGAATGCCATGATCGAGGAGTACCAGTCGATCATGAAGAATGATGTTTGGGATGCAGTCCCAAGACCTGAAGGGAAGTCTGTTGTGACTTCCAAATGGATCTATAAGATCAATCCTACTGCAGGTGGCAGCATAGAGACTTTTTCTCATGTAGCCAGATCCACTTCCATCAGATCAGTACTTGCTCTGGCTACAGTGATGAAGTGGAAGATACACCAGATGGATTTCAAACACAGCCTTCTTGAATGGTATAGTCGAAGAGGAAGTGTATGTGGAGCATCCACTTGGTTTTGAGACACATGACGGGAAGTCATATATGTGTAGAACTTGGTATGGTAGGATAGACAGCTTTCTATCTAGTTTGGGCTTTTCCAAGAGTAAAGTGGATTCCAACCTTTACTACAAGGTTGAGGAAGGAAATCCAATGATACTACTTTTGTATGTGGATGACCTATTTGTTACAGGTGAGGATAGATTGATTGCTGACACGCACCGGAAGCTTGCTGCCAAGTTCGAGATGAACAACTTGTGGATGATGCACTACTTTCTAGGCATGGAGGTGTGATAGAGTGCAGATGGAATATTTCTTGGACAAGGAAAGTTTGTAGTAGATATCCTGAAGAGATTCGGGATGATAAACTGCAATGCCATGGCAACACCTATGGCATCAAACCTGAAGCTTCTGTGTGATGCTTCATCTGATCCGGTTGATGTCACTGTGTATCGTCAGATGATTGGGTCCTTGATGTACCTGACGAACACGAGGCCAGATATTTGCTTTGCGATGAACACATTGAGCCAGTTCCTGACGGATCCCAGAGGTGTTCACCTGGTTGTTGTAAAGCATATTCTGAGGTACCTGAAGGGTACAGTTGATTATGGGCTCAAGTATGATGCGAATCAAAAGTTTAACCTGCAGGGTTATGTTGATTCAGATTGGGTAGGCAGTGTTGCAGATAGGAAGAGAACTTCTGGGTGCTGCTTCAGTATGGGATCAGGTGTGATCTCTTGGTTTAGCAGGAAGCAGTCCTGCGTAGCACTGAGTACAGTTGAAGCAGAGTATGTTGCAGCTTGTTTAGCTAGTTGTGTGGCAGTATGGCTTTGGAAGCTACTGTATGAGTTATTTGATCTCCCACTAGAGGCTACTGGTATCTTTTGTGACAACCAGTGTTGTGTGCAGCTGTCTAAGAATCTGATGTTCCACGACAGGTCGAAACACATTGAGATCAAATATCACTATATCAGGGATATGGTGCAGAGAGGAGTAGTGAAGCTCCGGTATGTTGCGATGGATGAGCAGATTGCAGATGTACTAACGAAGCCACTAGCCAGAGTGAAGTTCGAGTACTTCAGAGAGAGGCTTGGTGTTCTTCAGATTGACGACACTTCAAGGAAGAAGTGATGGAGACATTTTGTTGAAGCCATTCCAAGCATGGTGGAAGGAGGATCCTTCACATGGCTATGGATGTAAGCGCTGGATGATGAGCATCAGGATGATGTTCTAGTTTCTGCTCTGTATGATCAGTTGGATCATTTATGTATGTATGCATCATGATGGATGTTGGTATGATCAGTTGGATCATTTATGTATGTATGCATCATGTTGGATGTTGGATATGATCAATTGGATCATTTATGTATGTATGCATCATGTTGGATGCTGGATATGATCAGTTGGATCATTTGTATGTATTTATATATGCATCATGTTGGATGCTTGGACCATGTATCTATATATGTATCAGGTAGATACGTTGTATGATCAGGTAGATCATGTATGTTGATATGTATCAGGTAGATACATTGTGTGATCAGGTGGATCATGTATCTATGTATATATCAGGTGGATCATGTGTGATGATATGTATCAGGTAGATACTTGGTATGCATCAGGTAGATGCATTGTATGATTAGGATGATCATGGATGACGAGCTTCAGGATGTTGCTCCAGATGACATACATCAGGACGATGCAGTGTTGATGATCAGGATGATCATGTGTACATCAGGATGATGTATAGTGAGTATCAGGTTGATACTCTGTGGTCGTGGACAGGCTGTGCAGATGAGCATGTAAGTAGACGTGGGAGATCTGGACAAGATGAAAATGGCCTCAAATGCTCTTTCGAGGAATTGCTCTGGGATGGCATGTAAGTAGACCTGGGAGATTTGGACAGGATGAAAAAGGCCTCAGATGCTCTTTCGAGGCATTTCCATGACCACATGTAATAAGTCTTGGAGATCTGGACAGGATGAAAAAGGCCTCAGATGCTCTTTAGGGTTCTTGCTTGGCAAGACACTCTTTTAAGGTTTTGTGGTGACCACATGTAATAAGTCCTGGAGATCTGGACAAGATGAAAAAGGCCTCAGATGCTCTTTAGGGTTCTTGCTTGGCAAGACACTCTTTTAAGGTTTTGTGGTGGGGGCATCACATGTAATAAGTCCTGGAGATCTGGACAGGATGAAAAAGGCCTCAGATGCTCTTTAGGGTTCCTTATAGTCAAGAGACTCTTTTAAGGTTTTGTGATAGTCACATGTAATAAGTCCTGAAGATCTGGACAGGATGAAAAAGGCCTCAGATGCTCTTTAGGGTTCTTGCTAGTCAAGAGACTCTTTTAAGGTTTTGTGACGCATGTAATAAGTCATGAGGATTCCACAGTATGGCCAGTGATAATGAAGACCTGCAGGTGGTGGGCATACATCCAGTATGAAAAAGGACTGGCTCTGTAGAACTTCCTATGACGAGTAGATTCAGAGATGATTGAGATATCAGTAGCAGTGACGATAATCCAGAGAAGAAGACTTGTGCTAGAAGACCTGTGTCGAGAAATACCTTCCTAGTTAAGAGGGAGTGTTGATGTATATGTAACTTCGGAATGTATTTCATATATGTATATTGTACTCCTATAGAGATGGTATTATTCCTCTATACGGAAGTGTTTGTATTCCTATAGAGATGTTATTATTCCCCTATACGGAAGTGTTAAATTTTGGGCATTAATTCACAATACTCTAGGATCTTTGCTGAGAGAATAACATCTACAGTATATCAATGCATGACAATCACAATATGACAAGCATCACAAGAATCAAAAGCATAAAGACAAGAGACACAGAGTTTCCATGGGGAAAACCCTAAGGTGAAAAACCCCACAACTTCCTCAGAGATAGAGAGAGCAATGGCTCAACCAAAGTACAACCAAATAACACTGAGATAGTCTCCTGATAGCAGATGATCCTCCTCCTCACTAGTGCGCCACTTTTCAAGTGAGAGTGAGTTACTTTTCCGAGTGTGTAAAATAGAGATCTCCGATCTCTATTTATACTAACCTTTTTTCCCAGTGACCTTATGGGGCCAACTTGTCTAGCTAGGTACATCCACATTATATTATATATAATTCAGGGCCGACCCCACATGGTGGTCTAATAACCCATCGGCAAGTACACACACTTGCGACACTTGTCAATCCACATGACGACACTTCCTTATAGAGGAATAACACATCTCTTATAAGGGTACAATAAATATATATATAATACACAGATGAAATACATTCCGAAGTTACATATACATCAACAGGAAGTGTCGTCATTTATATTATAAGTGTCGTAACTTATACTTGATGGGTTATTAGACCACCTTGTTGGGGTCGACCCTGTATAAGTCATGTGGGTCGAAGGGTTATTAGACCACCCTATTGGGGGTCGGCCATGTGGGTCAAAGGGTTATTAGACCACCCTATTGGGTGTCGGCCCAGTTAGCATTATGTTATGTGGTTAAGTTAAGGCCGACCTAGTAAAGGTTATTAGGCAAGTCAAGTCAAGTATAAATAGAGTGCGGGAGGCACTCTATTTGATCATTCTATTCTCACACATACTCTTTGGGAGAGTGGCGCACTTGTGGAGGAGGAGAAGCTACTGCTAGGAGATGTCTATCTCTTATGCTTGGGTTGTATCATTGCTCTATCTATCTCTGAGGAAGTTATTGGGGTTTTTCACCTTTATGGTTTTCCCCAAGCAAACTTTGTGTCTCTTGTGTGCTTGCATTATTGTGTCCATGATTGATAAGCTATAGATATGTTGTACATGTTGTTCTCTCAGTTAAGATCCTAGATTAGATTGAAGTAAATTCTGAAAAATTAACACCTAGATTCCTCCATATAACTAGTACCGGGATCGGTACCAGTTTCAAAAGCCCCTTACCGCATGAGTACCCCTGAGTTAGTGGAACTAAAACTACAATTACAAGAACTGATTGAGAAAGGATACATCAGACCTAGTGTGTCCTCGTGGGGAGCACCTATACTTTTTGTAAAGAAGAAAGATGGTACAATGCGGATGTGCATTGATTACCGACAACTAAACAAGTTAACTATAAAGAACATATATCCGCTCTCCGAGGTAGATGATCTATTTGATTGAGTTGGAGGAGCAAGAATTTTCTCTGAAATTGACTTATGATCTGGATACCATCAAGTAAGGATCCGAGAAGAAGACATAAGCAAAACCGCGTTTAGGACTCGGTGTGGTCACTATGAGTTTGTGGTAATACCCTTCGGGCTAACTAATGCACCAGAAAATTTTATGTGCATGATGAACAACATTTTCAGTAAGTACTTGGATAAATTTGTACTAGTATTCATAGATGACATACTAATCTATTCTAAAACTGAGAAAGAACATGGAGAACATCTTAGGATTGTGTTGCAAATCCTACGAGAACACCAGCTATACACTAAATTCAGTAAGTGTGACTTCTATAAACCTCAAATACAGTATCTAGGCCACATCATTTCTAAGGAAGGTATTGACGTAGATCCAGATAAGATCAAAGCTATTGAAGAATGGCCTACACCTACTTGTGTCACAGACATCAAATCATTCTTGGGATTAGCAGGATATTATAGAAAGTTCATTGAGAACTTCTCCTGGATTGTTTGTCCCATCGCATCCTTACAGAAAAAGGAAACAAAATTCTTATGTACAACTAAATGAGAAGAAATATTTCAAAAACTAAAACAACTATTAACTACTGCACCAATACTGAGGATTGTGGATCCCGATGGGGATTTTGTTGTTTGCACGGACGCAAGCAAGGAAGGACTTGGGGGATTCCTTATGCAAAATTATTTTTTGATCCGCTATGAATCACGAAAGTTGAAAGAACATGAGAAAAACTATCCAACACATGATCTTGAGTTAGTTTCCATCACCCACGCCTTGAAAATGTGGAGGCACTATCTCATGGGGAAGAAATTTCTTCTGAAGACTGACAATATGAGCTTGAAATATATTTTTGATCAACCAAACCTAAATGCTAGGAAAGCTAGGTGGTTGGATTTCCTTAGTGAATACAATTTTGAATTTAAACACATCAAGGGAAAATAGAATAAAAATTTTGATTCCTTAAGTCACAGAATCCATATGCTTTATGAAGTAACGGTGAGTCAAACAAGTTTTAAATTACATGACAAAATTAGAACAACAAGTAAAAGTGACCCATTCTATGTTGAAATTCTTCAGAAAATACAAGAAAACAGGTTGTTTCAACAACAGAAAGAGTATAAAATTCATGAAACAGGGTTATTGTGGTCTAAAGACATACTTTATGTACCTGAAAGTGGGGATATCAGATCTAAAATATTGACTGAATTCCATCAAAATCCTTATTCCGGACATCCAGGATAACAAAAAATGATATCAGCAATAAAGAAACACGTCTTTTGGCCAAAGTTAAAAACTGTTATAGCATTATTCATTTGCAAATGTCAAGAATGTCAACAAGTTAAAGTTGAGCATCAACATCCAACAGGTTTGATTCAACCTTTGCCCATTCTGGAATGGAAATGGGAGGTGATTAGCGTGGACTTTATCACAATTTTTCCTAAAAGCAGGAAACAGAATGACTCTACATGGAATACCTAAAGCCATTATATCTGATAGAGATACAAAGTTCACAAGTAAATTTTGGAGATCATTATTTTTCGGATTGGAAACACAATTAAATTTTGTACTGCTTACCATCCTCAAACGGAGGGACAAACAGAACGTGTGAGTCAAATACTAGAAGATATGCTTAGAATATATGTAATGAATAATCCCATTAAGTGGTAAGAATACTTACACCTTGCAGAGTTTGGATACAACAACGATTGTTAGACCTCGGCAAAGATGAGCCCATTTGAAGTGCTCTATGGCAGAAAATGCAGAACACTGGTAACTTGGGATAGCCTGGTGGGCAGGCTCATGTTAGGGTCGAATCTATTAAAATATTTGGAACAGTTGGTTACAAAGGTACAACGGAATCTAAACGAAACACAAGATCGAAAGAAAATTTATGCCGATAGACAAAGAAAGGACAAATAATATCAAATCGGAGAACATGCTTACTTAAAAGTAAAATAAAAAAAAAAGCTCATTGAGCTTGGGAAAATGCGGGAAACTAGCTCCTAGACTTTGTGGGCCTTTTGAAATATTGGCGAAGAGGGGCTCAGTGGCCTATGAAATATCACTACCTACTCATGTTAAGGTTCACAATCTTTTTCATGCATCATTACTTAAGAAATATTTTTATGATACTAAACATGTAATTGATTGGTCATTGTTACAGAGAGAACCTGAAGGAGAATTTGTGCCAAAACCCCTTCATATACTAGACAAGAGAGAAGTACATCTCAGGAAGCGAACCATCGTCTAGTTGAAAGTGCAATGGAAGGATTTCGGTCCTCAAGAGACCACATGGGAAATGAAACCGCAATGAAAGAGGCATGCCCCTCCTTATTTCAAGGTTTCATTTGAAGTCCCTAATACCAGTACGGTGTTGTTCTAAGCGAGAAGGGATGTAATATCCCAAGAAAAGACTATTTATTTTAATGCTAAGTCATTTTAAGTTAGGTGTTGAGAAAGTGATCTCTGGAGCACCTAGACTGTTTTAATTAGGTGTTCAGAAAGTGACCTCTGAAGCACCTAGATTATTTTGTATATTGTTTTATTAAAGATGTTGAGCAAGTGAGCTCTGGAACATCTAGACTATTTATATTGGTTAACTAGTGTTGAGCATAAGCTCTGGAGCACCGGGACTATTGATTAAGTAGTGTTTAGCAGTGAGCTCTGGAGCACTATTGGTTGAGTGAGTATTGAGAAATAAAGTTTTGGAGCACTTAGACTCGTGGTGGTTAACTGATGTTGAGCTAGGAGCTCTGGAGCATCAATAATCCATTAACTATTACTAAACTAAATTATTAATTATCTACTTTATTCTTTCTAAATTGACTCGGATTGCCACTCAAAGAGGGATTGAGCATGCAAGAGATTAAAATGGTTGAGTAGTTGATAACTAAGATCAACTAGATGTTGGGATGAGTAAAAATCCTATTTTATCTAATTAAAGATAAAATCAACTATGAGAGTTAAAAATAAACTAAATTATTAATTTAAGATAAAAACAAAAACAGTTAATGTGTCTAATAACGAAACTAAGTGATTTAAACCTAAATCCTAGAAGCCTTCTCCTCATAAAATATTATAAGTAGCAAAGAGAGGACCTTGCAGGGGGCAAGTGATTCCAAGTTCACTGGAGGGTTCAGCCGTGGATATTTGAGCGCTCAAATTACCAAATTGTGACATTTGGTGTGTCCAAGAAAGGGACTGTGGGAACATAGGGGATCCATTTTACAAGATTCACACAAAGGGTTGGTAAACGAATCTTGTGACTACTCTGTTGATTAGTAAGAAAGATAGCAAATTACCCTAGGCCTTCTAGTTTCTTGCCATGCTCGGTTCGGCTCGGGGGTGACCTATTGAACAAACCAAGAACAGTTTGAGGTCTATGGTTGGGTGGAACGTGGCAATTCCCAATTCAATCAGAAAGCGGAAAGGACTGATAAGTATTTTTATGTTGTTACTCAAGATTTATTTTATGGATTATCATGTATGGATCTGATCTGATTATTCCTATTCCTAAATTTATTCATGCAAGTCTCATATTGATAGAAATTCTATATGTTGTGATGTTTAATTATGTTCATGAATATGGTAATTATGTCCATGCATAATGAAAGTAAAGAAAGGGCTTATTAGTTATGTTTACGTATGTTTTTAAAGTGCATATAGAATCTAGACTTTTTTGTTCATTTAAATCTGATTGAGAAACTAATTGTTAGGACTATTATGTTTAATTAATTTTGATTATTTATACATCTCCAAAATCGATATAGACTTACTTTCTACAAGATGTAATAATTGTTTAAATTCTGAGTGTGTTCATTGGCAGTACTATTTTAGGTCATGGCGCTTGGGTTATTAATTATCGCTTAATATCTTCATCATTGTTATTTATTAATTTTTATTTCAAGTTATAATTATGAACAACTGATAATAGAAGAGTAAATCTAAATATATCATAGGCTTTCTAGCCTAGAGAGAAACCTCTCATTTACCCTAAATAGGGAGAGGATCCCAAATTTGGATCCCAGGACCAAGTCCCTAAACCCAAAATAGGTTATTTAATATAAATATATAAATTATATATATTAAATAAACTATGAACAAACGGAAATTATAACCTAGGAAGTATACTATATATATATTAAGAAAACATATTACATAAAAGGGAGTTTATTACAGAAAACATAACATATTATATATACCAAATAGAAATCGAATCAAAACATATTATCCAAACGATAAATCTATATATGTGAACATATATCCATGAGAAATTCAAAACATTAAACCATAACGATTTCATGTCAAGGATTGGGTCATTACCCATGAGAACCACACAAGCTCACGCTTTCATAATTGTCCATTACTCGGATTTAAACTCTATAAAATTAATATAAATATATATTATTTACATGCATGTTAAATTATTACGATTTAATCCATCGGTCAAGAGATCGATTCACCTCCACGTACATTGAAAGGGAGTTGGGTGACTAAGGACTTCGTGGAAGTCTCAGCTATACAAATCAATGCTTACCATAACAACCAAACAAGTAATTCGTGTTATGAGACTAAGTCAACTGAGGTCACGCTTTTATAAATAGGAAGTTAAACACAAATTAAATAGAACCACGATTCAAGTTTTATATTTTCAACCACATAGCTTGTATAATCAATATGAACAAGGATCGAATCCGTTAACGTCGGTATATTTTCCCACTCAGCTAAGGCTTCGCTTCCAGTGTTTAACGCCTCTAGAAGACAGACATAGGCATGGGAGTCCCATCCATAGCAAGCTACATGAGTAAACCATAACTCTTCCTCTCATAAGAAATAACGCAAATGCATTTTCTGAAACAAAGTTTTCTTATAAACACCTTGAAGGCTTAGAGGATCATTACATGAGACCATAAACACCAGTCATATCTAAATCAAACAAGAACAGGACTAACCCTGTTATCATGGGATAAATCCTTGACACACTTAAACCTTTATTTCTCCTTGAAAGCGTAGACAGACCCAATATGGGCAGACAGAACAAGAATCTAACAAACGACAACCTACTCCTCTTCTCAACAGCAAGAACAAATATCTTTTCGAAATCATTTCCTCCACAGGTGGAAATTGGTCCATAAGGGAGCCATGAGCTTCCCGAAGACAATATTCCACAGCTGAGTGTAAAATGTTAGTAATTCCACGCCCGGGTCTTTCCTGCATAAACACCACAATACAAAATAGTCAGCATTCACGTATATATAAAAACGCAGAGAATGTAATAGCACAGAACCAAAACATTATGAAATCGATACCTAAGAAAGAAGATGATTTTTGTTTCCAGACCTTGAGGAGACCACGAATTTTCCTCTCATAAAACCCACGAAAACAAATAAAGGATTGAGAGCGTAGCTCTAATGGTATGCAGAGCGTTGTCCCCGGGGTGTAGACCAGTTGGCAACTGTGCGCTTGTTAAGGCGTAGGGGCTGTTAAGCAAGTCACTGATTCAAACCTCGTTGCACTTGAGGGTGCGCTGTGGGGCAGGCGTACTCTCCTGGAGGTTATAGTGGTAGCGGTGGGAATCGACCCCATGTCACGCGAGTACGAAACCGGCCAGTTGCCGATCCCTCCAGTTAAAAAAAAATGGTATGCAGAGCATTTCAAGAAAACTTAGCAGAGAGGAAGCCCTCGGCTTCCCACTCCCACAGCAAAAATGATATGTTCAAATGAACCTTCCCGATTTCCAACCATGGGAAAACTCAACGTCAAGTACAAGGTGTTAATTCTTTTGCCAGCGTGGAAGACCACGATTCACCTCAATGCCTGCCCATCACATGGGCTAAATTAAATGAAGACCTACCACCACTAAGTCGTATACGTTGCATAGCATGAACTTATATAAAGTTTCAATGTTAAATGCAAAGGGTTGTCACATTTTCATTAGGCATGGAACTTTGCATGATTAGTGTTAGGGTCTTTTCATAATCATTGGTTACGTATATTATGTAGGGTGAACAATTGTTATAATACGACCCTGCATAAAGGCTTAAGATATTTTATAGCATAGGACGTATGCTTGTAAGGATAGCATAGATCCTTTGATCTACAAGAACATGATATGAAATAATAATGTTAGCTTGAGAAGTTAAGTAAGAACTCAGGCAACTATGGATAAGAAGTCCACCAATAGAGAAGTTGACAACCGATAAGACAATTACAATGTAAACAAAAAAGACAGACAAGTTCAAGAAAAGCATATGAACATTTAAATTACAAACATTCCATGAGTATCATTATGTCAATACCTCAAAAGAACCAGTTTTATACATACAGGCCAGTCAAAGAAATAAAAGATAAAAGTCTAGCTAAAGACGACATTCAAATCTACGCAATGACGGTGAAAGAACAAACAGAACATTTGGAATGCAAAAAAGTACAGCTACCAATAATTACTCAGTGTTGAAGTTAATTTATGTAATCATAAGGAAAATACCAACTACTTATAAGTGCTAAAGTTAATTTAAATAATCATGTGTTTTTACGACAGATCAGAGACCCTTATAGAAAAAAATTAGGATGTATTTTAAGGGACATTACACTAGTTCACAAAGATAATGGTGAAGAATATTTTAGACCCAAGCTGCAAGTCGTAATGCCTCTTTGGAATCTATGTTGTCGCAATCCACTTGATCAAGTCTTTTTCCTTGGGCCAAATCCCAATGGACTTGCCAATCGGCGCTTTCTCCTTCATATATTCGATCTTTTCTCGCAATTTTTTCAATCTGATCTGAAGCGATGGAATACTAATCGTCTTGGGTAGGCATCCGCCTAGGTTTCTTCCATCCCCTTTTGTCACCTGCTTCTCGTTATTCTTCTCAGCTCCCACTCATCCCATCGCCGCAACGCCCATGCTTGGGGCATCATTCGATCTCATGCCAGCTCGATCTGGTGGGGAGGGGACGGAACATGCCCAAGATAGCCCATCCTAGCTATCGGGATCAGTCGTTGTCGCACCAAGAAACCCTAACAAGGGAAAACTTCGAAATCTTGAAACCACCCCCCTCAAACCCTATTTCATCACAGATCCCCTTTAGCAAAAGGATCCCTTGAGTATTTTCCATGCATCAGCTACTAGTTATCCATGCATCAACTGCCAATTATTTTTTGATATTCTTTTTTTATATCTTTATTTTGAATATGGAACAAAGCCCATAAAATCAATATGGGAAGCACATGTGTCTCATCCTCCAGTAATCTAGGAAAAGCATATTTTCCACTCCACCCTTTGTATCTTTGCTAGTTTATTGTACTCTTTCATACAACCCCATCACAACTTGGGGATCCTTAGGGAAAAAGAGTACACAATTGGGAGTTGGTAGGATGGTTAACTATTAGGATCTCCAATGATTTGCAAAGCAAATCTTAAGTAAAAGTCAAAGACGTTTTGGACCTCAAACCTTTGTTTATGTGAGAGGTCATTGATTTTGGTTGATAATTGAGATAAGAACTAACTATTCTTACTTCCAATTATTGAAGTGAAATGATTAAGTAACTAACATAATTGTTAAATGGCATAAGATTTCATTGTAAATATCATTTATTTTTCTTATAATTGATGTGAGTTTATTAACCTCATCTTGATATCATACTAGAATGCTAATTAAGCTTGTTGATTTAATTTTGAAGTAAGAATCAAGCAAACCCTTTTCTTTATTGCATATCAACCAGATGCATAAATTGCACCTCTGTTATCATGAAGTCAAATTTAGAAATTGATAAGGCATTTTGTCAAGGCCAAAAACTATCCAAGCATATTTAGTTTTCCCAAATCTATATTCAAATTTTATATTCAACTCAAATTAGAAATGTATTGTATCAAAACACAATCTATCTATCAATCATATATGAAATCGATCTATCATTTGTTATTTCTTTGAGAGGTGCTTTCTATAGCCCAGTATGAGTGAGAAGTCACAAGTGTAATTTTGTGTTCAATGTGGAGCTAACATGTGGCACTTTAATAAAATTATAAAATATTAAGTAAACAAAAAATTTACAATGTTGACCCTAACCTAAACTGCAAAGCCAAAGAGATATATATATATATATATATATATATATTCCAATAAATTAAAAAGAATTCATTCAAATATATGAATAAATCTAAGTTATTAGTTAAATAAGGTTTATATATATATATATATATATATATGGTATATTTTTGAAGTTGCAAGTATAACTTAAATGTGAATTGGGTGATTTCATCTTTGTTTCCATATTGGATCTCAAAGAAGATCTCCAAGAAGCGCTTAGAAGGAGTACGTTAGTAAATTTGCTGGGGAAGACTGGAGGCAGCTTTGAGGGTGAATTCTGGAAGGAATATGCGAATGCTGGTATCTGAGTACATCGCAGGTTCATTCTGGATCGGATTTGGAGGATCACTTTACTGAAGAGATTACTGAGGTTCGTGCTATTGATCTGAGCGCTATAATAGGCAGCATTATGAGGGATCTGCGGAGTATCTACCCTGTGTGGGGATCCTGTGCGAGATGAGAACCTTTGCGACTGGAGCTGAGATACTTGACACCATCGCGGAGTAGCTAGATTCCGGGATTGATGTTGGGTGTTTTCTTTAATGGAAGATGAGTTCTGGTGGATTCGAGCTGAAGTTGATTGAGGTTATTGCTTTCTTGTTTATTTGCCCACTGCCGGGGTCCATCCAGCTTGCTTGCAGGCCGTGAGCTGCTTTAATGGGGCACGGATGCTTTTGGCCGTAGAGGTTTGGGAGTGTTTACTGCTGCGGATTTTTAAGTTGGGGCGTTGTGGTTGTATTTCTTGCATGAATACAACTCTGGACAAGTTTCTGGGAAGGGATTACTCCTTTTTCTATATTCTTGCACATTTTCCTATTGGATCCTGCCTCTTTATCTGTATCACATTCATTGTGTAATTCGATTGGCCCTATTCGCTGGCAGCAGTGTGGTGCATCGATGGCGGTCCCGGGGAGAGAGGATGTATTGAATAATGACGATTCCCAGCCACGAACAGGGATGTCTGCCAAGGCTGACTCAATTAAAATCCCTGTTAAGAAGGTCTAAGAACGTAAGAGACTGGATCTTTTAGTGCTGGGGGTCGATGTTACGTTGGCAGAGGCCGTGGATTACTCACATACTGCTGTGGTAGGACATGTTAGAGGCAGGAGATTAGGCAGAGGCTTCCTTCAGCGTTGGGTGGCAGAGCAGTGGATTAACATCGCGCCATCTGTCCCTGAGGTCCGTGTTTTGTCGAAAGGTTGGTTCTCCTTCATATTCTTGAACAGCGGGGAGGCCAATGCTGTTCTGAGTAAACATTGGTCGATGCTGGGAGTCCCACTTGTTCTGAAAAGATGGTCCCCCTTCTTCGACGCTAAAACGGAAAGAGTAGCTAAAGAACCGCTGTGGGTAAAGCTTCCTGGACTTCCCATGCATATGTGGAACGAGACTAGGTTTGCTGAGATCGGGAATTATCTTGGTGATTACGTGTGCTCTGATTCCTCCCATCTTAAGACTGGCATATACTCGGTTGCTAAGATATTAGTCAATCTCGACATTCGGATGGGACTTTCTGCTGAGATTAAAGTTCATTCCAAGGATGGGGATTATGTTCAAACACTGGATTATGTGGGAGTGTCGTTTAGGTGTCATCGCTGCCATGCACTTGGACATCTTGTAGCCGTTTGTCCCTTATCGTTTCGGAAAAGTATGCCTCTGAATGATGATGCTGCAGATGATGTTTCTGTCCCTGTGTTGAAAGTGGACTCTCGGGTGGTGGTGGAGGGTGGGAGTGGGCCTGCTACTGACGGGGGGGGATTCTTGATTCTGTGGAACATTTAGTTCATTGTGGGAGGCTCGAATCAGAGGATCGATTGCCATCCTTGGTGAACAATGGAAAGAAGAAGCATGGGCATGAGCCTCCTGTTGTTGAGGGGGTTTCCTTGAGTTATGTAACTCCGATTTCACAGGCCACTTTATTGCCGCGGGAGATGCCCTCTATTCGTCGGGGTCCAACTGAGATACACACGGGTATGTCTCCTTTTCATTCTCCTTCCGTATCCTTACTAGATGACCCATTTGTATTGGGGGGGGGCAGCCATGGGTCTCCTCCTCGACAGGATGATCATCATCTTCGGCCTGATTTGGGTAATGTCACGCCATCTTTTGTTTCTACCTCACACTCTACATGCTCCGAGGGTAGGAATATTCGATATGCTCTTCGTAGTAGGGAGATTCCTGAAGATGGATCGGGGGGCAAGGGACTACCTGTATTGGCCTCTAGTGTTGTGGGGAAATGCCGGGGGACGTAAATCCCGTATGACTAAAGCTAAAGAACGGGCTAAAGTGGATTTAGTGATGGGAACACAATCATCTATTGAGTGGGCACTTAGAGCAGTGAAATCCCAGGATGGGGATTGTTTATGAAAATTATGTCCTTCAATTGTCGTGGGTTGGCGAGCCCCATTAAAAAATCATCGCTTCGTAGGTTGGTTGACTTATATCAACCGGATGTAATAATGCTGCAAGAAACTTTGGGTGGCTGTGAGGATGTTGTTCGTGCATTAGAATCTTTGCTCCCTGGCTGGAAGTTTGTAGGAGTGGATGCCAGGGGGCGCTCTGGAGGGCTGGCATCGGGGTGGAAGGTCACGAGCTGCAGATGTGATTGTTCTTGGGGGATATCCTCTGGTCTTGGTTTGGAAGTTTGGGATGCTGAGATAGGTCGGATGATCACGGTACTCAATATTTATGGGCCCTACTTAAATAGGGTGGGCTACTGGGACTCCTTGTTAGGTATGGATATATTTGATGGCAGGGATGTGATTTTGGGTGGGGATTTCAACCTTACTCTGGGGTCTTCTGAAGTCTGGGGGCCTCGGGCTGTTCCGGATTCATTAGCAAACTATTTCATTAATGCCTTTGTCAGGAAGGATCTTCTCGACATCATACCAACCCAGCTATCTCCTACTTGGAGGAATATGAGAGCTGGGGTTCATAGAGTGGCTAAACGACTGGATAGGTTTCTGGTGGCCGAAGGGTTGGCACATGGGGTTGATATTGTCAGACAGTGGGTAGGGTCAGGTGGGATATCTGACCATTGCCCCATCTTCCTGGAGTTACGAGGTAGCAGAAAAAAACCACCCAGCCCCTTCAAATTCAATCCTAGCTGGATGAAGGAGGAGACCTTCATTAATCTGGTTAAGGAGCAATGGGTTCATCGACCACATGACACTCAGACGCCTGCTAGTGCTCACTTTTATCACAATCTGAAAAGAATTAAAGAGGCCACTAGCAATTGGGCTCATGACAAAAGGGTGTTAGATGATCTGAACTTACAAGATGCTGAGCTAAACATTGCTAGGATACTTAATAGTCTGGGCATGGGATTCCTGGATGAAATGCAGAAAGGTGAGTTGTTGGAGTGGGAGAGACGCAGGAATGTGATACTGTGTGAGCGTGAAGAGCTTTGGAGAATGAAAAGCAGGGCGGTTTGGCTTCAGTGCGGTGATGAGAATACAAAATTTTTTCAAACATATGCTAAGGGGAGAAAATTCACAAACTCTATCTGGGAACTATCTTCTGATACTGGAAAACAGGTTTCCAGCTTTGATAGATTAGCAGCGTTGGGAGTTCGACATTTTGGAGATCTATTCACGGCTCCACCTGGAATATCCATTGCTGAGGTTATTCGGGTGACACAGCTATTTCCCAGTTTTGTGGGGGAGGCAGAAAACAGACTGTTGATGGAGGAGGTGACGCTGAATGAGCTCTCGACGGTTATGAAATCCTTTAATAAAGATAGCAGCCCGGGGCCAGATGGCTGGCCTATAGAATTCTTCCTAGGATTCTATGATTTCTTCGGGGAGGAGATTTTGCATGTGGTGGAAGAATCACGCAAGGCTGGGTTTGTCCATGGCCCCTTCAACTCCACCTTTTTAGCTCTGATACCGAAGACGGACAAGCCTGTCAGCTTTGCTGAATTCAGACCAATTTCTCTCTGTAATTGCATCTATAAGATCATCTCTAAGGTTATGGCGCGCAGACTCAAGAATATTTTGTCTAAGCACATTTCTTGTGAGCAATTTGGTTTCTTGGAAGGACGCCAAATTCATGAGGCCATTGGAGTTGCTCAGGAAGGATTACACACTCTCAAGGTGCTGAAGCAGAAGGGTGTTGTGGTTAAGATTGATCTCTCCAAAGCATTTGACAGGGTTAGCTGGCTTTATATCCGGATGCTTCTTACCCATCTGGGGTTCTGCTATGAATTTATCAGATGGATTATGGCCTGCCTCACCACGGTGAACTTTGCTGTTCTGATTAATGGTTCTGCTAGCCCTTTCTTCCAGGCTGGGAGGGGGCTACGACAGGGATGTCCCCTGTCTCCGCTGTTGTTTCTCCTTGTTGCAGAAGGACTTAGCCGATTTATTCTGAACGTAAAAGCTGATGGTTCTTTTAGAGGCATATCTATCTCTCAGGTACTATTCATTACACATCTCCTTTTTGTTGATGACATCCTGATTTTCTGTGATGGCACAAGACAGGATATTGACAAGGTGGTTGAAGGCCTCCATTTAGTGCAAGCTGCTGCGGGTATGTTAGTAAATATTGACAAATCTACTATCACTTGCTCGAATTTATCCGAGCAGGAGATTCTAAATATGGTTAACAAACTACCATATAGGACTTTGGATATAGATGATGGACTACAGTACCTTGGCTTTCACTTGAAACCGAATGCTTATTTGAAGACAGATTGGAGCTGGTTAATAGCAAAATTAGAACAGCGTCTTCATGGTTGGAGTCATAAATGGCTCTCTCGGGCTGGGAGGCTGGTTTTGATAAAATCAGTCTTGGAAGCTATTCCGGTGTATTGGATGTCTCTTGCTTGGATACCCATTGGAGTTCTGGAGCAGATCAGGCGACTGTGTTTTGCCTTTCTTTGGAAGGGTACGAGTGAGCATCGGGCCTTGGTGTGGGTCCGATGGGAGAAAATTGTTGTTCCTAAGGCTTTGGGAGGGTGGGGTTTAAAGAATATTTTCATGTTTGCAAAAGCCTTGGGGGCCAAAGTGTCGTGGCAATTAATTCATACACAGAGTCTCTGGACTAGAGTGGTCTATCATAAATATATTGCCCCTTTAACACTTCTCGAATGGATCAGGCTGAGAAATAAGTCGAGGGCAAACTGCTCTGTGGTCTGGAAAGCGGTGGTGCAGCATTTCACTTTAGTCGGATCGGGATTAGTGTGGAGGATTGGCGATGGGCGTCTCCTTCGCATAGGGATGGACCCTTGGGTTGGATGCAGGGGTGGACATGTCCTTTCTGTGGAACTGAGGTCCTTTTTGGCTACTAGAGGATGTTATAATCTGACTGATTTAGCGGATCAGGGAGCTTCTACACTTTGGCAACAGGGGTGGTCTTCTGCTCGACAACTTGGGATCTCGGCTGAACTGCGGGAGGAATGGGAGGATTATATACGGAGGTTAAGACTTACCCATATTAGATTGACCAATAGGGCTGATGTACTTATCTGGGATCACCATCCCTCCGGAGTATATTCACCTAAACATGGATATATCCAACTCAATGTGGAAACCCATAACAGGGAACTAGTGTGGTGGTGGAAAGTTTTGTGGAAGTTAAGATGTCCGGGTAAAGCAAAATTACTATTCTGGGCGATCCTGGAAAATAAGGCCCCTACTTGGGACATTCTGCAAAAACGTTTTCTCCAGGGTCCGGGGATCTGTCCCCTTTGTAGGGATGCAGAAGAGAATCTGGCTCATCTTTTCATTCATTGTCGATTTACACAGAATGTTTGGATTGATATCAGCAATATATTAGCTATTAAGGTGGGGTGGAGGGGAGCGAGTGTGCTGGAAGCATTCCATTTATGGTGGTCTGTCCAATTTTCCTCCCCTTTCCGGGCTCTCCCGTGTATATACACTTGGGGCATATGGCTTGCCCGCAATAAGGTGATCTTCCAGGACTGCAGGGTACCACTGGAATCTGTCGTGGCTCAAATGGTGGCGGTCATTCTACATTTTGTGGCCCCTGTACAAGTGAGCAGAACTCGACCTGTGCGGGTAGAACAGATTGATCTCTCCATGCCGTGGGCATTTTTTGATGGTGCCTCATTAAACCAACAATCGGTTTGTGGAGGGGGGGGGAGTCCTTTACAAATCTGAGGCGCATTATTTCCATCTGGTGGCTGGTTTGGGAAGAGGAACAAATAACTATGCTGAACTCATGTCGCTAAAATTGCTGATGTTATTTGCCCTTGAACAAGGATGTTTATCTCTTCAGATCTTTGGTGACTCCTTGTTAGTCATCAACTGGGCAAAGGAGATTACACTGTGTCATGTGATGGATCTTTTACCTATCCTGGAAGAGGTGAACCGGATAAAATTGTCTTTTAACCACATCACATTTACACATGTTTACAGGGAGAGGAATGAGATGGCAGACCAGCTATCCAAGGAGGCAACGCAGCAGGCTTTAGCTCATGGTACATGGAGGATAACTATTCATTCTCCGGCAGGCACATTCAGCTATTATCACAGACCATTTTATGAGGATAATGAGGCACTGCATTGATCTACCACGCTTTTGTTTGATGGGGGAGATAAGGGATGGATGCTCGCTGAAATCGCTCAACGGGAGGCATTCCACAGGATTAATTTTCTGCCTTTGAGGACCGGCCAATAGATCTGGACGCGTTCTGTCAGCGTTGTCCTGGTCACATATCGTCGAGTATATATTCAGGGTTATAGATTGGAATATTGTAGTGTTTTTTATTGCTATCAGATAGTAAAACAGATGGAATAATCTGTTTACTGTAGGCGGGCTGTATGAACAGCATTATTTTTGGTTATCAGAGAGGGTCACGACCTTCATCATTTGAGACTTTTTATAGTCGAAATGCAGGCTGGGACAGCCATTCATCATTTTTGAATTCATATGGTTTTTTGCTGCGGGAAGTATGGACAGCAGTTGATCAGAGATGGTCAAGACTTTCATTACTGAGACAGTAGTCGGAGATACAGGCTGGAGGACAGTCACATCATCAATTTTTGATTGAATTTTTGATGTAATTAATATGGGATGTAATATGTGACAATGTAGGGATCTTAGTGATTCTATTACATGTGCAGAATGTAATTTTGTTTCTCTTTTTGAAATAAAATTACGAATTTTTCTAAGGAAAAAAAAAAAAAAAAAAAAAAATATATATATATATATATATATATATATATATTCCAATAAATTAAACCTAAAAGAATTCATTCAAATATATGAATAAATCTAAGTTATTAGTTAAATAAGGCTTTTGAGACATATATATATATATATATATATATATATATATATATATATATTCCAATAAATTAAACCTAAAAGAATTCATTCAAATATATGAATAAATCTAAGTTATTAGTTAAATAAGGCTTTTGAGACAAGATGTCAATTAAAAAGTCATTAGACTTCTTTACTTTGTTTAGTTATCATTTTAAAGGATAATGTGAAATTGTAAAATTTATTATCATTCAATACCATTTTAATTTTGGATCTATCATAAGTTGAGAGGGATCAAATCCCTCAAGGTCTAAACATTTCTCAAGTTTTTGCAGTCTTAAATGCTTTGCACCTCGAAGCATTATCTTCTTGCAATATGACCTATTTTCTTGCGATATTAGCATCATATCTCCATGTTGGCTTTGGTTGGCTTCTTTTGATTGTGTCTTGAGTAGAAGGCATCTCAGGTGGAGGATCACCTTTAGTCTCTCCTACAATGGCTCTCTTTTCTTCAGCTAAAAGAGTAGCAATCATATCTTCTAAGGTTTGAGAAGGTAATTGACTGAGAGTAGATATTACATTGTTGTAGTGAGAAGACAAATTGTTTAGCAAAATGGCCATAGCATCTTCTTCATTTATTGTCACTTTGACTCTTGTTAACTATCTGATGAGAGATCTAAGATTATTTATGTGGCTCAACACAGTTATCTCGGCAAAGATTTTGAATCTAAATAGTTTTAGTTTCAAGAAAACTTTGCATCAACTACTTGTGCTCCAAAGAGCTTTTTCATATTGTCCCATATAACCTTGGATGATTTTTCCAAGTCTATACGACTCAATTCAAAATTTGATAAAACAAGGTCAATAATGGCTTTAGCTTTATCATATTGCTTTCTCATTCCAATAGTTTATTTGAATCTATCAGTGGTATCTTAGTTCCTTTTACAATCCCCCACAGGTTTTTATTTATCAACTCAATATGTATTTGCACTTTTCATGTGTGGAAATTGAAACCAGAATATTTCTCTAATGGCATTTCCATTGTTTTATAGTCAAAACTACTTACACGGAAACTATTTTGTCACAATTTGGTAAAATACAATGAAAATCATGCAAGAAATGCTTAGATCTGCCACTAGGTATGTCAAGTATGCTGACAACCTGGTATTTTATCCTAATAAAACAAACATGCATGCTGAAATTTTGTCATCATAATCAAGATACATAGATACATTCATCTGATCTACTATAACAAAATTTAATTAGCAGTTAAGGAACATGTATGGGTTGTACAATAATCAAATTGGAGCTTGTACGACAAAATTCAAACTGTATTGATTGTATGAAAACATCCGATCTAACAAATTTGACAGTTAGGTGTATGAGGGCGACTGTAAAATTCATATGGCGAATTTAATAATATCATGTCTTGATTATATGACAACTGCAGCATTGGTTGTAAAGATTGTACAAGGAATAGACTCGTATGTTGTTGCATTTAGAATCATACAACAAATCATATCTAGATGTTGCAATTAAGACCTCTAGTACAACAACTTAGTGAAGATCGTACGACTGTGTACAGTACATAAAAATAGTGGTTGTGTACAATAATTTTTGAAACCTGGTATGGCAAATGCAAAAGAATTTGTATGGTAGCTTAGTGAAGATCATACAACTATGTATGGCATATCAAAATTGATGGTCGCAGTAAAAAATTGGAAGTAACCTCAATTACCAATCATGTTTTCTCTATTCTCTAGGTCATATTGCAATGCAAAAGTAGAACTAGACAAAGGCGCGCTCTGGATCTTGTACCATGTTATTAAAACCTAGAAACCCTAATCACATAATAGATACACAAAATAACATACAATTGTATTATAAGCAATTGGTGCATGTATTACAACCTTATATACTAATATTCATTGAGCAAGTTATTTCCACTTACGAATGTGGGATAAAGTGCTTTTACACAGTGAATATTAGCCCAACCTAAATTCAAAATGACTATCACATAATAAGCCTTATATTCTAACACTAAGGGGATAATTGACCAGTGAGTAGGGTTTAGGAAAACGTTATTATGATTGAAGAGTCGACAATATTCATATCCATCGTTGATCCTCGTGAGATTCTCTACTAGATGTTGTAAATTAAAATATTTGGCAATAGAGAATAGTGACCTAAATGTAGAACATGAGTGTTTAACAATTCCATGATAAACGTGTGATTTCATCAAATTTATACATCCTACCATATAGCCCCAAGGATCTCCTCAATGCACTTGTTTATGTTGTATTTATTTCTATTCAAGAAACTTATATATATAGTTGAAAGAAATTAAAAGATTGTTAAAGTCAAATTGAATAAATATTGGAATTTATTATCTTATATTATAAATTGAGATTGCATACTAATAATAATTTTTCCCATGGGGGGTGGAGCAATTGGCAATGAGTAATTGATATGAGAAGTTGTAAATGGAAGGTCACAAGTTCAAATCCCCATGGATACTAGCATGCAAAAATAATAATAATAATAATAATAGAATGCATTAAAATCTTGAGGTTCAAGTAATTTCAAGTATACTATAAACAAATGATCAGTGTTTAAAGTCTTTCCAAATCATCTTTGTTTTACATCAAGGATTATGTGTGCTTGGCATCTACTTGTTTGATTGACGAATCTATCTATGCTTTCAAGATATGAGTTTTAGTTATAATTGAGTTTAATTAAAAATTTGAAGAAGACATTACAATCACAATAAGTATGAGCAATTTATAACATATTACACTCGTTGAGAACCTTGTTAAATTTGTAAGCTTTCTATTGGCATTGATTGTTTCATGTGGATATTTTAATTCCACATTCTAATATCTGTGACAATAGAAATACAAAAAATGAAAAAAATTACTATCTACATAATTATAATTGATTTTAATTAAAAATTTGAAGACATTACAATCACAATAAGTATGAGCAATTTATAACATATTACACTCGTTGAGAACCTTGTTAAATTTGTAAGCTTTCTATTGACATTGATTGTTTCATGTGGATATTTTAATTCCACATTCTAATATCTGTGACAATAAAAATGAAAAAAATTACTATCTACATATAAATAGACATTATAGTACATCACGGGTTATATTGGTTCGGCATCACATAAGGACCTTACAATGTCCAAAAGCCTAGTAGAAGTGGTACCCTAAGATTGCTTGATAGCAAGTTGTCTTTATTTGAGATGAACTCAAGCTTCCTTGTCGGGGGCTTGTCCAAACTTTCCTCTTCTAGAGCTAGAGTGGTTTCTTCCTCCTCCTCTGCTTGGGGTAGCCAATCACTATCTCCTATGACCTCCATCATAAAGGCTAGCTCTTCTTCCTTCCCCAAATTCTCCATAATTGTGACCATTATAGAGATGTACACTCACAAGTCCTCATAAAGATGCTTGCCAATACATTGATCAAAAGGTAGAAAAACCCATTTTACATGGAGAATCGCAATGCTGATTGTTTGAAATCCTCATAGCTTGTTTTCTTCCTTCTACATGATGGAATAGAGAGGTTGCAAGTGAAGGCTTAAGCAGTGTCAAAAGGAATGGTCAAATGGAGCAACGGACTAGGCTTGTCATTCGTTTATCCTTTGTTTCATTGCCACCCACCACTTGTTCTCTACACAGCAGCCCACATGGCATGTCATGACAAGATTTCACCTCATCTGGGTAAAGCACACTCAAGATTGTTGTATTTTAGATAAATGTGAAATTAATCTATGGTTAATGCATTTATGGTAGATTTTAGAACCAAAATTAGTCTAAGCATACTACTCGTTTAAAGTAATTTCAACCCCAAATGTGTAATTAGCATAAATTTTTGAAATCGGAGCACTACTTTGCAGTTTGAAGCTCAATGTTTCATGCTTCGAGCTAGGCCCACCATCATACTTATCCTCATACTTCATGTTTCATGCATTGTAGTTTGAAGCTCAGTGTTTCATGTTGCATGCTTTAGGCTAGGCCAGTCATCAAGAGGATAAGACCTTATCCTCGTAATTATGTGCCTAACATGAGGCCTGTACCCTGAGATTCAAACAACTACAACATAGTGCTCGGATTTTACAAAGTATCCCTGCATAATAACTATGAATGGCATAAATTTCCTCAATTAAAAGGCTTATCTTTCAACATTTCTAATATGTATTTCGTTTCCTTATTTATGGAAGTACTCGATGGCATCTGTTCGTAGAAAATTTAATATTAGTACCATACTAATTCAGTATGTTTAGTGAATACATATTTGATTTTCATGTGCCATAGTTAAAATGCCTTGGGATGATGTTTTGAGCTGTAGCACACTGTAAACATTCGTTGATCATAGTGGGGTTCATGTTAGTGATAAGGCCATTTAAATTGTAGAACTGGTAGCTATATCCAATGTTCCCCCAAGTTTCCGGGACACGGGGATGCGGGAGCGAGGAAATGCAGAAACGGCATATGCAGAAGTACCCCCCCAAATTTTAGGAAACGTCGAAGGGTACATCGGGGTCTTCAACATAGGGGACCCCACCAGGAGAACTACCAAATTTATATTAGAATACATAAAAATTGAAAGTTGGAGCATAAGTCATTAAAGTCTTTAATTTTATAATCTAAAGATTAATACAAGTTTACAACATACATCAAGTGAAATAAAATGAAATACAACTATACAGAAGCTATAACTGATAAAACAAATTCGGAAACACAACCATATTGGATAGCGAAATGAAATCGAGGCTACTGAGAAGGAAAATAGTGGACAGTGTGGCACTTTATCATTTAATTTTTTATTTTTTTGGTAAAAACTTGTCAAAGGAAACATGGGGGCACCATTTTTAGGAGAGAAACGTTTCCCTTATGTGTTTCCTTGAGTTTCCTTCAAGCGGGGACCTGGGGGAAACGTTTCCAATGGAGTTTCCAAGTTTCCGAGACGTGTGGGGACATGGAAACGCGTTTTCTACCCTTGGGGACGCGTACCCGTGTAACACTGGCTATATCTTCACCAAGTTTATCAAAATGAATATTGTTAAGATTATGACCAATGTGCATAATCGCCGTAGTGAAACAAATCATTGGAATAACCCAAAAACACTTTGAGAAGAGCAAATTTATAAATTTGTCCTATCCTTTATAATATAAGACATAATTTTACCCAGTTTTATAACTTGAATACCCTTCAGGACTTCCTAGCATATGAAAACCATAATGATCTTGCCACTTTCATATTCACTACATTCAAGTATAGAAAGGATATTTTGAGGAATATTTAATCTAATTCATTTTGTTTAATCATCATTGTGTGTTTCCAACTATATGCATGTGTGTTTCCCACTATATGCATAGGCTTTCCTTTTACTGAGATTATTTTGTCACTTCATAACTTAAGCTTGCTACGGAAGGGGTAATATTAATTGCAACTAAAATAGATTCATCTGAACTGCAAATCTCTCAAGCAACCAGAGATATCAAAAAAACAAGGGGTAAACCTCTCTATATTTAAAAGATCTAAGGTTAAGATAGATCTGCAACGGCTTTTTTTTACATCATGATATTCAATTAAAAGAAGAAGAAAAAATTACCACTTTCCTTCTTTTTTTAACTTTTTTGACATTAAATGTTAATATGGACTTTCTAGTTTCTAAAATTATACACATATTACACAGACATCTCTTCCCCCCAATGCTGTAAAAATCCCTGCCATTAATCTTTTTTAGTTTACTAAAATCATCTCTTCCACCCAGCTTCCACCCAAAGCTGTACACATATTATATAGATATCTTCCACTTTTCCACCCAAAGCTGTTAAAAGTACCTCCCATACTAAATTGGATGCCTCTTTCAATTGGGCACAACCCTACTTGCAGTTATATTCATTGTATTCCCTACAATGGTAATAGGGTCTCACGCCCATACTAAATTGGATGCCTCTTTCCATTGGGCACAACCCTGCCTGTAATTATATTCCCTACAATGGTAACAGGGTCCCGGGCATTAAAGTGCCATGATGTCCCTATATTAATATGGTGGGCTAGGGTAGGGTGTCATGTTGATCTTGTTACCTGAGTGGGTTTAGTAATGAATCATAGTATTGGAGGGTCGATCTGCATTGGTAAGTATGCACACTGCCCACATAACTATAACTTCCTCTTAAAGATATTCTGTAACTTCATCTTAAAGATTCTCGACTTAACTGTGTAGACAATGCATGAGTTTGACCATCAGCTTCCCATTTGGGTTTGTGATTTTTTTTCAAGTACAGATAACCAAAGTGCTAATTACCATAGAAATCAGTAATCACAAACCAAAATAGCTTAAATCACTTTACCAAACACAAGTTGCAAATATGATTGATCGAATAGATTAGATTTGCTCAAATGGAATAACAATAATAACCATTGCCAGTGAAGAAAATGCACACGATGAACCCTTCAACCCTGGTAAGTAGTAAACTATAACAGTTGATAATATAAACGCTACTAATCTCATCAAGAAACCTACATATATATACAACCATCCCATAATCCTTGAACCCCCTTGTATTAACTCTCCAAATTAAATAAAAATAAATACAGCAACCTTCAACTCTTTGCTTTCTCCACCGGTACTTTCAGAAGAAACCTTTGACCAAAGATTTCAAATCTGAAGTGCAGCAGCAATTGGACCCGCCAAACTCAGAACTTCAAATGGGAGCTTGCCCTTTACTGCGTTTACAGTCTGAGGACAAGAGTCTGTGATCCAGAAATTTGAAAACCCATGTTCAGCACCCACTGCAATTAAATCAAACACCACAACAGAGCAACAAAATTAGACCATTTGCAAATGCCTGTCTCATCCCACAAACAACAGACTGATTTCACCCACGGCGGGTAGAGCAATTGGTAATGAGTAATTGAGATGAGAAGTTGTAAATTGAAGGTCACAAGTTCAAATCCCCGTGGGTACTAGCTTACAAAAAAAAAGACTGATTTTAATTCAATTTTACCGCCATTGTCATGTTGAAAGCGTTCCCATGATCTCTTAGGAAAGACACCATGAGTAACATATGCACTAATTTTTGCAGCACCATGAGCTGCCAAGACTTTCTGCAGTGACAAAATACAGAAGCATATATAAATATCAATAAAAGACTCTGCATACACTCTTCTGAAAGTTGACGAGAAATAAACATAAACAAAAGGAGGATTTCTCAAATGTCCAATTGATTAACTTCAGATGTAAAACTTGAACCTCCTAGATGTTGTGTTGCAAAGAAATATTCAAAACATCATCCACAGATTGGCATAGGCAATCAGCACACAAAATATGATCATGACCTCAGAGAGAATCTTGGAAATGGAATCATACTAATGGGGATGCAAATGAGTCTATACATTGTATAATCACAGTAAGGGTGGAGAAAACCTCCATATAAAGTCTCCACTTCTACCTTTATACAGCACTCAACTAGATTATTTTATGCATATTGTTGATGTATTTGTAACTTCGGAAGATATTCACTTGTATATTGTATGTATTACATTTGTACTTTATTGTATCCCCAACAGAGATGTATTATTCCTCCGATTGGAAGTGTCGTCATTTGTATTTGCAAGTGTCACAAGTTACATTGTAAGTGTCGTCATTTGTATTTGATGGGTTATTAGACCACCTTCGTGGGGTCGGCCCTATATGAGTCATGTGGATGAGTTATTAGGCCTCCTTAGGAAGTCGGTCCAGTTAGGGTTAAACACAGGTCAAGTCAATGTATAAATAGAGAGTGTGTCTCTCTCATTTTACTCATTCACTCACTCATCCAACTCGCATAGTTGAGAGAGAGGAGTGCACACAAGTGGAGGAGGAGTAGCTGTTGAAGACATCTATCTTTTGGGGTTTGATCCTTGTGATCTTTGTATTGGTGCTTATTCTATCTCTGAGGAAGTTGCGGGGTTTTTCACCTTCTTGGTTTTCTCCGGTGAAATGCTTTGTGTCCATTGTCTCTTATGATTGTTATGCTGTGCATGTTATTCTCTTAGTGATCCTATTGAATGAAATTATTAAAAACTTAACATGGTATCAGAGCTGACCTAAGAAGAAGACATTGTGCAGCAGAAGAAGCTAGGGCTTCTTGTTTTTTGGGTTTCTTTCCACAGGTCATCAAAGGCAAGAAGAGGCTAGACTAGAGAAGGGCTTTGCAATAGCAAAACCTAGTCATCTTGGCACTTTCGCTACAACTTCATTTCTGCGAAGGTTCAGGATCTGAAACTTTTATAGGCCGAAGATAACATCCCCCTGTACCTTGTGTCCGAAGCACAGTATCTGATTCGCTGTACTTTTTGATTTATGATCCGTACAAATTAGGGTTTCTGCCTCTTCCAGATCTCAGTCATAAACAGGTGACCTAGGGAAAAAGGTCATAACTTGGGCTAAGAAGCTCCAAATGAAATTCTGTAAAAAGTGTCAGTAAGAGCACGGACTGTAGTTTCACAGGTCCGGGTTCAGAGGCCGAAGTTGAACCAGTGACACGTGGCACTCCGTACAAGTTCGTTATCCTGTTTCATCCCATAAACAGGTAACGTTACGACACTTGGCATAACTCTCTCTTGGAGAATCCAATTGAGCTCAAACCTGTGGGGTTGGAAAGATAACAGGACGAGCTACCATAGGCCGAAGTTTCAGACCCTGAGGATTCGAAATTTCTGAGTTACACCAGAAACATTACAGCCAATTCTGGAAGGTCAAATTTTGGAATTTCCACACCAGCTTGCTCATCCAGTTCTCAACATTTAAGTGATAAGATCCAAATATTTTATTTCCATTTGAGTTTCTCCTTCAGATGTCTCACCATACCAAGCTTGAGGATAAGCTTGAAGGGGCTGATAATTTCTGAGCATAGAAGTATAGGATTGGGTTAATCCTAGAAGAGAATGAATTGGACACCTACATAAAAGAAGAGGTTCCAGTTCCAGAGGGAGATGAGGCTAAGGCCTTACACAAGAAGAACTTGGTCAAGGCCAAGAGAATCATTGTTGATTCTATCAAAGACCATCTCATTCCCCATGTGTCTTCCCTAAAGACACCTAAGGAGATGTTTGACTCCTTGACCAAGTTGTTTGAAGGAAAGAACATAAATCGGAAGATGACTCTGCGGAACCAATTGAAAGGGGTAAAGATCCAGAATGGAGAGACCATCCAATCCTACTTTACCAAGGTCTCTCAAATCAAAGAACAACTTGAAGCTGTGGATGAAGTAGTGGAGAATGGAGAAATTGTCATGACCACATTTAATGGCCTACCTAGGTCATGGGACTCCTTCATCTAAGGAATCTATGCAAGAAAGAAATTGATCTCCTTCAGTAGACTATGGGAGGAATGCTCACAAGAAGAAGCTAGGCTTGTGGCCCGAGAAGAGAAAATGAGAAGTGAAGACCAAGCTCTCACAGCACACACCAAGAAAGGTAAGTTCAAGAGGGAGAAATCTCATCACAAGAAATCTTCTCACTTCCATCAAAAGAAGAAAGATCTCTCTCGCATTAGATGCTTCTCTTGTAATGAGAAGGGACATTATGCCTCAGAATGTCCCAAGAATAATCAAGACTTCAACAACAACAACAACAAGAGATATCATGCTCATGCTGCTGAGGATGATGAACCTCCCAAGAAGAAGACCACGGCAGAAAGTGAAAACTCTTCAAGTGATGAAGAATATGTTCTAATCTCTGCTCTCACAGGTACTGTTACACATGGGTGTAATGATTGGCTTATTGATAGTGGGGCTTCTAAACATATGACGGAATTCAAAGAATCTCTTATGGACCTATCTGAACATGAGTCGCCTCACAAGGTGAAACTTGGGGATGACTATCAATATCCTATAAAAGGAAGTGGTGAAGCCTCCTACAAGTTAGACTCTGGGAAGTCTTTAAAAATAAAAGATGTTCTATATGTACCTGGACTCGAGAAGAATCTTCTCTCCGTATCATCTTTGGATGCAAAGGGAATGAGAGTTGCATTTGTGGATGGCCAAGTACTCATGTGGCCAAAAGGCAAGACCATAGATGATGCAGTAGTGATTGGAGAGCAAGAGGGAGGATTGTACAAATTGAAGGGACACCTGAACATGCCATGGTACATGAATCCATGGAGCCAAGTGAACTTTGGCATAGAAGGCTTGCACATGTGCACTATAGAGCACTACCAATTGCAAGCAAAGCAGTAGAAGGTCTTCCTGAAATCCAGTCAAAGCATGAAGGTGTTTGCAAAGGATGTGCAAAAGGAAAGAACACAAAGAAGGCATTTCCAAGCAATGAAAGCAAGGCATAAGGAATCTTGGAAATTATACACTCCGATGTATGCGGTCCGATGTCATCCAGTTCTCTGAATGGGTATGTATATTACGTTTCTTTCATCGATGATTTCTCTAGGAAGACTTGGATTTATTTCTTGAAGATCAAAGATGAAGTATTCAACAAATTCAATGAATTCAAAGCCTTGATAGAAAACCACACTGAAAAGAAGATCAAGACTTTTAGATCCGACAATGGTGGAAAATTCACTTCAGAAGACTTCAAGAAGTTATGCAGTGACTCAGGGATTAAGAGGGAGTTGAGCACTCCTTACAATCCACATCATAATGGAGTTGCAGAAAGGAAGAACCTCTCATCCATTTTCAGCATTGGTTAAGGTGCACACTATCAAAGACTCCAGTAGCTCCTGCAAGGAAGCAAAGATTGAGAGGGAGTCCACCCAACAAACAAACAAAGACAAGTATTTGAATTTTCATTTCTTCTATATCTGATTGTTTAAATAATATTGTTCAATGATGTATATACTTATGTTCCTAGACTTAGGTTGTGTATTATGCATATTAAAATAATTGCATTAATGAACGGTATACTACTAATATGCATGTGATGAGTAAGTGCCCTATGGCACTGTACAACATTCCATCGCTAGTTATCTAGAATGAAACCTCTTTGCTGACATGTTGGGAGTAGTGCAAACTCTTAACAATGTTCTGGTAGAGATGGAAGGCATCTAGAAAGTTACCGTATGAATACGGGATATGGATGAATGTTGTATTGAAGCATTAGCTAAGATAATTGCATGACTGTATGACGTATGCCCTTATGTGTAAGACTTTGTTCTGGAAATTATGAGAAGTTTCTAATCATGCAATTGAATTTGACTTGTAGGAAAGATCGTGTACAATCACCTACAAAAGGACTACAACATTTGTTCCAACAACAAAGTTCAAAGAAAACTATCTATTGAAGATATTGAAGAATCTAAAGTTCCCAGGATCCGGGATGCAGTAATGGAAGAATGCCATCATGAAGAATGATGTTTGGGATGTGGTCCCAAGACCAGAAGGGAAGTTTGTTGTGACTTCCAAGTGGATCTACAAGATCAAGCATGCTGCAGATGGTAGCATAGAGAAATACAAGGAAAGGTTTGTGGCTCATGGCTTCTCCCAGAAAGAAGGGATAGATTATGAAGAGACTTTTGCACCTGTAGCCAGATACACTTCCATCAAAACAGTACTTGCCCTAGCTGCAATGATGAAGTGGAAGATACACCAAATGGATGTCAAGACAGCTTTCTTGAATGGTGTAGTCGAAGAGGAAGTGTATGTGGAGCAGCCACTCGATTTTGAGACACATGATAGGGAGTCATATGTGTGCAAGTTAAAGAAAGCCTTGTATGGCTTGAAACGAGCACCAAGGACATGGTATGGCAGGATAGACAGCTTCCTGACCAGTTTGGGCTTTACCAAGAGCAAAGCGGATTCCAACCTTTACTACACGGTTGAGGAGGGCAATCCAGTGATACTCTTATTATATGTGGATGACCTGTTTGTGACAGGTGAGGATAGGTTGATTGCCGACACGAAGAGGAAGCTTGCTGCCGAGTTCGAGATGAAGGACTTGGGTATGATGCATTACTTTCTAGGTATGGAGGTGTGGCAGAGTGCAGATGGAATCTTCCTTGGACAAGGGAAGTATGCAGTAGAGATCCTGAAGCGATTCGGGATGATGGACTGCAGGCCATGGCCACACCTATGGCATCGAACCTGAAGCTATTGAGTGATGCTTCATCAGAGTCGATTGATGCCACAATGTATCGTCAGATGATTGGGTCCTTGATGTACCTGATGAACACGAGACCAGATATTTGCTTTGCGGTGAACACCTTGAGCCAGTTTCTGACAGATCCTAGACATGTTCACCTGATTGCTGTAAAGCATATTCTGAGGTACCTGAAGGGTACGGTTGATTATGGGCTCAGGTATGATGCGAATCAAAAGTTTAACCTGGAGGGTTATGTTGATTCAGATTGGGCAGGCAGTGCTGCAGATAGGAAGAGCACTTCAGGGTGTTGCTTCAGTATGGGATCAGGTGTGATCTCTTGGTTTAGCAGGAAGCAATCTTGCATAGCACTAAGTACAGCCGAAGCAGAGTATGTCGAAGCTTGTTCAGCTAGTTGTGAGGCAGCATGGCTAAGGAAGCTACTGTCTGATTTATTTGATCTCCAGTTGGATGCTACTTGAATCTATTGTGACAACCAGAGTTGTGTGAAGTTGTCAGAGAACCCGGTGTTCCATGACAAGTCGAAGCATATCGAGATCAAATATCACTATATCAGGGATATGGTGCAGAGAGGAGCAGTGAAGCTCTGATATGTTGCGACAGATGAGCAGATTGCAGATGTGTTGACCAAACCACTAGCCAGAGTGAAGTTCGAGTACTTCAGAGAGAGGCTTGGTGTTCTTCAGATAGAAGATACTTCGAGGAGGAAGTGAAGGGACACATTTGCAGGAGCCATTCCAAGCATGGTGGTAGGAGGGTCCTTCCCATGGCTGTGGATGTAAGCGTTGTGTGATGAGCATCAGGACGATGCTCCAGATGATAGACATCAGGACGATGCTATGATGATGATCAGGATGATCATGTGATCATGATGAGCATCCGGACGATGCTCCAGATGATGTGCATCAGGATGATGCTATGTATATGATCAGGATGATCACGAGATGATGATGAGCATCAGGACGATGCTCCAGATGATGTGCATCAAGATGATGCTATGTATATGATCAGGGTGATCATGTGATGATGATGTGCATCAGGATGATGTACTGTATGATGATGATCAGTATGATCATGAGTATCAGGTTGATACTCCGTGGCCGTGGACAAGTTGTGCAGTTGCATAGAAAAGATCCTGGAGATCCGGACAGGTTGTGCTAGGCATGTAAAAGATCCTGAGATGCTCTTTAGAGATCTTGCAGGATGCAAAATACTCTTTTAAGGTTTTGCAAGGGTCGCATAGAAAAGATCATGGAGATCCGGACAGGTTGTGCTAGGCACGGAAAAGATCCTAGGATGCTCTTTAGAGATTTTGCAGGATGCAAGATACTCTTTTAAGGTTTTGCGAGTTCACATGTAAAAGAGCATGGAGATTCGGACAAGTTGTGCTAGGCACGGAAAAGATCCTGGGATGCTCTTTAGAGATCTTGAAGGTTGCAAGATACTCTTTTAAAGTTTTGTGAAGGTCACATGTAAAAGATCCTAGGAGATCCGATAGGTTGAGCAATAAGCTCGTAAAAGTCCTGGGATACTCTTTCGAGGTTTTGTTGACGCACGTAACCAACCCTAAGGATTAAACAGGATGGCCAGATATGATGAAGACCTACAGGAGGCTAGGCCTACAACCAGCATGAAAAAGGGCTAGCTCTGTAGAACTTCCTATGATGAGAAGAATTGAGAGATAGCACTAGTGATCGAGATGACGAGTACAGCAGCAGTGACGATGATGCTCCATGATCCAGTGATGATGATCCAGCTCCAGAATTGAAGACTTATGCCTATATGTATTGATGACCTGTGTCAAGAGAATACCTTCCTAGTTAAGAGGGAGTGTTGATGTATTTGTAACTTCGAAAGATATTCACTTGTATATTGTATGTATTACATTTGTACTTTATTGTATCCCCAACGGTTATTCCTCCGATTGGAAGTGTCGTCAATTGTATTTGCAAATGTCGCAAGTTACATTGTAAGTGTCGTCATTTGTATTTGATGGGTTATTAGACCACCTTCGTGGGGTCGGCCCTGTATGAGACATGTGGATGGGTTTTTAGGCCTCCTTAGGAAGTCGACCCAGTTAGGGTTAAAGGCAGGTCAAGTCAATGTATAAATAGAGAGTGTGTCTCTCTCATTTTACTCATTCACTCACTCATCCAACTCGCATAGTTGAGAGAGAGGAGTGCGCACAAGTGGAGGAGGAGTAGCTGCTGAAGACATCTATCTTTTGGAGTTTGATCTTTGTGCTCTTTGTATTGGTGCTTATTCTATCTCTGAGGAGGTTGCGGGGTTTTTCACCTTCTTGGTTTTCCTCGGTGAAATGCTTTGTGTCCATTGTCTCTTATGATTGTTATGATGTGCATGTTATTCTCTTAGTGATCCTATTGAATGAAATTATTAAAAAATTAACACATATAAATACATGTATGTATTGGTTATCAGTATGTGTACAAACCTGTATATATAGACACACTAGTATGGACCTGTGTCGAATAATTGACACCATACAATAGCTCTATGGGCCTTTTCGTCAGTCAACATACTAGATGTTATTCTCAAAGTTACCAGACTCGGGATCGGCAATAAATTGGCGAGGCAAAAGAGCGAAGAGTTTGAATCGGATCGAGAAAAAATCGGGAAATACAAAAAATTAAAATATACCTATATTTTGAATTAAAAAAAAAAACATTTTTCATAAATATTCAAAATGGCAATGTCCATATACTGCAATATACTGCAAAATATCAATAGATGTCCAAAAGATATCAAATAGAATCATAATTATCTCTACAAATTTACAACTAAATAACATAAAAATATAAAAAATCATTCCTGAAGTTTATATAAAAAATAAAACAAAAATCGAATTTTTTATACAGTTCTGTGAAGTTTGAACTGTGTCTTCGTGCCTTCGTGCATGTTAGTGGCTTCGTGGCTCGTGCACGTTGACTCTGCCTTGGCCCTTCAATACCTCACACGTCACAAACCAGAACCTCCCCGCGTCCATGAGCTCAAGCCTTGAACCAGAACCCGTGTCCGCGAGCAGTCCTCCCCTCGTCCACAAGCTCAAGCCTCGAACCAACGTCCAGTTCCTGCGCAGCCTATCCTTCCCGTGTCCACGATCTCAAACCATCCACCACCTCTTATCGGCGTCCACGACCCACTGTAACAGTGGTCCTGCAAAAACACCCTTCGGCCCAGCTCAGTCACGACTTCACTGTTTTAACCGCGAGAGACTTCACTGCGGTAAGTTCGAAAGCGCCGGCGTCGTCAGTGTTTTAACCGCGGGTGTAAAACCTTTTTAAAGGCGGATATTTTAGGGTAAATTGGCACTTAACTACGCGATCCGAGTTAAACCCGGTGATTCACCCCGATTAAACTGATTTAAATCGCACGGTCCGAGTTTGACTCAGGACGAGCTGGATCGACTCGTTTAGGGTCCGATCCGATCCAAACTCGCGATTTTCCGAGTTTTAATCGCGATTCCTGTAACATTGGTTATTCTTTCAGGACATTAGATATAGCTAATCATCATTCATGTGTATTATTACATCAACATGAGTAGGCCTGAGTAGCCCTGGACAAATCAAAAGGAACAATGATATATGTTTCCCCTCTATTGCTAAGATCAAGGAAAAGAAGGTCGTTACTCATACAAGAGTAGGACTGGACTAATCAAAAGGATCCATGCTATATGATTCCTCTCTATTGCTAAGATCAAGGAAAAGCCGAGCTATAAAGGCTTATTAGTTGTTCAAGACTCAAACCTCCTTCTGAGAACTCGTAATATTTAATCTAGGTTGCATGAAACCTGGAAATAGATATGGCTTCCAAAATGGGAACGGCATAGAAATATTACACCCCAAAAATGTTAGCAAACAAGGAAACGACAAATTTAAAAATAAAAAAGAATAATGGATTTAAAAACAAAAATAAAATAGCAAATTATCATGAAAAATGAAATTGATAAACGTAGTACACAAAGTAATGAAATTCTCATTTAATGAAATGAGCTATACTAAAAATTGAGGACAATAAACATAAGATTATCATCATTAGGAGTTCCCTGCAACTTAGCGTTGAAATCTATTGAAAATATCCAAAAAGTCCTATTTCAAACCACCCACTTTATAACGAATGTTGCTTCATTAGACACTGATTTCTACAAAAAATACAGTTTGTTGTCCCTATATGTAGGTCGTGGTGGTAGTTGTGCAGGCAGTAGTACTTGTAGTGTTTAGAAATGAACAACAGATGCCAAAAATGTAAGAGACTACCGGCCGATTCAGTGTTCAGATCGGTCGGTTCAGTACCGAACCGATCGACCGAACCGATTTGCAGACCAATTTGATTCGGTTCCTTATCAAACCAGTAGATCGGCCGATTCCAAAACCGATTTGGCCGATTTTTAAAACATAGATTTTTTAGCAAACCAAGTCATTAAGTTCAAAGTTTCAAACCAGTCCGAGTCATGGCTGTTGAAATATTGTAACTTCTAAGAATATTATATTTGTACGTTATTATTCCGGAGATGTTTCATTCCTCAATGAAGACCTTATTGTATCCCCGGAGATGTTTTATTCCTCCGTGGAGAATGTGGTAACTTGGGTTATTAGACTTCCCTAGTGGGGGTCGGCCCTGTTTGAGTCATGTGGGTTAAAGGGTTATTAGACCACCCTAGTGGGGTCGACCCTATCACATTATGTTAATTAGTTAAGTTGGGGCCGACCTAATTTGTGTAAAAATCAAGTTGGAGTTGTGTATAAATAGAGGAGGTGTGTTCCTCATTTAACACACATTCACTCACTTGTGATTAGCGCATAAGTGAGAGAGAGATCTGCTATGGATGAGAAGGAGCTCATGGTTGAGGATTACATCCTTGTATTTGCTAGTCATCTATATTGAGGAAGCTTTGCTGGGTTTTCTACCCCATGAGGGTTTCCCAGGATAAATCTGTCTCTTGTGTTTATGTTGTGCTTGTTGTTCTTTCAGTGATCTTGTATATGCTATTGTTGTGAAATGGAATGTAATGCTGATATTTTCTGTCTTAGCATATTGAATCTTAACATGGTATCAGAGCTAGCCTGAAGGAAGGCAATGTATGGCACTTACGACACTTGCTTCACTTGCGACAATTTGAAGGTTAGGGTTTTATATAGAAAAAACCAGTCATCGTGGAACTTTCGCTATAAATCCATTTTGGCGAAGGTTCGGGATCTGAAACCTTTACAGGTCGTAGATAACATCCCCCTCTACCTTGTGTCCAAAGGACAGCCTCTAATTCATTGTACTTTGTGATTTATGATCAGTACAAGTTAGGGTTTTTGCATCTTCCAGATCTTAGTCATAAAAAGATGACCTAGGCAAAAAGGTCACAACTTGGGCTAGGAAGTTCCAAATGAAATTTTGTAAAAAGTGACAGGTAGAGCACGGACTGTAGTTTCTCAGGTAAGTTTTTCAGAGGCCGAAGTTGAACCAATGACACATGGCACGCCGTACAAGTTTGCTCTTCTATTTAATCCCATAAACAGGTCACGTTGCGACACTTGGCATAACTCTCTCTCAGAGAATCCAATTGAGGTCAGACCTGTGGGGTTGGAAATATGACAGGTCAGGCTACCACGGGCCGAATTTTCAGACCCTGTGGATTCGTAATTTCATATATGCACCAGAAACAATCAGGTGCATATTTCTGTCAAAACAGAATTGGATTCTGAGCACCTTCATTCTTGGCTTATCACTATTGCGGGAATTTAGGGCTTCGAAGAAAGTTGGAATTTTTGAAATCGGAGTCCACGGCTGCATGCTCCTCAGAAAAATCGAAATTTAGAGACCAAGATCGAGATTTTTGGTTGGTCAGAAGGCTGGGCTTGATCAAACCCTAGTTCAAGATTTTGATCGAAAAGGTGGAAAATTATGGCTTTTGCAAAAGTTGGAATTTTTGAAGTCTGTGACCACGACTGGAAGATCCTCAGAAAAATCGAAGTTTAGAGCTTTGGATCGAACCTTTTGATTGGGCAGAAGGGTGGGCTTTATCAAACCCTAGTTCGGGGCCTTGTCCAGTGAATCCAGAAGTTTCAAAGGCAATTTTGAGGGGTCAAATTTTGCAGTTTTCAAAATTGAAGTATACCAGCTTGATCAGCTCAGCAAGCCACATATGTCCATCCATTCAGAAGTTTGAAATTAAAAGATTGAATTTTTAGTGTTTCTCTGACAAACCCTAATCCAGCTCTAGATCCAGTTTCAACAAATCAAAGTGGATTGGGTTAAAAGCAATCCTGACAGGTATGACTTGAGGAAATACATGTATGTTTTGAAATCTGATTCTTGATTAAGTTCATAATATGTTTGTCTTCATGTTATTAAGGTTAGTACAATTATGATTGTTTGATAATGAATGCATGTGAATGATAGAAGACATTCATTGATTAGGGTTATGACACTTATGATTGTACTAATGCACTTGTGTTGTTGTATGGGGATGATGTTGTCTGCTAACAAGATACAGGTACATCAAGAAAGACAAATCAAGTTCTATGACCATGATGACATGAAGACAAAGAATCATCCATAGTATTTGATCACATAGATGCTCTACTTACGAGGTATGTATGACTTTGTTCTACTATGCTTAACCTATGAGATATGCAGGTTCTAGCACAAGGTCTCTAAATCATTGAAGAGAACAAAGAAGATATTGTTTGGTATATTAAGACATAACCAAGCATGATAATCCAGGTATGTTTTTCTATATCAAGTTAGAATCCTACTTTGTGTTAGGATCTTAGTATACTTGTGTATGAAATGATCATGACCATACATAATGTTTTGATAGTATCGAGACTATACTAATGAATGTATGATTATGTATGAGATCATGAGGATGACACTAGTGCACACTTGAGCATGCATAGTGGTCCAGGATCGATAAGAAGTTCAAAGACATATAGAGATCAAACGGGAGGCAACCATAAAAGATAAGTATTTGAATTGTTATTTGAATCTCTGAAATAGTAAATGATATTGCTTATGCTTATTCCTAGAATATATCATGCATAGTGTGAGCATTCATATAGCATTGAACAGTATACTACTAATATGCATATGATGGGTAAGTTGGACAAACATTCCATTGTTGTTTATCTAGAATGAAACCTCTTTGCTAACATGCTGAGAGTTGTGCACGCTCTTGACAGTATGTTCTGGTAGAGATGGAAGGCATCTAGATAGCCACTGTATGCATATAGGATATGGAAAAGTGTTGTGCCAAAATATTGGTCAAGATAGTTGCATGACTATGTGAATCATATCAGTATGCATAGTAGGTTATCATGTCAACATAATTTGATGATTATGAAGTATTACTAATCATGTGATTAGCTTTGATTCGTAGAAAAGATCATGTGCTATGATGATGAACACATGTTCCAAAGAACGAGTGATGGATGTTCAACAAGAAGACTTACAAATCAAACATATTATAGAAGGCTCGTGGCTAGAAGATTCTCTTAGAAAGAAGAAGAGGATCATGACGAGATTCTCTTAATGGTGTAATTGAAGAAAGCTCTGTACGGACACCCAGGATCGATAGTCATTTGATGAGCTTAATGATCACCATGGGTGATGCGGATTTCAACCTTTGCTACAAGGTTGAAGATGGTGTCTATATACAGATGACATTCTTCTCTTAGATGGATGCAAGAAGGAACTCACCACAGAGTTCGAATGATCTTGAGGCTCATATCAGTAGACCCATCTGACAGGAGATGACACAGATAGATATGCAGAAGATCACTCAATGCAGAGTGTGTAAATGATGTTAAGTCACAGAGGGAGAATTGACAGTTTCTTGACAAGCTTGGGCTTTACCAGAAGTAAAGTTGATCCTAACCTTTACCTTAAGGTTATGGATGATACTATTTTTGTATGTGGATGATCTCTTTCTGACAGGGAATGAGAAATAGATCATGGAAAGCAAGAAGAAGCTAGCTACAGAATTTGAGATGAAAGATCTCGGATTGATGCATTACTTCCTAGGTCTGGAAGTATAGCAAGGCCCAGAAAGAATCTTTCTCAACTAGGGAAAGTATTTGATATGTTGGAATGCAAAAGCCATGGCCACTCCCATGGATTCCAACTTGAAGCTGTTAGCTGATGACTAATCAGAGTTAGTGGATGTGACTTTGTACAGATAGATTATTGGGTAATTGATGTATTTGACGAATACTAGGCCAGATATATGCTTTGCTGTGAACACCTTGAGTCAATATCTAGTGGAACCTAGGCGTGTTCACCTGATGGCTGCAAAGCATGTGATGAGATACCTAAAAGGTATGATAGACTTTGGTCTATGTTATCTTGGAGATCATGAATTCAGATTGTATGGCTACACAGATGTTGATCAGGCAAGAAGTGTATCAGACAGGAAGAGCACATCGAGCGGATGTTATTGTCTGGGATCTGCCTTGATCTCGTGGTTTAGCAGGAAGCAGTCTAGTGTGGATCTCAGCACAGCTGAAGCGGAATATATAACTGCTTGCTCTGCTAGTTGTGAAGCGATATGGCTTCGGAAGTTGTTATCAGGATTGTTTGACTTAGAGATGGACCCCACTGTGATCCTGTGTGACAACCAGAGTTGTATGATAAGTCAAAGCACATAGAGATCCGATATTTCTACATATGGGATATGGTGCAGAAAGGAGCTATCAAGCTCGAGTATGTGAGCACTGACGAACAAGTTCCTGATGTATTGACCAAACCTCTGACTCGAGTAAAGTTTGAGTATTTCCGAGACAAGCTTGGTGTAGTTCAAAAGGACCCTCCTCGAAAGGAGAAGTGATATGGTCGTTGATGATGAAATTCCCTGTATCGACGATAAGGTTGATGATGAGGATACTTGTATTAATGATGTGGATACGTCTATCGATGATATGGATACTTGTATCGATGATGAGGATACATGTATTGATGATAAGGTTACCTGTTCCGACGATGAGGTCGATGATGGGGTTACCGGTTCCGACGATGAGGTCAATATATGGTCCTTAGACTTTGTCTAAGTGGACGAGGAGGGATTGTATCATCCATGGACTTCGGTCCCAGAATTGATCCATAGACAGATGTCTCTGAGAATGTGGTCCCTAGTGGACGAGAGAGGATTGTATCATCCCCAGACTTCAGTCGCAAAATTGATCCGTAGACAGATGTCTCCGGGAATGTGGTCCCTAGTGGACGAGAGGGGATTGTATCATCCCCGGACTTCGGTCCCAGAATTGATCCGTAGACAGATGTCTCCAAGAATGTGATCCCTAATGGATGAGAGGGGATTGTATCATCCCCGGACTTCGGTCCCAGAATTGATCCATAGACAGATGTCTCCAAGAATGTGGTCCCTAGTGGACGAGAGGGGATTGTATCATCCCCGGACTTCGGTCCCAGAATTGATCCGTAGATAGATGTCTCCGAGAATGTGGTCCCTAGTGGACGAGAGGGGATTGTATCATTCCCGGACTTCGGTCCCAAAATTGATCCGTAGACAGATGTCTTCGAGAAAGTGGTCCCTAGTGGACAAGAGGGGATTTTATCATCCCCGGACTTCGGTCCCAGAATTGATCCGTAGACAGATTTCTTCGAGAAAGTGGTCCCTAGTGGACGAGAGGAGATTGTATCGTCCCCAGACTTCAGTCCCATAATTGATCCGTAGACATCTGTCTTCGAGAATTGATGATAGGACTACATCGTCCCTGAACATTTAGTTCAAAATGTATGTGTCTGGATTGCATCGTCCATAGACATGAGACTTGTCTTAAATTGATAAGGATTGATCATCCTGGAAGTAGATCTGGATTGCATCGTCCATAGACATGAGACTCGTCTTAAATTGATAAGGATTGATCATCCTGGAAGTAGATCTGGATTGCATCGACCATAGACATGAGACTCGTCTTAAATTGATAAGGATTGATCATCCTGGGAGTAGATCTGGATTGCATCGTCCATAGACATGAGACTCGTCTTAAATTGATAAGGATTGATCATCCTGGAAGTAGATCTGGATTGCATCATCCATAGAAATGAGACTTGTCTAAAATTGATAAGGATTGATCATCCTGGAATTGGATCATGTGTATTGCAGATGTTGTAGATCGAGATGATCCAGACGTTGTAGATCGAGATGATCCAGATGCCGTAGATCGAGAATGATCCAGATGTTGTAGATCGAGATGATCCAGATGTTGTAGTTGATCGAGTGCTGCAGAAGATGAAGACTCAATACTGAAGATGTTGATGTTCCAGTATTGAAGATCTTGAAGATGTTCCAGTAACTGCTTGAGTTACTGATGATGTATAAAGAAAGCTTCCAATGATTTATAGATGTATCATGTATGATGTTGATGACTCCTTGCTCCTGCAGATGTTGTTATAATATCCTTCTCGTTAAGGGGGAGTGTTGAAATATTGTAACTTCTAAGAATATTATATTTGTACTTTATTATTCCGGAGATGTTTCATTCCTTCGTGAAGACCTTATTGTATATCCGGAGATGTTTTATTCCTCCGTGGAGAATGTGGTAACTTGGGTTATTAGACTTCCCTAGTGGAGGTCGGCCCTATTTGAGTCATGTGGGTTAAAGGGTTATTAGACCACCCTAGTGGGGTCGGCCATGTCACATTATGTTAATTAGTTAAGCTGGGGCCAACCTAATTTGTGTAAAAGTCAAGTCGGAGTTGTGTATAAATAGAGGAGGTGTGTTCCTCATTTAACACACATTCACTCACTTGTGATTAGCGCATAAGTGAGAGAGAGATCTGCTATGGAGGAGAAGGAGCTCATGGTTGAGGATTACATCTTTGTATTTGCTGGTCATCTATATTGAGGAAGCTTTGCTGGGTTTTCTACCCCATGAAGGTTTCCCAGGATAAATCTGTGTCTCTTGTGTTTATGCTGTGCTTGTTGTTCTTTCAATGATCATGTATATGCTATTGTTGTGAAATGGAATGTAATGCTGATATTTTCTGTCTTAGCATATTGAATCTTAACAATGGCCAAGTCTGAGTTGACCCTCAGCCGATTTTGATTCCAAGTCTGAGCTTTAAAACATGCTAAATAGTACAGGCAACCTTTGAACGACACACAAGATAGATGCAAATGAGAAACTTTATTGAACTAAATCAAGATAAATCATTCAAAGTTTAACACTCCAAAATGGAATATAAAATTAACATTTCATGAAAAATTTACCATACATTAGACACCAAAAGGACTGTCACATTCACAAATTATTACTGCGGTGGTCAATAATTTTCTATAGGACACGAATGTAGACTGCATAGAGATCTGCTCATGTGTTATGACTTTATACCTGGCATTCAATAAGGGTACCACCTGACTGCACTAAATCATCAACAATTACAACATGTCGACCAGCAGGATTCCCCTCCTTAATACGTACAAAGCGTTGATCACCTTCACGAACCTTTATGCAAACCACCTGGAAAATCATATGAATTAAGAATGCCTCAAGTCCTCCAAGGATCAAGTTCGAGAAAACATCATTTTAATCAAACAGGGGAAATTTGTGCTCAGGAGTAAGAAAGTGCATACCATCGGAAAATGCTGCAGGAGCTTGTGGAACCGTTTCCATGCACCATCATCTGGGAATGCTATGACTATCTGACAGTATACACAATGTTTTAATTAATAAAAAAAGAAGCAAGGATTCTTACGTCAATCATCTAGTTGAGCATGCATGCTTTAATGTACCCATTATCCATTTCAACATAGTAATGCACCATATTAGAGTTGAGAAATATAAGAAAAAACTGTTCCTGATATTTGCTAGTTTTTCTCAACATAACAACTTGGCTACACACTCCCAGATTCAGGTAGAAATTTGAAACTCATGGACTGTAGATAACTTCTTTTGTACTATGATACTTACATTGTCAGAATCAGAAAGCTTGTCAAGCCGTTGCTTGAGCAGAGGAATCCCACTTTCAAAGCATGGTAGGACATTATCACCAAAATAGAACCTTTCCTGAACCCACAATCAATGTAGAACAATTTGTTTATATGCTTTCGGTGTAAGGATTTTTCCGAAACACAGCAGAGGATGAATAAATACTACAATTAGATTACAGTACCCAATTATAGATGATAATGTGCATTCAATCAAAAGCTGCATACCGTGACTAAACAAGCATAGCTTCGAATTTTCAACTAGGGATGATAATATGCACCCAGCAAAAGCACCGCATGAAAATAAATTAAAATGTGTTCCAAAAAATAGATTGCTGACTACAAGATACACTTTAGGAAGTTGGGATGCTACAGTATATGGTATATTTAAGGGTGTTTCTGCCTGAATAATGAGCATTTACGTAGCAGCATCCAAAGTGTTCTTAAACCAAAAACAAGACAAGACAGAGCTTCTAAAAAGCAGTGAACCTATAGTAGCAGTGCTCTTGAGATTGAAGATGAGAAAAAGATAAGGATCATTTAATTAAAAACTGTTTGATATTTCTGTTTTGAAATTTTAACACAAAAAATTCAACCCAAATGCAAATCCAGTTTTGATGAAATATGAAAATGATATTTTGGATTTGGATTGCGGCCATTTCAGCTTAAAACATAAGAAAGTTAAAACAAAACTCTCTCTGTAAGTGGATTCCAATTACATTAAAATTTAACATTAACCCTACAAAAGAGAACAAAATTCTCACATTTTTACCTTACAAAAACCAAAACAGATTTCCATTATTTTCTTTATATACACTAATACAAAGAACGACAGAAACAAGAAAACCACAAAATAAAATAGAAAACTAATATATACTCTGAACATCCTGTTCCTAACTAAGACTCAAAAGTGCAAACTTGAAATTTTTCTATTTCTGGAGGGCAAGAGAATGCAACCTCTATTACATTAAATTTTCAAAAAGATTACATCAAAAGTTACAGGCCTGAAGACAAAGCAACTGACCATCATTGGTTAAAAGGACCATCATATCATCCCTTGCCCCAAAAATCCACATCTTTATTAAAGAAAATCAGTCATGGATCTAGGAAGCCAACCTAGCACCGAAAGCTAGAAGTGCCCTTATATGCAGAGGGGAAGTGTCATTATTGAAAGTTGTTGTTTTCTTTTCCAAAGGAGAGATAGGCCTGTTGCCAACTAAGTTGTACTTGGTTGGATTATCAAGCGAGCGAGCAGAGTGGAACATGATACATGTTCATTTTTGGTGATTTGATATCCAGCTGGCCTTTTAAAGGCCCCCGTTTTTAATTTTTTTTCCACATGTCCATGGCCCTGCGGGGTTTGTAATAAAAACGTACTAGCATGGGGTTTTGTAAAAGACTTGGTTCCCTAGGACTTTTTGTCTAAGTCAGGTATTCCAAGGAGTTTTTTCACCTATCTATTATGTCTTGCATTAGTGCATAACATAATTAATTGGTTTTTCTCCTGCTCCTCCAAAGCTGGAATGCCTGGGGAGGCTGACGGGCCTTAGGGGATTATTAGAGTATATGAACATGCTAGGCGTTAATTTTGAGTCATATGGACATGTGCTAAGTCCCCCTAGGTTGTTTTTAATTTTCGGCAAGTTTTAATTTTTCCGTAAATTGGGCCATTTTTTTTATGGTTCAATTAAAAAATTTGTAATTGGCCTATAAGGGGCGTCTGGAGGTATTTTTTGCCTTAGGGGTGCTCGTTTTCTAACTCAGAGCACCCCCTTAACCCCTAAACCCACTTTTCCTAATGTTTGGGTGCTTCATTTTTTTCCTATGGCCAAAAAACCCAAAAAAATCAAAAAAGTCATAAAAAATCAAAAAATGGGAAAAGTGACTTTAAAAATATTTAATTTTTGGAGAGAGTTATGGGTCTGATTTTGACCAGCATGATTGTAGGAGAGTTTTTGGCCGATTTGTAAGGTGTTTGGGCAGCCCCAAATATGGAGAAAGTCATGCCCATTGTGAGGGGCGCATTTACCATTGTGAGGGGCGCATTTATTGGAGAGTGGCCCACGTTTTATGCTCATATTGCAGCATGTTTCAAGCTGATTTCATGGGCACGATTTATGCTGGTTTGTGACAGCCCAATGCAAGGGATGGGCAGCTATATCCTCTCCACCATTTGTGCCACGCTTCCCCACTCTCTTTAGGCAAGTGCGCCCTTCCTCCTCTTGGCCATTCTCTATATATTGAAGAGCTCTCTCCATTGTTCAAGAGAGTGAGAATTGGAGCAAGAGACCTATGATTGTAATATTTTTCTCGTTTGAATAAAAGAAGACTTTGGAGGTCAGCTTGTGGTGTTTTGTCATATGTGGGTGTACTATCTTGAGTCCTTTTCCAAGATGACTTGTGCATAAGTTTCATTCTTCAAGGGTGTGGTGTGCTCATCGGAAAGATTGTTACCAATCTATGAGATAAGTTGTTTTCAATTTGTTTATTGCAGCAGCTTAGTGATGTGTGCTTGGTAAGAGATTATTTTTGTATCTTTCATTTGTTTATGGATATGCAATAGTAGTTTCTTGTGAGTGTATATCTACACTTAAATTTTGTTGGTGAGGTCTGTGATGTGCAGGTGTTTTCTTGAGTTGGCAAGAAGGAGGATCTTGTTTGTTTCCCCTTTTTTCTAATCATTGTTTGCAGATATAGTCCCTTCGAACATCACTAAACCATCTTCAAAGCTTCGATTTTCAACAAGGATTTGTTCCATCTCTCTCTCTCATTCAAGAAAAAATCAAATTTTATGGTTACTAGTTACTAATCAAAAAGTGGATCTGATTTACATACTGCTGATAAAAACTTAAATAAATCAGATTCTGTCATCAAGAAGTTTTATTCTTTCATTTCATAAAGAGTTTATTGTTCGTAGATCAAAGCTTCTTGGTTATCTAGCACTTTCTTTTCAAAAACTGGTTTAAGTTGTCAAAGTCTTTCAAGTTTTTTCTGAAGTAGTGTTAGATCTGATTTCAAAGTATTACCTGGCTGCCCTAGAGCTTGAAATTTGCAGCCATTAAAAGCTAGCAAAGATCCCAAGTAGACAAGCCCCATAGCTTGTTTTGCTTGGTTACTTTCCGTCATTTTTACTTAGTTTTTTTTTACTTAGAATTTTTTGGGTTTTTTAGGAGGTGTTCCAAAGACACTCTTAAAGTGTTTTTGGGCATCTTATACTAATTATTGCTTGCTGGTTTGCAGCAAAAGACGAACAGGTAGAAGGAAGTGCTGCCGAAAGTTCGAGGATCCAGGCAATCCGGAGGACAAACTTTCATATTTTTAAAAAACCGGTCATTTTTTCCTCAAATTTTGTAAGCCACCAAGTCACTTAAAGTGGACTGGGGCACTTCTCTAATCATTGTAAACAACTATTAAACGAGAGCAAGTGGGCTAGCCAGCGCCCATACCCCATCCCCCCAGGGGTGGCCTGTGTCGTCTCTTTTCATGGCGTGATTTTTAGAGTAGTTTATTTCTTTGTTTTCCGGCATTTAATAAAATTAATTAGGATTAAAATAAACCTTGTTGGTCCGTTCCACTGGCGGGCCACAAGTTCACTCAAAACGTAGTTTTTCCATTTTTTTTTACAAACTCAAAACGCCCCCCTTGCTTTCCCGAAGTAGGGTTTCTGTATAAGGGCTTGCCCGAATACATGCCTGAAAAGAGACTCCTGGGGTTTAAAAAGATAAAATTTTGGTTCATAAAATTTTTCTAAAAAAATACCAAGATCTTCTCCCGTATGCTCTGTGGCCGACTTGCAGCTCAGTCTGATCCAGTTGGTACACATCAGAAAGGGGGAGATGACTAGTAATAGGAGCTAACACCGCCCAAAATAAAAACCCTTTATGTGAAAATTCGGCACATCACAAATATTTTGCCTTCGTGGGGAAATTTCTCAGAAGGCTTGGGACAAAACTGAGTAGTGACCTCTTGGAAACCGTTAGGCTTGCCCTCGTTGGTACAGCATCTGAACACCTCCTTGAGACTCCGATTCAGCCCAAGCCTGAGAGGGAAGCCACGCTTCAAAATTCCGGACATGTTCCCCCGTACCTTGCGTATATTGGGAACCCACCTGCCATAATAAAAAGATCACCTTCACATTAATTTTAAAATAAACCAAGAACACTCGCACAACATCTACTTTTTCTGCTCATGCATCTGTTTTTTGACTCCATTATAAGGCACTGGTCTATGTTAATGCTATTTCATATTATTGACAAATGTGCAAATGAATGATGATTATAGTGAATGGGAGTAAATGATGAATGATTGTTTTATTTCACAAAAGTATATGCTGTTTTGTCTTGGCTATCAAAAATATTTTCCTAACTCCTAGATTAGACGCCTTAGTTTTCTTTTCATTTTTAGGGTCCACCCCCCTTGGCTTCGCTAGGAAAGCCTAGACGGAGGAGTCGAGTCCCAAGTGACAGCACTTGACTCTGACTTGCCCCCAAGGCCACACCAGCAGCTTGAAGACTTCTGCTGCGTTTTCCCCAGGTGTGGAACCAGGCGGCAACAAGGCCTATAACATGGAATAGATGCCCCCGTGTTCTCTCCCATGCCCTCTCTGATCAGCCAAATGTCTCCGAAACTCAACCCTTGAAATCATGCTTAATTGTCTTCTCTCTTCCATGTATAAGATATAAACCATATATTGCAACATGTTTCAGGGACAAGAGAACAGCAGGGCAAGATTTTTAGCACCAGGCAAATCTCAGGGAACAGCACAGGGGTCGACACTAATAAACTAGTTAAAAAATACAGAGAAAATGACAAATATAAACTATGTGAAACCTAAAACAATGAAAATGATAAATACAGTCATAAAAATAATCATATTGAAGGAGTCCACATGCAACATATGCCATTCATGATTGCATAAGAGATAAACATTTATCTTTTGATTGATAATGAAAATGAGTAATTAAATGGTTTAAAAAGGAAAAATGCCAAAATATATATGCTTATACCAGAAGCTTGAATGTTGATAGATGTATAATATATTATGAATATATAAATTACAATCATATGCTTCAATGAAATTACTAAGGGCTTGAGCTCTGTCAACAGAAACTTGGTTAGTGATGTGGGGTTGTTTTTATCTCCCCAAGTAAATGTTCACCCCTTGTGCACCAGCACACCCGCACAAGCAGTCAATTTAATGTGGTTGGGAACCAAGTGCAAGCCCTGGGCAACTTTGAATGAATGGATATGCCCCCTATTAGATTTTACCTGGTTTAGCTCAGAAATCCTTTCCACAGCACAAAACACACAGAGTCAGCAGGTTCAGCAGCAGGAGGGAGAACACATTTAAGCAGATCCATACAGCAACCGTTTGCCTAGGTTCTTGTACACAGCAAGGTGTGAGGAAGGCGCAGTTATGTAGGGGAGCAGAGGGCAAATGCATGCCTTCAACATGCATGTATCAATCTTACTAGACTTCCAATTTTGCCACTGCCAGTTAAACTCAGTTCACTGCTGTTCCAGCTTTAGAGAGTTCCCGTTTAGTTCAGTTTAGAATACATGCATGATTTATTCTTGGTAAAAGAGCACAGATCCCTAGGTAGTTAGATCACTTGTAAGAAGACACTGAGTGATGGTGCAGATCCCAAGGAGGAATGTGCATGCATACACGCCACAGTCATCCTTCAATTGGGGTGCATGAACTCTGGCAATGTTATTTAATATTCATGCAGGAAGGCACACTGGTGTATTGATTAGAGTTAGGGTTTGACTCTGTCAACTGGGGGTGCTTCTTGCATGGGTCCAAATATATTGTATCTTCCTTTGTCTCTTATTCTATAAAAGAAATGAAGGATGCACCACTGGGTTGGTTAGCTAGAGATTTGAGCTTTTTGCATTGTGATTTTATTCCTTACAATTAGTGGAATATAGATGCTGCTTTAAGAGTTCAGATCTGCCTGTTTGTTGTTCATATCATCAGCAATATGTGTTTGTAAGTTAATGTACACTATAGCTGTTATTTTAATTAGTGTTTTCAGTTTTAAGCTATCTAGAATTTAGGTTGAATTCCCAATTGCAGAATCAGCATATCATGGTCTGATTTTGGACATGGTATCAAAGCATTTTTGCTGAAACCTTCTAGGAATCCATGTATGGATAGTAGGGCCTGTTACCCTTCATGTTGCATGAGGCTTACACTTGTGAGTTTCATCACAACACTTGTGAATATTTTTTTCTTGCAAGGATCAGATTGCCAGATGTTTTGCTGGACAAGAGGCACATATTTGTATTTTGGCTTAAATATGATGCCAACCTGTGGTTTCTGCTAGTAACTGTAGGATGAGATATCTTAATAGTATTCTGATGGATAAATGGCATGTTTGTATTTTGGAGAGAAACTAGTAATAGTTGAATGGTGACAATGGAGCATTTCGCATTGAACCTTGTTGTTGATTTTGCTTGTGCTGAATTTCTTGCTGAAGATCTATGTGTGTATGGCATCAAATTGGTAACCCCTTTTTTATTTGAATTAGCTTGTGGTGAATGATTTCCTTATTGCTCTTCCCATCTTGTGCTTAATGTATGCATGTCATTAGTATCATTTCCATAAAATAAAGTACTAGGAATACATGAGAATTGATGGTGGTTTCCCTTTCATGCAATAGATCTATCATGTTAAAACTTAAAGCTTGTTCGTTTTCATCATGAGTTCAAATTTGTCATAGTAAACAGCAAGGAAAGTAGGTGGTCATCCCTTTATCTAGATATCAACCTCTTTCCCTTTGCAAGAAGAGTCCTCAAATACTTGTTGGCCTATGACTCCATGTGCCCAATGAACTTAAGACTAGTCTTGATCCTCCCATGATCCATCACCCATCTTTTATAATCTATCTTTCAGAAAACTATGTTTTGCTAGAGTTAACTTATTTTTTCACCTTGAGCTTCTATGATATAACTTTAGCAACCCTTTGTTAGGGAAGCCCCCTTTGTTCTAGAGAAGAGCCAACCTAAAGTGAAGAAGAGAGTTGGTGAGGTGGCAGTGGCATCCCTCTTAATTGCCCATAGCCTAGCATTGCTCTTTTGGAATTTAAATCTCCATTGCTAGTTTGTGAGGTAACGGGACCTCTACTTAGGATAGGCAGTTTTCGGAAGGTTTTAGGCGTGGGATGCATGAGATCCATGCTTGAGAAAGCATTGTGGACCTATGATAGGTTGTTTGAGGTTGCTCATATGTATCTCTAGTAGTGTGTTCTAGGGCAGCAATATGACTTCATTCAGTCTTTAGATAAGAAGACAATTGGAAAAACCCTTTAACTTCGTTCCATGAAAGTGTAAGGTGCAAATATTGTTGGAGGGGCATGATCTTTGGAAGTTCATTGAGACTAAGGTTTTAGAGCCTACCAATCCCATGGAATTGGCAAAATATAAAAAGATAATGGCCAAGACAAAGCGAATCATCCTCAACTCGGTGAAGGACCACTTCATCCCTCAAGTCGTTGTGAAGACCACAAGGAGATGTTTGATTCTCTAGTCACTCTATATCAAAGTGAGAACATCAATCAAAAGATGCTTCCAAAAAAGAATATTAGAGCCACACAGATGAGCAAGATAGATACTATATCCAATTACTTGATGAAGATTACTAAACTCTATGATCAACTTGCAATAGTTGGAGAAGAGGTCATGAGTAAAGAGAAAGTACCCATAGACTTAAATGAGGTTTTCATCTTCATGGTAGCTTTTGTCCAATGTGTATGTGCCCAAGATACGCTTCCCACCTTTGAGAAGCTATGGGATGATTTAGACAACACTGGATACTGTTGCAAGTATAGAGGATGAAGCAGAGAATCTAGTCATCATCAACAGGATGATGACGCGTAGTAAGAAAGGAGGACCGAAGATGGGTCAAAAAGAAAAAGGAGGATTAGGGGAAAGGATTTGAGCTACATCAAGTGTTTTGAGTGTCATATGCTTGGCCACTATGATCCTCGATATCTTGAGAAGAAGAAGGGAAGGGCAAACCACAACAACAGAGGTAGTTTGCAAGGAGTACAGAATTCTCTACCGAAGTAGACAAGCTTACATCCAAATTTGAGACAACCATCTCCATGGTCTCATGCCTTTCATCTAACATTGTGTCTAGTGTCAACAATACGTGGACAATGGAGTATCAACAAGAATGCCTTAAGTAGACTCAAAAGAAACAAGCAAGTTTACATGTGGAGCTTGGTGATGATGCCATGTATCCAGTGGATCCATCTCATTCTGGATTCCCTCATGTGATGTTCTTGAGCTCAGTAGTGTTTATGTCTACCTAGTTTAACTAAGAAACTACTTTCGACTTTAGTTATGATAGACCTAGGATGTAGTGCTGAGTTTAACGATTATTAAGTCATCATCCAACAAAGATGCATTCATCCTAGTCAAGTTTTGGGCAAATGTATTTGAGAGGGTGGTCTATAAAAGGAGCTAATGGATCCAATGAGATCCCTAGTGCACAACAACAACAACATGTGCGAGCTTTAGCACAAGAGGCTTAGTCGCTTGCATTGCAGAGTATTGCCGATCTTGAAAGACATGGAGCAAGAATTGTCATATTTCAAGATTGAGAAGACATGGTTATGCAAGGGCTATGAACTCAACAAGCATGCCAAGACTACTTTCCCAAGTAGTGAGCATAAGTCAAGAATCTGCCAATCTTAAAGGACATGGTGCAAGAATTGTTATATTTCAAGATTGAGAAGACAAGGTTGTGTAAGGGCTATGAACTCTGCAAGCATGCCAAGACTGCTTTCCCAACTAGTGAGCATAAGCCAAGAGAGATTCTTGCCCTAATACATTCATACATATGTGGACCCATGACTTCAACTTCACTATCGAGTAACATTTATTATATTTCATTTATCGATGATTTCTCTTAAAAGACCAAGGTCTACTTCATGAAGACCAAGGATGAGGTCTTTGAAAAGTTTCAAGAGTTTAAAGCTCTTGTAGAAAATCAAACAAGTAAGAACATTAAAGTGTTGGGATAAAATAATGGCGCAAAGTACATCTCCAAGGAGTTCAAGCAAGGATCAAGTGGGAGTTGATGTTGCCTTACAACTCGTAGCAAAATGGGGTTGCAGAAAGAAAGAATGGCTCCATCATAGAGACAACCAAGGCAATGATCCATGACCTAGATCTACCCATTTAGCTTTGGGTAGAAGCATGTTGCACATCAATCTACATTATGAACAAATGTCTTGACTGAGAGTTGAAGGACAAAACACCAAAAGAAGCTTTTATTACTAAGAAACCAAAGGTATCACATTTCTATGTTTTTGGTTATCCTAGATATATTCATATTCCTTAAGAGAAAATAATTAAGTTGGAGCCCTCTCATTTGAAGAGTATTTTTTTGGGATACAACAAAACTTCAAAGGCTTACATAGTCTACATTTCCTCACAGCAAAGATAGTTGTAAGCCGAGATGTCAAGTTTGATGAAGATGCAAGGTATTCTAAGTCTCAAGGGCCTCCAACAGAGATTGAGGAGGTTGAGAAGCTTGTTGCCCAACAGTTGATCCACAAATGACAGGTAAATCAGAGTTGGATCGGTCAAGTTCCAATATAGGTAAAAAGGCAATTTTATCACCCAATATAGCCAAGGGGCCAAGATGGCTTATAATAACAATGGAGAAGGCAAAGGAGCAAGTTGGTGCTCCAAAGACATCATTTTGGATAATCCATCCTCCTAAGAAGTTTCACGATTATGTTGCACTAATGTCTTCCATTATTGATGCAAAGCCTTCCAGTTATGAGGAGGCAATAGATGAGCATGTATAGCAAGACGCCATGGTGGAGGAGTACAACTCGATAATTAAGAATTATGTGTGGGAGATTATGACTAGAATAAAGGGGAAATCAATGGTTGATTCCAAGTTGTTGTACAAGGTAAAGCATGCAATTAATAGTAGCATAGAGAAGTACAATGCTCGATATGTAGCTGCAGTATTCCCTTAGAGAGAGGGAGATGACTATGAGGAGTTCATTGCTCCAATTGCTAGGTATACTTCTATTTCGACTATCATGGCTTTAGCATTGTTTTTTGGCTAGTAATTATATCAAATGGATGTAAAGACAACATTTCTTAATGGTGTGATTGAGGAAGAAGTATACATTAATCAACTAAGAGGGTTTGAGGTGCAAGGCAAGATACCCATGTGTGGAGGTTGAAGAAAGCTCTTTATAGGCTAAAGCAAGCACCACATGCTTGGTACTCCATGATCGATGAGCACTTTTTAAGTTTGGGCTTTGCTACCCCTCATATTGTATGAAGGTAATACAGTAGTTGATTGTGATGACTTCATTCAAATTTCAGATCCTAACACGGCATAATCAATTGCACATAGCCTAGAGTCCCTTGGAGGAATTTTATTGTTAAAACCCCTCAAACTATGTTAGGCGCACTACCCTGGGAACATAAGCCCTAATTTATGGATTTTGGAGACAAGAACCCCTGATTTTTGGGATTTGTGTCTAGAATTCCCTAATTTAGGGTGGGTGCACCTCTTGGAAACATAATCCCTTATTTCTGGGATCCAGAATCCCTGATTTTTGGAACTTTGTTGGGAGATTCCTCATTCTATGGGGGTGCATTCTCTTGGAAACACAATCTCTTGATTTAGGGATGATTTGTCCTTCCATGTGGCTTATTCTATGGTGGGCACACCTCTAGTTCTCTTGAGTTCTAACAAGTGGCGCCCGAGAGCTCACACACTTGTCTATCCTCTCTTAGATGTGGCGCGCACTTGTACGTGATTTCAACACTTGGCTAGGCACCCCTCTTGCTTCATGAGGCTATATAAGGAGGAGGCCTCTTCATTGTAAAAATAGTTAGACTTTTGGAGTTCCCTCTTTCTTGAGCTTAATCAATATATCTTGTCTTAGAGCAAATTTTGTTGTAAGGATTCCCTTCTTCCTCATATGTGGTGCACTTATCTTGCTTTGAGCTTCATGGTTGTAAGTTTAATGGGTAATTTTACATTGTCATTCCTATGCTTCTTGTTTGGGCCATTGGGAAAGATGTTACCACCTCATTGGAGAAAGAGGTCTAAGTTAATCTCTAATTCATCATTTCTTGCATATTTATTTATATGGGATTTATACATTGTATCTTTACCTTCACCAAGAGGGAGGAATTGCGGCTGCAATTCCTCCCTCTTGGTGACCTATTAAAAGAGGCCTTCTTAGTTGGTGATCCTTTGACTCCATTTACCCTTGAATGAATTGGCACTAGTCCTTGGAGTGGTCCCCTTTAACCTTACATCACCTATTATGTAATCCTATACTACATAGACCCACATTTTGTTAGAACTACACTTCACATCACCTTATACTTCATTGTCTATAGCCCTAATAATCCTATCTTAGAGAAGACCCACTTGAGTTAAAGAAGATCCAACCAAAAGTGAAAGGGGGTTGGTGTCGTGACATTGACCTTTCCCCTTGGCTAGCTTGTTTCTTTGGGACTTTAATCGCACATGATAGTTTGGGAGGTACCATTTTCAGCACTGTTGTCGGGGACAAAGTCCACATTCAAGGAAATTTGAACAATGTTGCAAACATCGTGATGCTCTCAACATGACAATATTATCGCCAAAAGATATCACAATTTTATCAAATTTTGTAAATATCAGTTATCACGGTATATCAGCAAAATATCACCAAAAACCAGAAAATATAAACAAAATATCGACTGAATTAGGAGATTTTTGGACTTTTTTGCTCAGTTTGAAGAGGAAAGTAGGGAATTGAGAACAAAGGGATTATTCACTGTTACATTTGCCCATAAAAGGCTAAAGGGACGGGGATGCTTCAGATGTTTAAAAATTTGAAAAAGTTATATTTTATTAAGTTTGCCGATATTTTCCAATATTTTACCCGATGTTGCCAATAAGTTTCTTTCTGAACCCTTGGCAATATATTCACCGACACGATGTTTGCAACATTGCTAGAGCATGACGTGGGATGGTGGTGCTTCATTCATGATTAACAATGAAGCTTGGAATAATTGATGTATGGCAAAGCATAATCGCCCTAGATGTTGCTTTTCGTGCAAAGCTTTGAACCTGCGATGCATTCTAAGGAAACAGGAGAGGCTGCCCGCAGGTAACCAGGTAGCCATTACCCATCTGCAAAACAGAGTTTCCAGCCTGGATGGAGCTCAAAACAATGGCCATGCAAAATTATTGGAGATAGTGACATAGCAGAAAAGGCAAATTAAGAAGCTTGAAGCTAATTGCAACATGTTATACCAACTAGTTCTTGGCATTGCTAGGAACTCTGTCTGAGGCTACCAATCCAAGGATGTCTATTGGGTTCCAGAATCGGCAAAAGAAGAAGAAACAGTCCAGCAAGCCTCTGGAGATCTGGAGATGGAACTTGTAGACAAGGAGCCCAAGCCAGCAACAGGATACAAGCATGAAGCCTATAGTGGGCACGATCTTTTCTGATTTCAGGTTCAGTTATGTTTTGCAAGATAATTTTGTTATTAGGCCAAGGCCCAATATCTTAGGATATATACATGTAGGACATTTTGTTGCAGTTCTGGACACCACAGAACAGCTCAGTTTGTAGGGGATCAATTTTGAATTTTGGATCTTGTGAATGTTTGGCTCATGGAAATCCCTCCTATATTTGTATCACTATGCTGTACGATGCGGCCGTATCGACTTATTAATACAAATATTAATCATTTCCGTTTTTAAAAAAAAAAACTTAGCTTAAAAGAGACAATACCTGTAACCCCACATATTATTTTAATATGGTCTCGAAAACCACTCTAGATAGACATCAAACTTTCTCGTTGCACTAAACATACAGTTCCAAAACAATCCTGGCACTGTCTCGTGAGCTCACTTGAAACCTTGAAGATCATAGGTTTGGTTTCCCATTTCTCCTTTGTTACCATGACTGCTTTTGAAGCTGATAAAATCCGAAATAACTGGAAGAAAATCTATTGGCACAATCATAAAAGCCTACATAAAACAGTTTATTTTGTGTTTCCTCTTCTCCCTTGTGTCCAAGCAGCACAAAGTAGGAAGTATGTGATATAACAAAATTAAAAAATGTAAAGAACCCTCACTGTGAAATGATATAACTCCAAGATAGCCTATTTTAGTGATAAATTGTGTTATATAGCTAAGTTGTCTGCAAGAACACACATTTTTAATTTGAAGAAGGAAAGGTACAAAAACCTGGAAGCTTCCAAGGGAAGAAACTACAAAACCCTGTAATAATTTTTAGAAATTACATCATTATATAGAAAAATCCCCAAGCAGAGTGCTTAAATAACCACTCATTAAAAATAACATAAACCATTGTCAAATAAATGGAAAATAAAAATAAAAAACTGTGACTCACCTGTAATGCATGAATATCGAAGATGACCAAACTTGTTGGCCCACCCCTAGAAATGGGTATATTGGATAATATTCTTGCCAATGTAAATGCAGTTGCCACATCCCCCTCCTCTTCCACACGCTCAAAAGAACCAGTAGGAAAGAATGGCAAAACCAGAGTAAAGGATGACACAAACATCCTTGGCAATGCATATATAACAGAAAGTTGCTCAAAAATAACAGCAGGAGAGCTAAAAGAAGCTAGGAATGCTACATGTTGGCCTCTTATGTCGTGTGCTTTTGGAATAAAAAGGTTGGGAAACCCATCTGCAAAATTCCTGTAGAGCATGTGTCAGCACAAGTTGTTAAGATATGTTATGAAACATCCATGATAAATATGACCATAGAAAGCATGAATGATTCAAAAAACAGTGTCAGACTACTTTCTGCATATAAAAATAAGATGCTTATTTTTCATAACTTGCTTGTAAAAACTAAAATATGTAAAGATATTGGCTTATAAGATCGCCAAAAAGTAAGAGCAACAAAAATAAACATATAGCACATAAAAAGTTTGTTTTCTAAGTGATAGAATTTTGATGATGTAGAGTCTAGACTATGTAGCCAGGCAAACAGATGACCTATAACCATATAAACACCAGTGCACATTACAATCCAGTTATTGTGCAATCAAGCAAGCTCCTAATGGAACAAAGTAAACCTCCTCTTAGCAGAGTTATCAAGCGTTAGAGAAGCTGATACCCTCAACACATGGAATGCTTCAATGCAGAATGAAAAGCTTCTGTGACTGTTTACGGACTGTGAAGAAGGCATTTTGAGCATGGAATTATATTTCTCGGTTAAATCATAGTGCGATTCTTCTACAATATCACGAGGCTGAACTTAAATGGACCTGGAATAAATCTACAAGAACTCTTAATGCTAAATTAGGTTATGAAGCCATGATAGTCAAAATCTAACTAGGGATAGGCATTGGTGGTGGAGGATGATTTGAAAGCTGGCCTGTCCACTCAAAGTTAGAATTTTCACTTGGCTAACACCATCCAACAAGGCTCTCACTTGGGACAATGGTCAAAAGAGAAACTGGAATGGACATAATTGTTGCATCCTTTGCAAGATAGAAGGTGAATCTGTTGATCATTTTTTTGTTTCTTGTACCTTCTCCAAATTAGTCTGGAATGCAGTTTTTCAAATGGTAGGTAGTTCCAACTTCCAACCAGTGGAGCAAGAACTCTCTTTTGGAATGTTTTTAAACTTGGATGACAGACCCCTCTATTAAGACTCATAAAGCATGCTGCATTACCTTGTTACGTACTATGGGGATTATGGTTTTGTAGAAGCAAGATGGATTTTCAAGGGAGTGTCATGGCTTCTGGTCTGGTGTCCCACAAATCAGACTCTCCTACAGAGAAGCGTGGAAAGCTCCTAAGCTTAAGTTAGCTAGGATTCTCAAGGAACCCATCATTGATCTCACAAAAGCTTGTGGATTCTTGGAAGATGATTGTCAAGAAACTCCAAGTTTGTGTGGGTGGCGATGCTTGTCAAGGAACTCCAAGTTTGTGTGGGTGGCGATGCTTGTCAAGGAACTCCAAGTTTGTGTGGGTGACAATGCTTGTCAAGGAACTCCAAGTTTGTGTGGAGTTCGGGCACTTCTTTTCCTAAATAATCATCATTATTTCACTCTCAAATATGGTGCTGGGCTCAGTACAAATAACAGAGCAGAATTCTTTGCACTATGGGTCCTGATGAAATTTGCTGCAGATCAAGGATTAAGACAATTGTAGGTGTTGGGGGACTCCAAGCTGCTGATGGACTGGTGTAATGAAAAGATCACCAATTTGGTCCTATGCCCTATTATGAACAGATTACTGGAGGTTGCGGTTCGATTTTATCTCTTTCCCATGCATCTTTACAGAGTTCAATACAAAATCAGAGTCTCTCTCAAAGTCTGTTATTTATTTGCAGGAAGGTATTCTGGTCTATAAAGAATTCAGGCACGATATGGCCTAGCCAGAATTATCCTTATCCCTCTAATGAACAGTGAGATGAGTTGATGCAACTTTGCAAGTAGTCCTGAGGAATTGAGTTTCCTGTATTAGAAAATGTTTGATGATAGTCTGAGGAGAATTTGGGCCAAAAAAATTTGTTACTGGGAATACTGTAATATGTAGCTACAGGGTAGGTTTGAGGACATTTCCAGACTTTACAAAGAAGCTTCGAGGCTAGAAGATGTATGTTTTGATTTCACTTTGGAAATAACAAATATATTGATTTTTTCTTGGAAACACACACACACACACATATACATGTCCATCAAAAATACCAGCAGCTTGGAAAGGTTGTTATGAAGACGACCCATGTTCAAACCCTGGCCAGCATATTCCACCCCTGCATGGGATCTGCCGGATGTAACTATTGCAGCCTAGCAGCTTTTCTCAGGGCTTGTGCCTTCTAGAGGTTTCCCAGTGCCTTCTTGGGCCTTGTGCCAATAGCCTTCACACGGTGATTGTCAAGTGTGACTTCTCCAACCTGCAGTTCTTAGTTAAAACAGGCTGATTGTATTGTTTACATACTCATCTGTATCCTTGTGGGTAGCGTTGGCCAAAATGAATGTAAATACCAGCACCTTCATCTTTGCTAATAAAAATGCTTGAGGAGAGGATGAGGCCAGTGTCTATCTGGGCTTTCAGTCCAATAGCCTCTTTCCCTTGTATATATAACTGTGGCATAAGTTTGTAAAATCAATGTGGCATAATTTGCAGCATTCAGCAGGCATGTTCTCCAATTTCCCTGTAGAGTCTAAGGAAGTTGCATTGAAACAATGAAATACTAAAATCTCTTCTGCTATTTATACATACACAGTCGTATTGCAGGATGCTGGGAGACCTGTCTATAACAATATCATATTGAATAATACAACAAAACATGGCTATGGTAATACAAGTCATGCACAGATTCTTTTACATAGGAGTAGCCTGTGGAATTATATGCATAAAGATGTAAATATTTACTTGATTCTATAAATACATTGGCAGTGCTTTTCTTTTCAAAGAAAGGCTACCAGAATCCAAAGCAAAAACCACCAACATTAAACCCCCAATGCCTCCTTTAGTTTTTCCTCCGATAACACACAAAATGTTTTCCATCCTCAAACCCCCATTCAAATAAACAGACACAAAATCTTCCCATGGCCAGAAGCTATTACTTATTGCTGCCAACTCAATTAGATCGAAATATATTTGCCGATCCCACCAACCCTCCATCACCCAAGTGAGAAATTCACACAACACAACATTATATCAAATCTATGAAGTCCCTCGTCGTGGTCTTTGGATAATACCTTCATACACAGAGGCAAATGGGTTTGGCTCGTACCACTTCCAACATAACCAGCAGCTTCGCCAATTTGATGCCTTGTTTCCCCAACTAGACCTATTGCTCTATCGTTGCTGATTCTTTCAGCTGCTACTAATGTTTTATACTACCCCAGACTCCAGTGTGGAGCTTGATCATATTCCACCATATGGAACTCTAAGAAATTACATTCCCTCGTTTATTTTGCAAGAAAAAACACATTGGGCACCCCCTATAGAGCAATATGATTCAGAGAAAACCTGCCTATATATACATACGTACCTCCAGTTGATGGGGTTAAGGTGAATGGAATCAGAAATGGCAGCAATTTCCTGAGCTAGATCCTCAGTCTCGTTACAGTAGAACAGATGCACTTCCTTGTCAACAATCACGCTGCTATTGCTCTTGATATTGTTCTCCATTGCCGTGGCCTTAGCCTCTGGTTCTGCTTGTTCCACCTTTATCCCTCTCGCTTGCTCTATATAACGTGTATATATATGGAATGGCCGCGTTTTTCGATCAACGCTAAACCCCTGTATATATAATTCTAAAAAGGAATAATCTATCCCTCTCGCTTGCTCTATATAACGTATATATATCTATATGGAATGGCCTCGTTTTTCGGTCAACGCTAAACCCCTGTATATATAAATCTAAAAAGGAATAATCTCTCCCGTAATGTACGGCTTTTGAGAGGGAACAGAGGAATTCGCTTGCTATTTAATAATGTAATGACTGAACTCAAAGAGGACGGACCTACCCATGCGGAGGGAACAAATGGTTATCATTGTCTTTTCCCCTCTTCCACCTATCCTTATCTGGAAAGGGCGGGCGAGGCAGGCCCTTCATCTGCTAATCATTGGCTGTTCCAAAAGGGGCCGAATCATGAAGGAGCAGTTTGGAACCATACCCATAAAAAGTTTCAAGTTTTACTTTATGCTAAATTAGCTAAATGTTGAGGAAAAGCTTCCGTGATTTCTATTCTTATGTTTAAGTTAAATATCTATAAATTCTATCTATGGAAATTGTTTTTATCATATAAAAAAAGCAAATAATGTTAGTCATCCAAAGTATACCTCTACCAAGGTAGAGGAAATAAATATATTTTTATGTATTGCTATTTATATTTTCATTAATTTTGATGGTTTGGAATGAATATATATTTAATAAGGGAAAGTTGCCTTGCAGCATATTCCCTGCCAAAAAATGTAAGCCTACTAAAGATTATTATATCTCGAAGGGGAACATATATATATCAGCAGAGTTGTATTAATTTACCTTAAAATCAAAAATTTCCAATATGAACTATATAAAAACTATGATTTAACTTATATAATATTTTTTTAAATATTTAAAATTCATATTTTTCAAAATATTAATTGGCTGGAGGAGGTGACGTAGTTCTCGATTTTCGCTTCCCAGGATGGGGTTGTGGGTTAACGTCACCTCTGCACAGGACTGACACTGCACGTTTTGGATAGTGCATGTAAGGCATCATGACGGAATCCAGGTTTGATTTTTCTATTTTTTCCATTGTCTATTCTGCTTGCCGTGTAAAGCAAACTCTGCAGGCTTGCTCTGAAACCTGACATCACCTCGATAGATGGCATGCAGTTTTCCAATGGCTCTGCATGACCTGACATAACCTCGATAGATGGCATGGTGGCATGTAGTTTTCGATGGAGTAGGTGCAATGCGGTCGAGGAAAATAAGTGTTATCCTGCATTTGCATGCCTTGCAACTGTAGTAGTATCAACCCTACAGCTATAGCATCAACAACCCCATGGCTCCAAATTGACGACTGGTTTTGTCCAGATGGTAGTTTTGGAGAGGTTTTCTACGAAAACAGTGGCCAAATGGCTTAGTTTCCAGGAGTACCAGTTCCATCCGACGGACATTTCTCAGTGCATTTTTACCCTAGCTCTCCAAGTGGTTTTCTTACAGCTTTCACTGTCATCAAACGATGTTAACAGATGTAACTCTGCGTGCCATCCCATTCCTTGTTCACCATTGTCGTTGCTAGTGTTGTAGTCTTCGTTCGACCTGTCTCCCATTTCTTCGTCTCTACTCCGGTCGGGCTCGCTCCGTACATATTCTCTATCTTTTTTCCCTTAATCTGTAAGTTTCTTGCTACTTTGCCCTATTTTTTTATTTTATTTTAGGGGAATCTTATAGAGTACCAGTTTCTAATTCTTAACTGTTCGCAGTGATATGGCCTATGTATTACTCTCAAAAGCATCTTGACAATTACATCCTTCTCGCAACATTTACGGTTTTCATGGGATTATCTGTTGGATTAACTTGTGCTTTTGCAGCAGTTAAGCCTGTTATTTGAAATTCTTTGTCAGTTACTCTGGAATTCTGATATCTCTGTTTTTTGTTTTTTTTCTTTAAATGGCCATAAGAAAAATAGCTACTTCGTACTGAATGATATATTTAAGTTCGTGGATGAAGAACCACATCAACCGATCCAAAATATTTTTTACTTAAATGGCGAACAACATCCAACCAATGTTGATCCCGTCTCAGAACGAGTTGTCAAATCTGAAATAGTAGCTCAGGATCAGAGTGTTGTGATTGAGCAGCCCAGTACAACAATAGCGGAAGAGCATGCTCATGCTGTTGAGAAGGTAGAAATGAAGAAGAGGAAAGACCCAGAAGGCTCAGCTGACCAGTTCTCTATATTTGTGAGCAACTTGCATGCGAACATATGGTTCCAGATAATCAATAGCAATCAAGTCATTCAGTTTACGCCAAAAGAGCTTCAGCTTCTTTTTTCATATTTGAAGCCGTTATACATTGAACTGTCTGCAGACCAGACAAAGATGCCTTCGAACTTCCCCTTCTGCTTCAGCATCTTGCACGCCTGAAAGAACCCATGCTCGGGAAAGAGACCTATAGTGTCACTCTCTGTATTGAAACTAACAAGTACTCTCCCTCCCTTGAACAGAGATGCCTGAGGATTGTAGTGTCGAATGAACTGAGAAACCGTGGTGCCGGCGTCGTAGGCATAGAATTGGAAGTTAACGTAGTCTATCACATGCCCGTATTTGCTCCACAACACTTTGTAATGCGACTGAACAACACCTCTGTTGGCGAAGGGAGAAATGGAAACGAAGGAGATGGCCTTGCTTTGCTTAACTTCGTGATCAACTACCCGATGCACTCTACAAACGTGTTAGCATCGACCTGAAAATGCTCGTAGTCGATGTTGATGTCGTCGAGATGGTATTGTTTGATTATCTTCTACAATAATGAGACTGCGTTGTTTACCCACGAAGACACCAGCGATGGCTTGAACTGCACAGAGTGCTCGTTGCCTACGCTATCCCCGCATAAGCTTAGCGCGACCATAAGCTTAGTCCTGTCGGCCATGTCTTGTTTAAACGTATGGCCATAAATTTCTTTCGAACAATTGACTCCGCGGTTTAAGCGGCCATGGATTTTCTCCGTCGTACATTGAAGTGAGCGTCATTTTTGGATTTTATGTGACTGCCATTTCAACCAAGGAACGGAGAAATTTGAATTCTTGCTTTTAATATTTTTTTGCTTTAAAGAAATTATTTATAAATGTAGAAGCGGTGCTTTACATAAATGCTTGAAGAGTGCTCTAAATATTTTATTTGCTAAGTTTAGAGATTCTTTGTTTTTGGGTACCCTTATTTTTTTTTTTTCCAAGAAAAAAAAGCGTAATTTTATTTCAAGCCGAAGCGATACAAAATTACATTCTGTAAGTGCATAAGCACAACTGAGTCAAGACCATAGGTCTGCAGAAAAAAAGAACATTGTTGTTACATAAATTTCTAGGAATTAGGGATTTTATAATAATCCTCTAATTTCCCTTTCTTCTCTCGCTTCTTTGATTTCACTTCTGTCCATCCCCCCTGCTGGGGTACAACTGCAACCATCTCTTTACTCGCCTGCTCCTCTCTTGGCTGAACAGAGGTTTTTTCTTTGTCAGAATCTGAATTTTCTGATTCATGTGCACGTTTTGACCCGGTTAAGGAAGTAGCCATTAGTTGCATGTTTTTCGTGAGTGTTTCCTTACCGGCATCTTTTGAATCTGATTGTTGTGTCTCCACCGTGTCAGCTGTATGCACTATTTCCTCATTGACTTCCTCTTCTTGTTTTTCTTCTGGTTCGCTTTCCTCATCCTCTGAATCCTCAGTGGGAGGAACATATTCTGCCTGCCATGTTTTCCCCTTTGTCTTCTTCCCCTGGTTCTTTTTGGGAGGCCGTTGTGCAAGTGGGCACAAATCTTGTAAATGTCCTGTTAGGTGACAAAATCTGCATCTAAAAGCAGTGTTTTCATAGTCCAGTTCCTGGATCCATTTGTGCTTTTCATATATCAGCTTGATTCTATCCGGAAGACCTTTGCTAAGGTCGATCTCCACACATATTCGTGCATAAGTAAAAAGTCCCTGCTCATGCCGATCAGTATCCCTTTTAATGTACTTCCCAAGCAGATTGCCAATGTCTTCCAGTACTAAATGATGCCAAAAAGGAAGAGGCAGGTTTGGCAGCCTCACCCAAACCGGCATTTTGGTTACCACCATAGTGTTGGCATCAAAATCTGGAAACCAAGGGGTTAAGAAAAGCCCTGCTCGCCCCCAGAACCAAGGACCCTGCTCAATGATCTTCTCATATTCTTCCTCGGATTCAAACTGTACAACAAAAAATCCTTTGGAGCATAAAAGAATTTGACAATTTGTTGTCCAATTTGAGTAGATCCACTTATGAAGATCATAAGATCTGGGCCAGAAGCCATTAAAACGACAAATGAGAGCATGTGTTTGTAGATTACTAAAGAGTTGTGATACCTCTTTATTCTTGACCTCCAAAGTTGGGATATCATCCAGTTTCTCCACGATATAGGGCTTGGGTTGCGAAGAATGTGGAGCTGCTGACGTCTGTGGCCCCTTTGCACGAGCTGCATCTTTGTATGTAGAAGGGCCTGCTGTTCCTCTCTTCCCAAACGATCCTCCCCGCAAACGATACATCACATGCAAAGTGGAGTTCTTGTAAATCCGGCAGTCCTTCAGCCTATCACCCTCATTCAGCACTTTACCTCCATACCGAATGTAAAAGGATATTCGAGAGTATCCCTCTCTCTGCGCTATCTTAGATTTTAGAGTGTCCCCTGTATCATTAGCAGTAACCCACACCAAGACTGTTTTCCCTGAAAGCGTTTTTATAAAAATCTGGAAAATTTCATCTTCTACCCCAAAACCAGTGACAGGAAATCGTTCTTGTGAATCATACCGATTTACACCCTGTGGATGGACCGATGGTGGATGCTCCTCAGCGTCTTTTAGCTGGTTAAAAGAGGAGACGACAGGCCATACCCACCACGACTTTTTATCTCTGTGCTCGAAATAAGGCAAACGCTGATCCTGAATGGTCTCTGTTGTTTCCTTGTCTGACGGCTTTATAAACGGCCGCTCTAGCCATATTCTCAGTTTTGTTGAGGATCCGGGCTGTGCAATCACCGCGCAAATCACCCGTGACAACCAAGTCCAAGCCCTCTGATGCAAAGTATTTACAGGTATCGATGTAGGGTGCAGCGAGCTCCTGCAATGTCTCCAGATCGGTTTGGAACTTTGGGGGAGAAAGGGGCTTCATGCAAAAAACGAGTGCGCCGCCTTCACAATAACCATCGCTCCCATTCCTTCCATTAGTTAAAAAACCCTGAGATGTATTTGGCACTGAGTGATCCCATCTATTTTGGCCTGTTGTGCCTCCTCGTCTGCCTGGCCATTGACGACGGCAAACCTTCTCAGCAGATCTCGGAAGAGCCATCCCTGTAGAGTCCCGGCGGCCCTAGAAAGTTATTACTATTGAATAAATCGGCTGGGGTACCCTTATACTGATATTTATGCGGGCTTTACATTTACAGTGTCATTTTTTTGGGGTGTTATGTAAGCTTTATTTGCACACTTTTTAAATAAATGCTTTGAAGGTTAAAAAGAGCTCTAATTTTTTTTCTTTTTACTGAGTTTAGGAGATTCTTTGCTTTTGTTTATCGTGATGCCGATATTTATGCCGACCTTATATTTACAGTGTCATTTACAATATGTCGACCTTATATTTACGGTGTCAATTACAGTTACTTCTAGTCGAAGCTTCTTGTGTGCTAAAGAGGCAGAGTATTAAGGCTTTTAGTAAACATAGTATTTATATCTTAAATGCATATGACTACTTTTAATAGTCCAAAAGGAATTATCGTAATCAAAAGCAACCTTTGAATTGTTAAAATTTTAGAATTTGTGAAAAATAATTATTTATTCAAAAGAATTGCAAAATTTAGTTACATTGGTATAAGCGTTCAGGTTACATTATTTACTTTATCCAAAAACAATAAAATGTATATGACATTGTTATATTAATTTTATTATAAAACAAACATACCGTATACATAACATTTTATCGAAAATATTATTAAACAAAAAATAATAAAATAAAAACTAAATACTATATATTTAAATAAAAAAATTATTCTTTTATTATTTAATTGTTTTTATAATTGTATAAGTCGTTGACAAAAATAAATAAAATTAAAAATAAATTTAAAAAATAATATTATTATTATTATTACAAATTTTAATATTTTTTAGCATTAAAAGAGGACTAGCTTTTATGCTTTTTTATTTTTCTTGTTTTTGGCATATGGGGTCCATAGAGCTTTACTATATAGATAAAATCTCTAGTATTTCAATAACTACAAGGTTTAAATTTACAGAAGTAAAATTTACATAATATATCAAATTATGATAAAATTTTAAGTTTCATCATCTAATTCATTCCACCAAATTTAAGGTTTGATGGTTAAGTAGATATTTCTATAGCTTCTATCTTATATCAATAGTTGTTATTGCTATTAGCAACTGCGGGGACGCCACCTCGTGGCTCTTGTTAAAGAATACTTTAAACTCTTGAACAAAGACACCTAAATTTACCAATGCACACCAAAATGCAAGAAATATTAATTTCAAGTGCTTACTAGAATTTACCAATGCACACCAAAATACAAATAATATTAATGCCAAGTACTTGTATCCATTCTTATAATTTTTTGTTATGTGAAATATGGGACACCCACATTTCAATGGTAATTGGAGTCCTCTACTTTATGAGGCCCATAACAAAGACTTCATAAAAATATTTTTTCCCAAAATTCTTATTATATCTTTTTTTTCCCCAAAATTCTTAGAATTTTTTGTGATCTACAATATGGGAGAGGCACATTTCAATCGTAGTTGGAAAATGCCTTAGTGGTACGAGGGTGATTTCAATGGTAGTTGGAAAATGCCTTAGTGGTATGAGGGTGATTTCAATGGTAGTGAATTCCAGGAGGCCTATCCCTTGCGTGGCATGATGTTCTCTTTCAAATTTCGATCTTCGAGTATATATACTTGTGTTTTTTAAGATTCAACATGATTTGGCGTGTAGCAGATAATTGTGTTTTTTTAAGATTCAACATGATTTGGCGTGTAGCAAATAAGAACAGTGGATCGATCTCCTCTTTTATGGACTAGTGGTCTCATTAACTTTTGGTCACATGACAAAGTGGACATGCAGAAATCCTATGTCATGTTTGATTATAGTTTTTGCTTGAAGAAACTAATATATGGCAAGTTTCAACTTTGTGAATTTATGCTTTCACTTCCATTCATTCCTGGCAACGATTTAGTAGTCTTAGCGACATCCAAGGAGGATGATCTTATTCATTAAATATATCCAAGTGATATAACATCTTTGTGTGAATCCTGGCATACTATTATCTCCTTGACAACATATTTATAGTGATCCCTCTTCTACAATTTGCTTTTCATTAAGTGAAACAATCTTGAAGATTTAGTGACTGCCAGCTAAGATATACTTTTCTCCTTTTTTTTGTGATGCATAAAATTTGGGACTTGCAAAGGTCTTGGTGATGTAAAATATGTGACAGTTACATTTCTCCCATTTATTTCGTCCTCTGTTTGGTTGATCCATGGTAGTCGAGAAACAAGCTCGAAAAATATATATGAAAAGCAAGGCACCAAAATTTTGTACAGACAACCAAAAGCAGAGATTCTTTTCCCATAGAGTGTATAACCCACATGGCCGAATGCGTTATACAACCAATATCCATCGCGATGACTTCATGGTGACTGCAGAGATTCTTTTCCCATAGATTTTTTATGGCACACTGCTACATTTGCATTCATTCTGTATATTAATACTTTAGCCTTATGTATACTCAATCATTGGCAAGAATCGAGTCTGGGTTCCAAGGCAAATCCCAACAGATGGAAGTCATGTCTCCTGGGGAAGAACAGGTCAGACGGAATCCACTGCCATGTATTCTTGCTTAGATCATGAACTAGGACATGGGGACTGTGGTGAGTTGTGATGTAGATCTGATTTCCCAGACCCGAGCACATAAAGGGGGCATAGAATTGCAATGTTACCGGGAAATCTCTGCAGATATATGTGGGAACTCTTACAATCTCTACCCATTCCTTTCGAGGAATATCGAGCTCCCATATGATAATTATTGGGATATTCGATGCAGCTTGATCTGTTGTTGGGATGATTTGATCCATGGACAGTTTCCCAATCATGAGAAGGCGGCCACGGCATTCCACAAGGGATGGCGTTGATAGAGAAGAAGGCATATGGACCCTGAGCTCGTCCCAGCTCTCTATTTCCAAGTCGAAAACCACAACGCCATAAGGAAGTTCAGTGATGCAGTAATAGAGGTGATTATTGCACCACACGCCTGGATCGGATCTGAACTTGGCCTCTGGCAATGGCAGCCCGCACATCTTCCATGAATTGATAGATGAATCGTACACCTCTGTTAACAACTCGTATGTGTAAGGGACCGATCTCATGGTGGGTAGTCCGCTTTCCCCACTCACCATGATCTTGTATGAATTATTGTTGTAAGGATATGTGATTATGGTTACCTTGTGAATGAGGCTCACTTGCAGCATCCGTGGTAGATTCCTCTGAGATCTTGTTATTGGGTTGCAGATTGATAGCACCTTACATTCTGAGACTTGATTTGATCCTGGGGTTGACATCCAAGAAGTAGAGAGTGTATAAAACCAATATCCATCGTGAACCTCTAATACATCAAACTCAATCGGAAATTTCAGACACGTCCCTCAACAACTCCAATGGTTTTTTATGTCTGAAAGAAAGATCATCCTATTCTCTCCTCCATTGTAGCTTTATGGGCCACCTGCTGGTTTAATCACTAATCTGCCTATTGTATTGGCGGAAGAAAAAATAAAAACTCACATACAAACATCTCTTTCTCAGCAACAGTCATTGTTGAAATATGTCTATGTCACTTGCAGGGGAAGTCACTGCTTGCGACAAATATTTGAAGTTTGAGGTTATGGTTGTAACATCGGCGCATTAGCCGATATGTCTGCGATATGTAGTCTGGTTATCTCAGAACTGGCCAGCTGTACTGTAGGTTAATTATATTTAATGTAGTGTAATACTAAAAAAACATGTGGCATTTTTATAAATTTTTGTTTTTTAAATCATTTTTATTTATTTTTAAATTTTGAAAATAAAAAAGCATTTCATGAGGGAATTATGTCCCATCCATGTTGTATTAGACCAATTAGAAAATCAAAATTTTGTATTTTAAAAATTGTTTAATTTATTTTTAATTTTTCAAAATATTAAGTTTAATATTTAAGTAATGCAACACATTATAAAACTTTATGTTTTATAGGCAAACAGGTCAAAGGAGTTTGACTTTCCGATGGAAAGTATATCCCCGCCTTAGCGGAGAATCATAATAACAATCTCAAAATATTTATACAATATCAATCTTTCTAACTTTTTAATATACATAATTTTTTTTTATAAATCTTTTTAACTTCTTTTTATATATATATATATATAAACCTTTCTTGTTCAAAAGCCATAAATCAAAACTCGTTTGAATAATCACTATCAAATAATATTTATGTAGAAAAGCAATTTATAATATTTTTCGTAATTAATTATAAAAATAATTATTTTATAATTGAAAAAAACTATAATAAAAATAAAACTGTATTGATTTTTTATATTTTGAATTCAGGTAACTTCATATTTTTATTAAATTAAAATTTCAGATATCCAGTTAAAATTATTCAACCTTATTTTTAACTTTAAATTTATTAAACCTTTAAAAAAACTCATTTATAATAGAAAAAGAAAAAAGAAAATAATATTAATGTAGTTATATTTTTAACTTCCACATTGATCAAATCCAGTAAATGTATATAAAGTTATATCTAGAACTTTATTTGTGTTATTACTAGCAATTGCCTCAAAAGGTGCAAAGGTACGCCGCAGGGGAAAAAATGAAAGTAAAGTAGATTTGATTGAGTGAAAAGATAATAGTATTTTGTAGCATCAAGGATGAAACTACATCTTTTAGATAATTCAATCCTAATAAATTAACAAATCTTAATAAATTTGCAAATGATGTCAATCATTGTATCTTTTATAAAAAACTTAATTGTAAATACTCTAGCTCCAAATGTTTCAATAAAATATTAAGTAAATATTTCATAATTTTTAAAATTAATTTATTGTTTATTTTGATCATGTATTTAGAGAGTAACACTACATAAATGTAATTTCCAAGACATTGCAAGTTTTGAAGTGTTTTTACAATTTTGGAATGAAATAGTATTTCAAAAGGTACACTCTTTATATGATGTTACATTTCAATGACATTTTTATTGTTACATTACAAGATGTAGTGTTGTGCATTATCTAATCAATCAATCATTTCTCAAAAGTGTAGGTTGTATCACCTCTTTTTAATGCCATTTAGTTCATGGAAAGCATCCCTTCAAAGTGTATAAATGGTTTGCATTTTACTGAAGACAACATGAGTGCACTTTTGTAGTGGTTTGCAAATTTTATATTAATAAAGTTTTATTCCTTTAGAAATCAATATTCTTTTTTAGAACACATGTGTGTTATTGCATGTGCATATATCCATGGGTTCTCCATTGCCACTTTTTAACCCATCAATTTTGTGAAGGATCGTAACGTATAGAGACTATTGTAGATATATATGCATCGATACTGGTAAATAAATAACACAACAGTGCAATATGAAACAAATGACATTAGTACCAGTTCTAATACTTGGCTCAACATCCATAATATGATCGCCTTCATGTGAGTGTGGTAGTGTGCACAACTCTATAACACATTTTTTTTTTCCTTGGAAAAAGTCGTAATTTTATTTCATTAATGAACAAAATTACATTCTGCACATGTAATAGAATCTTAGAGATCCCTACATTGTCAACATATACTGTCCATATGACCAAACAGTCCACCGATATCCGGGTACATATGACAGTCAAAGATGACTGTCTATTGTCCCTTACATTTAATATCCAGATCTGAAAGTAGTCACTCAGCAGAAATAGTTCTCCCTCGATACTGTCCAATGTATCTGAGTTATTACAGCTCGATACAGTCCACACTGTTCTGTGTAATGTATCCAATCAACAGATTTTATACAGCCAATAGGCAGCAAATCGCTCTCACAAAGAAGTCAATCAACAGAAATATTTCTGTCCATATAGCTCGATACAGTTCAATCTATTAATGTCTGTCCAATAAATGCATCCAATACAGCTCGCAATCAGCTGATACAGTCCACAATCACTGTCTCAAAAATAAGTATCCAATCCGCAGAAATTTAACATATGTCCATACAGCAACATATATACTGTCTCAAAAAGTATCCAAACAGCAGATATTTTAAGTTCTCCATTCAGCCGATAAATAGCTGGTCTAATTCTCCATACAGCCGATAACTAGCTGGTTAAATTCTCCAATCAGCCGATAATTAAATTCTCCATACAGTATTAAAATGTTGGTCTAATTCTCCATATGGTCCACAATTTCCCCAAAGAAAGGCCTTTGTATATAGCTGTAGATGCCTTCTGTTGAATGAATCGTGATCCTCCATGTGCCAAAAATCAAAGATTGAGCTTCTTTAGATAGCAGGTCAGCCGTCCCATTTCGTTCCCTGTAGACATGTGTGAAAGTAATGCAGTTAAAAGCCTGTTTTAACCGTAATACCTCCTCCAATATTGGTAAGAGTATCATCACATGACATTGTGTACGCTCCTTTGCCCATTCAATAACAATAAGAGAGTCTCCAAAAATCTGGAGTGTTAAACATCCTTGTTCAAGTGCGAAAAGCATCAATAGCTTAAGTGACATAAGTTCAGCGTAGTTATTTGAACCACTCCCCAAACCAGCCATTATATGAAAATAATGGGACTCTGATTTGTGTAGAACACCACCTCCACCACACACTGATTGTTGGTTAATAGATGAGCCATCAAAATAAGCCCACGGCATGGATTTATCTATGAATTCCATGATCACAGGTCTGATGCTAATCGCTTTTATGGATGACTTGTAGTGTAGAATAACAGCCACCGCTTGTGCCACAACCTGCTCCAAAGGGACCCGACAATCCTGAAATATGATCTTGTTTCGAGTGATCCATATGCCCCAGGCGAGTATACAGGGGACAGCCCGAAACATTGGATGCTTGAGAGATGTCCACCACTGTTGAAAGGCGTCAGGGAAGTCCACTCCCCACCAACTCACATTGAGCGCCAGATGTTTGCAAGTGGCAGCCCATACAGCTTGAGTAAAACTACAGTGAACAAATATATGTGAATTTGTCTCTTCCGCTTCCCTACAAAGAGGACAGAACCCCGGCCCCTGAGTGAATCGCTTCTGCAGAATGTCCCATGTCGGTGCCTTATTTTCCAATATAGCCCAAGAGAGTAGTTTTGCTTTCCCCGGGCACTTTAGTGTCCACAGATGTTTCCACCACCACACCAAATCCCTGTTATGTATATTCACATTCAGCTGAATATATCCATGTTTAGGGGTGTATTTACCAGATGGATGGTGTTCCCAGATTAGTTCATCAATCCGATTTGTAAGGCGAATATTAGTGTATCTTAAATTCCGAATATAATTCTCCCAAGCTCCAAGCAAGTCATCTGGAATCTCAAGATGCTGTGCAGAGATCCACCCCTGTTGCCATAGAGTGGATGATCCCGGTTGTTCAATATCAGCCAGAAAGTGACAACCTCTAGCTGCCAGAAAATTCCTTAAGGCCGCCGGTAGGACATGTCCACCGCTACAGCCTACCCAGGGATCCAGTCCAATACGAGTGTATCTCCCATTGCCGATTCTCCATACTAAGCCAGTCCCAATCAGATGAAAATGCTGCACCACCGCTTTCTAGACCAAAGAGCAATTTGCCTGCGTCTTATTGCCCTGCCGAATCCATTCGAGAAGAGTTAATGGAGCAATATATTTATGGTACACCACTCTAGTCCAGAGACTCTGAGTTTGTATGATTCGCCATGCCACCTTTGCCCCCAAGGCTTTAGCAAAAAGGAAAATATTCTTTAGGCCCCATCCTCCCAGTGCTTTGGGGACCGCGATCTTAGCCCATCTGACCCACACCAAAGCACGGTTATCACCCTTACCCTTCCAAAGAAAGGCAAAACACAACCACCGGATCAGCTCCAAGACTCCTTTGGGAATCCAAGCGAGTGACATCCAATACACAGGAATCGCTTCCAAAATTGATTTAACCAAAACCAGCCTCCCTGCCCTCGAAAGCCATTTGTGACTCCATCCACGAAGTCTCAGTTCTAGTTTAGCAATGAGCCAGTGCCAGTCTGCTTTCAAATATGCATTCGGTTTTAAGTGAAAGCCGAGGTACTTTAAACCAGCATCAAAATCAAAAGTCCTGTAGGGTAGTCTCATAGCCAATCTGTGAATCTCCATCTCGTTTAGATGAGAGCATGTGATCGTTGATTTATCAATGTTAACTAACATACCCGCTGCCTCTTGCAGCAAAATGAGACCTTTAGCTACCTTGTCGATATCCTGTCTCGATCCATCACAAAATATCAGGATGTCATCAACGAAAAGGAGATGTGTAATATACAAAACCTGTGAGATGGAAATGCCACGAAAAGAACCTTCAGCTTTTGCTTTCAAAATAAATCGACTGAGTCCTTCAGCTACAAGGAGAAATAATAGCGGTGACAGTGGGCATCCTTGTCGTAGGCCCCTGCCAACGTGAAAGAATGGACTCGCTGAACCATTTATCAGAACAGCAAAGCTCACCGTGGAGATGCAGGCCATAATCCATCGTATAAATTCATAGCAGAAGCCCAGGTGTGTTAGAAGCAACCGGATATAGAGCCAGCTAACCCGATCAAATGCTTTGGAGAGATCAATTTTGATCATAGCACCCTTCTGCTTCTGCACCTTCATAGTGTGTATTCCTTCCTGTGCAACTCCAATGGCCTTGTGAATTTGCCGGCCTTCCAAGAACCCAAACTGTTCACTAGAAATATTCTGAGACAGGATAATCTTGAGTCTCCTCGCCATAACCTTTGAAATAATCTTATAGATGCAGTTGCAGAGAGAAATAGGTCTGAATGCATCAAAGCTTTCAGGCTTGTCCGTTTTGGGTATGAGAGCTAAAAAAGTCGAATTGAAGGGTCCATGAACAAATCCAGCCTTTCTAGATTCTTCCACCACGTTCAAAAGTTCTTCCCCGAACAAATCAAAGAAACCCAAGAAAAATTCTATAGGCCACCCATCGGGTCCCGGACTCTTATCTTTCTGGAAGGAGTGCATAACCTGCGAAAGCTCATCCGGCAACACCTCTGCCATTAACATAATGTTCTCCTCCTCTCCCACAAAACGAGGGAAGAGCTGAGCCATTCGAATTACCTCAGCAATAGAGGCCCCAGGTTGTGCTGTGAATAATTCTCCAAAGTGTCGTACTCCCATATCAGCCAAGCCATCAAAGCTGGAAATCTGTTCCCCTTCAGAAGAGGATAGTTCCCAGATAGAGTTTGTATCTTTTCTCCCCTTTGCATAGGCTTGAAAAAATTTTGTGTTCTCGTCCCCACACTGTAGCGAGAGCGCCCTGCTCTTCATTCTCCACATCTCTTCTCTATCAGACAGAATCACATTTCTGCAGCATTCCCACTCCAACAGCTCACCTTTCTGCACATCATCCAGATAACCCAAGCCCCTGCAGTGTAGTAGTCGATCGATATTCATCTCAGCATCCCTCAGCTTTTGTTCATCTTTCCCTCTTTTTTCAGAGGCCCAACGAATGGTGACCTCTTTAATTCGCTTGAGATTGTGTTGAAAGTGTTCTCCCGCATGCATCAGAGACTCCGGTGGTCGATGAACCCACTTATCCTGTATTAATTTGAGAAAATCCTCCTCCTTCAACCAGCTAGGATTGAATTTGAATGGGCTGGGGGGTTTTTCTCTACCTCCTCGTAATTCCAGCAGGATTGGGCAGTGGTCTGAAACCCCCCCAGTCCCAACCCATTGCTTGACCACATCAACTCCCATAGCCAACACATCAGTTACCAGAAACCTATCCAGCCTCTTAGCCACCCGTTGATCCCCTGTTCTCTTATTCCTCCATGTAGGGGTAATCCTGTCAACTCTATAACACATATGTGCACATGGATGGATAGATACTACACCAGTCCTAGTAAAACTTTATATTTACAAATTTACAAATTTATATATAATAATAATAATAATCTATATGAGACCCCTTGTTTGTGGGACAAGAGACCCCCTTTGTTTACAAAGACGTATGATGTATATACCCTAGCCCTTCTCGATTTGAACTTGGAATTTGATCATGTAATTTTTTTTGAAATTGTAATTTTTAATTGATAAAATTACATTTTGACCACACAAATAAATTCATATCTTTGAAATTCTCTTGTTGGATTGGGATTGATATCTATTGCCAAAATTATTTCTTCTACTATGAGATTCTACATGCTTCAAAGACTTGTGTTTGCTATAATGCTCATAGGATTCTATGCACAAAATAGGACCTCTCTACAGTGAAACTTTTCAGGTTTATTATGGTATAGAGTTATATTATATGAAGTTAACTTTAAATAGTTGTTCTCAATAACAAATAGAAATCACATAAAAAATTATATGCCTGTAAAAAGTCTTGGCACTAACCCATAAAACCTAGGGACAAACCATAGACATAAATTTTCTGAATGGTTTAGATTAGAGAAACGACCTATAAGAATTTTAAACTATGTTATTAGCTAAATTTAAGTATGTAGACAGGATTGGATTCATACAGGGTCTATATTTTAGTGAATCACGTGTGCCACTGAAAGTGGCTTGTTCTACAAGTTTTTGCAATTGATGCAGTTGTAGAATTTTAATGGTATTTAGTATCTAAAATTTGGAAATTAGTAGCTCGTAGTGTAGAAGTATTGCATCTAGCAATGCATAATCATTTTAAATTTAGCAACTGATTCTCATTAAACCCGAGAATATTCAGATATTTAGCAACCATTTGACTATTTAGAGATTTTACACTTGGTATGTGGAAATGAAAGTATGTTGAGGCTAGATATTTTTGCACTCAACATATGAGATGGTTGGATTGTCCGAATAGCAAGAAGATGAATCCGCCCCTCCAGTATGCCACAGGAAGTGTGCATATGTAGTAGCATGGAAAGGATTCCAAGGTTCTATATTTATGGCATATAAGTCTAATTTATCTGCTGCAAGTAAGTCACCTCTATCCAACGAAAGAAAGTTTGCAAACTGAACATTAGCTTCTCCATCAACATAATAAGATTGCACAGCTCCTTAAAGGTTTGTGGATCTGCTGCAATAATAGAAATTGCATTTATGTTTGGTGAAGGAAACAATGGAGAATACAGGCCCTTAGCCGGTAGTAATACCAAAACTTGCAACTTAAAAGCTACCTTGCCAATACATAAGACGTTTTTCATTGCAAGAGCTATGATGGGGTGGAGTAGAAGTGCTTGAACCCTTTATCAATTCCATTTGAGTCTGCCTATAGCAGATCAAATCTTATGTCTTCTTGTTCCATTCCTAAAATTTTGATTGTTTTATATGGACATGTTTTTCTTAATTAGATACATATATTAATTTTCAACAAATGACCAAAAATAGGTCAATGGAATTAAAAGAGTACATAAAGAAAAGAAAGGTACAATGTGCAAAACATATCCTAGATTAAATAAACTAAAGCTAAGATTTGTCAATTGGGTCTAGCCCGAGTTGTTGTGGGATTGAGTATTATCCTTCCCTCCCAGGTTCTATTCCTATAAGTGACATGTTGAGCTCATAATGAGTATATTGTTGTTAAAGGGGGGTTGATATGTACATGGAAATAAAACTAAAGCTAAGAAGGAAATTAGCTACTAGATCACATGGGAAGTCCTGATGAACGCAACAAAGTACAAGATGCAATATATAAATAGGCTAAAGTTCCATATTACATGCTACCTTCTAAATCTGCACTTTACAAATTATTCAGTTCTTTTCCAGCACAAGGAGAGATTCCCTGTAGGATTGCCAATCTGTCATTTATGCCATGTAAAAATTTATGGTTTCCAATTATGGTGATTTTCAGTGAATGAATACCTTATCCAAGGGCTATGGAGTTGGGAGCAACACTAAGTGCTTGGACCTTGACTATGATGGAATGATAACTCAGCAAACACACTAACAACACTGTTTATCAGTCATGACTGATTTGAAATGCCAAAAACCCACTAATAAGTCAGCTTAATAAGGCAATGGAATTTGACAATGGAAAAATAAACCACACAAAAATCGTTTTACACAATGACTAGGAAAACATAACACCGTGAGAAATACATGAAACATGCATTTAATTGTAGATTTTGAGTTGGTAAATATCCAGATTGAAATATAAATCCCTGATGTCCTAGTGGCTTGGATTGAGAGGTCTAATCTGCTTATTAAGATTTACATTTTTTTCAGCATACTGCAATACAGAACCTACTCCCCAAAGTGGAAACATAACAAATGAATACATTGATTTAGTCTGACCTTAAATTTATCAATCTCTTGAGCAAATATTCACTGAACTATTTGTTTTTCATCTGCTTCCAGTAAGTTGTCTCCCATGCCCTTTTTCCTTCCCAATCAATTAATCTGAAAGCAGATGTGGGTCTTCTTCGGTGATGATACTTGATGCATACAAGCTATAACATCAAGGAATCAGCCAACCCCTGTTACAATTGTTAACAATGAAAACTCTCTTCACAAGCTTTATGTTCTTGGACTGCTTCTTTGTGGCCCTAAAATAAATAACAAGACTGAGAATTGAACCACAACTTAGAAAAACTATAAAGGTCAAATTTTGAATTTCGTGTATAAAGCTTTCAAATGCCTGTTAAATCAGCAACTACTCACCTGATGTTCTATAAAATATAGACTCTAGGGATGCAAATAGAGAATTTGGTTGTATTTATTTGCTTGCATTTTCACTGTTGGATACACAACTCCTGTTTATATATATAATAACATCTAGTCAACTCTCTTGGTTCCATGATGAATTGCTTATTAAAGGAATCTGCCAACCCCTGTTACAATTGTTAACAATGAAAACTCACTTCACAAGCTTTCTGTTCTTGGACTGCTTCTTTGTGGCCCTGAAATAAATAACAAGACTGAGAATTGAACCACAACTTAGAAAAATTATAAAGGTCAAATTTTGAATTTTGTCTATAAAGATTTCAAATGCCTGTTAATTCAGCAACTACTCACACGTTGTTCTATAAAATATAGACTCTAGGGATGGAAATAGAGAATTTGGTTGTATTTATTTGCTTTCATTCACTGTTGGATACACAACTCCTGTTTATATATATAATAACATCTAATCATCTCTCTTGGTTCCATGATGAATTGCTCATTAAAGGTCCCCATTCTTTGTGATGTGATGTCCAATAAAGGATCTTATGAACCCCCTCAACTTGCACCCCATCCCTAGTAGGTGCAAAATGGCCTCTGAGAACAAATGATCCAGATACATGGATCACAACAACATGTTTCCCATGTACACAACACTGAATATTTTCCACTACATGAATAAGCCTTTCGTCTGGGCTATCACCAATCAACATGCTATGTATTCGTGATAGAGTATTAAATATATCACAGACTCTGCATGTGTGGGAAATATCCTAGTAGATGGAACCTGCTGCTGTTGAAGTGGTTGTTTTTATTGTTTTTGAAGTAGATGGAACCCTGATGGAACTTTCAACATATGTATAGAGATCAAAATACCGAAGCTTATGCACTTTTTAAAGCTAGTCTGGATCTAGAGGAAAAATAAATGTCCTTGAAGAATATGGAAATGGTGTTCTGCTAACTAGTAGAACAAACCCGTTTACACTCTTTTCGAACCCTATACGTTATGTTTTGGACACAGTTTTTTGAACCATAGTCTGAAAAGTCTTATGTGGATAGCTCAGATGTTACAGACTTGATTGAAAGTATAAAACAGATTTTGGGAAGGGGAGGCTGTTATGTATTAGATGCCATGCACATGATAAATGTATTTTGGTTATATTTGAATTAAAATACCTTTTTAAAGAAATATATATATATATATATATATAATAGTGCTTTATCATCAAATACAACAAACACTGCCAAATCCACATAAATAAATATATAAAAGAATACAAAGGTCCAAAGAAAAAACCCACCGGGAAATCCATTGCCCAAGCTAATTCACCATTGAAAGAGAATCGAATAAATATATAAAAGAATACAAAGGTCCAAAGAAAAAACCCACCGGGAAATCCATTGCCCAAGCTAATTCGCCACTGAAAGAGAATCTATATTCAATATATAATAAACCACCAGAGTCCAACAATTGGAAGACCTTGTTGTTAACTCATATCATTGCTTACTTTTCCCTGCCATATCTCATGTTATTGCTAATACATTTACTCAAACGTTGAAAGAGCAACTCAATGGTCATCTCGACTCCCGCTCTATTTCCTATCCATGGTCGCTATCATTTAAATATTTTGGACAGTAAGCTTTGAACAACAATACTAACACTCTAACTATATGTCTGTCAAGCAGGAGCTCTATAATTAGGCTTCATGAAAAACTGTAGAGGCGGTGGAGGAGTTTTGGAGATATTGGGGCGGTATCCTTCTTCCAATCCAAATACCCACCTTAATGAAAATGTCGATGGTATTCACAACCGTCTAGTTGAGACACATGGTGCCTCTGAACTGAGCATGTCCAGAACTCAGGTAAGCACCCAGGTAGTTCAGCAACTTCTGGTTGCATTGCACATTCAGATAATTGCGGGTGCGGGTGATGCAATAGTCATGATCTTTACCGCAGCTGTCTAGCCCATCACAGGGAGCTTCTCCATGGAATCCAATGTAAAACACTCCGCAGTATCGCCCATATCTCGTAATAGGGGCCTTTGCCATTAAGATATATAAGTAATAAATATTTTTAAAGAAAAACTTTGTTGGAAATGAAAAGAATATATGGATGACATCTCAGAAGATATACATACAAGGAATTATTAATCTTAGTAATTGGTTCACCTAGAATCAATAATTACACTTATACTAAAAAATATAATATTCCATAACTCGCACCCATTGCTACAGTCCTCCTGCACAGAACTAGAATTAATTCGTTGACATTCTACTAACAGTAAATGGCATGGCATAAACTTTGCAATTTACCTAAGAGATCCATGAATTGAATAATGTTTTGAATCGAAATAATTTCTTAAAGTATTGAATATAATTACCAAGAGCATGGAAGAGTCGAGAAAAGACAACAATTTGGTGATGTTATGTTCTTAAAAATTCCTCCTTATTTTGGGAATTTACCCAGTCTTCCTCTTAATTCTCTAATGAAGGATCACAAATATCATGGGTCGTTTAGTTAGAAAATTTCAAAATATGGGTTCTAAACACTCACCTTCGTTAAACCTCCTCTTATTTCTCTAATACCCTAATAGTAAATGGATTTATAATTAATAAAACGTCCCTTGTGGAAAATTTACCATTTCGTTGAGAAACTGTATCAATAGTTTAAACTTTAAAATGACGTGGTTCTATTTAACTTCAAAGTCCCTCACCCCTAATTTACCTGCCAATCAGACCAAAAATATATATTGAGAAATGTAAATAACCCTGTAGCAACTCGGGTAGTATTTGCACTTCCAAAATGACGAGTGACCTCTGACAATTAACTAAAGCCCTTTTAACCAACTGGAGCAATAGCAAATAGAAGGGTACAAAATAGCTCTGAAAAGTAAAGAAAATTAGAAGATATTGAACTATCAGCTAACCAAAAAAGTGACTCTTAATCCCTTGTTCTCAAACCCTCATCTTTTCCACACTGCCTTGAAAACATTTCAGAGTTCCCAGACACTCAGTAGCTGTAATTGTATGCCATCAGTAAAAAGAGGATTGGGAACCAAATTCTACAGAGGCTTAAGCTTGTACATCCTCATTCGAAGTAGGGCCTCTAGCAAAATAATTAAGCTTAATAGGTAAACCTTAGCCGTACCTCCACACCACAGTTTGTTAAACTTTTGATTAAAAGTAGATTGGACTACAGGCCACTAGGCACAAGCAAATTAATTAAGGCAAAATCCCTCCGAGTTTCGTAGTCACGTTCTGCATCATAAATAATTTGTCATTTGAAGACTTATTTTTCTTCTCAAAGGGATTCGAACCGAGGTTGCTACTTTCTTGGAGGAAGACTCCAATCCCACTCCACAGAACTACCCATCAACTTTACATTATTCTCTCACACCACCGTTGTAATTTTAACACATAAATATAAATTAAGCATAAAAAATAATTTAAAAAATACATAAATAATGGCATCATATTTAATTAGGTCAGAGTGGCTAATTGCCAGGCCAGGCTTAGTCTTTTTCAAAGAAGACAGAAAAACATGGAACCTGAAGCTCTGGGTCCTTTCCATTAAAAGCATAAATGTTGTAATGATCATAAAATCTCGTACCAATACCAAATTATATCTGAATATAAGAGCAGTATGCAGTGAACGGCCCTTGTGTAGGAAGAAGTGGCTCTTAGTGACATAGAAAACTATAATTTACGATGTCCGAGGGTTGAATCGAATTACAGAGTTGTTACGAATTACAAAGCTGTTACAATTTTCATACAAGTAGGGAAGCAAGAGAAATAAAAGGTTACACAGTTGGACTACACAGATAGGTTACATAGCCATAAAGGTTACAGGGTCATATAGGTTACACAGATGATTGTATTTTCTAACAAGTAAATTGCATAAATGAATGGAAAGTCATCTCCTGTATTCCCCACTCATTCAATACTATCCAGAACATTTATTCATCCATGGGAATGCACAACCATAAATTTTAGCAACAACACTTAGCTTACATATATTCTTAATCTTACAAATTTTAAATACATCAAATCTCTATAATATGAATAACCCTTTACATGCACACACAAGTGCCCTACAACTTCCATTATTTTAAACAAGTGGCTTGTTGCATGCAACTAGTCAAAATACTCAACCTTAACCATTTGAAAGATTCAGCTTATATGCAGCAGGGAAGCTATTATATTTTCCATTTCATGAGCACATTAAACTTTAAAAAGGAATTGATGAAAAAGAGATTTGGAATTACCAAATAAGTCTGTTCACTCACAAACAAACAAGAAACATTTTCTTTGTCTAGGGTAATGATACATGGATTTCTCCATATTGCTTGCTTGCTAGTCAGTGACAATTTAACATATAATATGAGCAAGTTCAAAATTGTTTCCTAAATCTAAATGTTTATTACAATACCATAAATTTATCTAAATAAACATACAGCTATCGTTTCCTTCCCATTTATGAATTTGCACATGTTATTTCATTGCAATTCAAATATTGGCCCATTTCCTTCTTTGCGGTATATTCTGACTAGGATTGTATTGTTATACTCCCCACCTAGGTTCTATTAACATAAGTGATATGCTGAAATCATAGTGAGTATATTGTTGTATTGGCTTTGAGCCTTGGTGTTGACTTGCCCTTGTGCCCTAAAGAATCTAGGGTTTACCCTAGGTACCATCCTCGAAATGAAAGGATGTTCCAAAGGGTTTGCCCCAGGATAGTTACCTACCTGGATTTAAAATTTAAACAAACAAAAAAACCCTAGAGGAAAGATTTCAATCTTTAGCAGTTTTCTTTTTCTAACAGGGTCTAATTCTTATTCTTTTACAATATAGTCTTACTTAATTTCAACAATTTCTTATGCATATTTCGGTACATTTTCACATCCCATATGTTATAATGTTGATGTATTTTTTCCATATTTCAGAATTTAGTCTATCTCTTATACATCTAAGATGAGTGCATTTGACTTACTCTATAGCTTTAATGTGATGTGCCAATGTACCTGCCATGAATAATAGAGACAATTCTTAAGATCTATGATCAAATATTGAAGTTTAGAGATACTTTGTTCACAAAAACTAAAGAAACAAATCTACATCAATGGTCTCAATTCATTTTATGGGATTTATGTCAACATATTTGCCTAACAAGGAAGACTAGCCAAAGAGGTCAATATATCTCTTATACATCTAAGATGAGTGCATTTGACTTACTCTATAGATTTAATGTGATGTGCCAATGTACCTGCCATGAATAACGGAGACAATTCTTAAGATCTACGATCAAATATTGAAGTTTGGAGATACCTTGTTCACAAAAACTAAAGAAACAAATCTACATCAATGGTCTCAATTCATTTTATGGGATTTATGTTAACATATTTGCCTAACAAGGAAGACTAGCCAAAGAGGTCAAGCAAGAATTGTCCACCAAATTACATAAGAATCTTTAAAAATGATGATCGTACTAACATAAACCATAAAGGTTGATACAGCAAGGCTATGCTAGTGCAGTAAAAAGGATTTAATCATTAAATGAGTAGAGATTACTGGAAGTTGGTCTTGAATTTAAATACTAGTGAAAAGAAGAAGACACAAAACAAAGAAAAATGTTACAGCAAGAAACTTTCACAAAGTTGACAATTGCAAAAGAACTGAATAAAAGCTTAGAAGAATAAAGCCAATAGAGTAAAACAAGAATCATGTTTGAGCCATATGATAACCATGATGCAGTAGGAGAGCATGTCAATAATGGCCAATCAAAAGTGGGTTGGCACATCCACAAAGAAATAATTAGGGGGTGAAGAAGAAACAAACAGAGACCTGACTGAGAAGGGAAGAAGCAATGAATCCCATTATGGATCTCAAGAGAGAGAAACTGGAAAATGTCAAGACAAGTACAAAGATGATAAAAGAAGTCACGTGCTTGTTAATCATGATCAACATAAAGGATATCGGTGACACATCAAGGTCAACATGAGGGAGATAAAAGAGAGGAAATAAGATACTATACGTGTCATACAAGATGAAAGATTCTAAACAAGCGAAGAGGAATGACAGGAAAAAGTAGTGATAAGAAAAACTAATACTGATTATACCAGATATATCAACAAAGATAAGTAAATTGGAAGTTGATGAATCGTATCCAAATCTAGTATAGCAAAAGAAGTTTATGCAAGAACCTTAAATCGATTCAGAATTTCGAAATTACATCAGAATTATATAGGCTATTTCAATGTCACCCAACCACCAAAAGGGTACTTAGACTAATTCATAAATTCTAAACAACAGAAACCCATTTGCATTTGAAGAGGCCAACTTGGAGAAAAAATAGTGATTGTCAATTGTGGTAGAACTACAAATAATTAGGTTCAAGGACAACTGAAGCTTGAAAGTCCAACAAATTGTCAACTTTATATAACCAGGGAAATAATCAAATTTTAAAAACAACTCAAATAAATTTTTTGTGTGTTAATGTGATTAGAGGAAGCCACATCAAACAAGTTACGCTACTTGAATATTAAGATTCAAGTTAATCAATCAATTGTAAAGAGAAGATGACAACTAGGAACCCCAAGGATTAGCTCAATCGGTCAGTGCCACTGTTCACAAAACGTTGCCAGTAATCCAATGCGAGGTGCAGGTCCTGGCTTGATTCCACAGGATGAGGCACACTAAGTCTACACTGTCTGCTTTACACTGGGTACCATAATCATATCGGGGGAAGTGCCCAGGAGTTTCCAAGGGAGTTATTTCTAAGAAAAAAAGATGACACTTAGGAAATCAATACAACATAAAGGAACCAAGGTGGCCACTCTAAAAGGGATTCCACAAAGATAATTTCAACATACAAGAAAATAAATAATAGAGTTTATTCAATCTCTCATGTTTGATAGAAGATCCCAACATACAAGGAAATAATGCGACTAGACCTCAACATAAAGGAAAATAAATATTATAGTTTATTCAATTTCCTTGGGGTCATGTCATTTCTACTAGGAATAACTCTGATAAAGGACGACCCTTATGGTTTCCTAGATATACCAAATAGAGCTGCCACTTTTAAGTGATCACGTTGTCAGGGGATTATAGGGAAAGCTAGCAGCTGGCTCAAGAGGCTGGTTCGGGAAAGCAACTCAGGAAGAAGGGAACATGCACCGTTGCAGGACCTCAAACACTACAGAGCAGGCATAAATGTTTTCATTGTAGCTACCCAAATAAGAGAATAAGTAAAGAAATCCCTGACAGGCCTGGGCACAATGGCTAGACAGCCTTCATCACATGCTTGAACAATTGGAAAACTTGCCAAAAGATCCGTCCTTCAAAACGTTCTAGAACGGAGGATGATCTTATACATACAAAGAGAGCTGTACAACATAATGACTACACCATCCTCTATTTTCCCAACCAGCTGTGGAAACGAATCAACATCCTACTGGAGAAAACCCTCCCTGCACCTCAAGAACAGATTGAAAGAAGACCACACCAAATTACCAACAACAGGTTCCACACAAGCAAAATTTGCAAGTTTGACTTTTCATGTCCTACTATGAGAAAGGCAAAATTGGTATATTGGAACAGCACCAATCTTTTATTTAAAAGTAGTACTTGGAAATGAATGCTCACTTTATGTTTCAAGGTTTAATCTAAAATTTCGTTTGAAGGCAAACTAGTAAGGGTGAAGCTCGAACCCTTTATGTTATGGTTATGTTATCATAAAATAGGGCCATCTTTTGTTTTACATATTTAGGTCTTAGATTAGTTTTGAACTCAAAATCTGTGTATTTGATAATCAGGAAAGCCAAATGGCAACTATGGGACCTGTATTAATATAAAAATTTCTTATTTTTTTCAAAACAAAAAATTACTGGCAATAATACAAATCGTGTCACTAAGATGTAGTTTACATTTTCACATCTGAAAGAAGGGTTATCTATAGTTTTGGACCAACCAAGTCTTTCAATTTATCCAATGCTCTGCCACTTCAACAAACAACCTTGTATGGCCTCTTACTGGGTTAATGTGAGCAACCACTGTGGCCACTATTTTCTGTTGTTTTTGGTAGGTTTGGCTCTATCGAGATGATCATGAAGAGATTTGCTCTTTCATAATTACTATGACTAGACGAGCGCTTCCATTTGAAAACATAGCGAGCATGATAATGCAAGCTTTTACGCTTTAATAACTCTCCGAGTATTTGGTTTCAGCGCCAATTTTCATATTTTCAAACAATAAACAGAATTTTTAAGATGAGAAAGTTACCGCTTGGACTTCATTTAAGACACTGTCATCTAAACCCTCATTCTGAAATTCTGGCCGGAGAGTTTTGATAACACTATCAACCACGTGTATGTAAACACTGGAGACGCTAGTGGCCATCTCTCGCTCCTTGACGATTCCGTTTGAAAGAGCCACTGTTCCAAATAGAGTCATACCCTAGCCCTCCGGTAAAAGACTCGGGTTGCTAAGAATCCTCCACCTAAAAATTTCCAGAACAACATTTTCTTCAAATACAAAAAGAAAGCACATGAATCTTTTATCTAAAGCCATCAAATCCCGATTTATAGAGACTTCTATATCAACTAACATCAAGTTCTATTGAATTAAGTCAGATTCCATGTAAATGGATCACCACAATGGCACTGTATTGACAAAATCTGGAGCATGATAATAGTATGTGGGGGAGGGGTTTGAAATTAATGAAAAAACATGATTCAGTAGTCCAACTGATTTTTTCGGCAACAAAAACCCTACGTGGTCCAGCTGTGTAACCTTTAGACAGTTGGGGAAGGACTAACCCGATTACACACCTGGAGTAACCTAAGTCGCGCCCAGGAAGATGGATCCAGAGGAAGCTTGAAGAGAAACCCTTTGCACAAAGTGACAGTGACTTATGATTCCGAGCTTGTGTAACAAAGAAACCTATGTGAAGCTACTGGAATAGGCAAAACACTTAAGGGCAGTGCAGGAAAGAGCCGTGACAGGAGAGGCGGAAGGGCGGTGCATTGAATGTCCCTAACAGGAGACAGGAAAGGGGAGAGGTGAAACCCTCTGCGCAAAGTGACAGTGACTTGGGATAACAAAGAAACTTGAGTGAAGCTGCTGCAATAGGCAAAACACGTACAATGATATCAAGGGTTTAAGATCGATTACATGTTCCCTGTGGCATCGAGGACGAAGAAGAACTCGCAGGCAGAGGTGTGGCATCGAGGACGAAGAAGAACTCGCAGGCAGAGGGATGGTTGGGGTCATCTCCCACCACGGTATTCTTGTCTACCAGGTATAAGTCGTGCTGAAACGAGAAAGGGCAAGCAACGAAGTGACTGGATACATATAAATTGAAACCCGAAAACCCGGATCATGATAAACCTAAATCGACAGAAACAAGAGAAACACGTGGGCCGACAGACGAGGAATCCTGATACAGGAGCATGGATTGTCTTTCCCAGAAAGAACGCCTTTGACGTAAACATGCTACCGCGTTGATCAGATCCAGCATATAAAACTCTTCCACGCCTTAAAACGTTATATGCCGAACTATTACAGTAGCAACCTAGAGCTCTATATCTAATTAAATATAATCAAAGTTTGTTGTAAGCAATGGAATTTTTGATATAGACAACATAAATATGTGTTGCTTTAGTATCCTAACTATCTTTTGAGGTTCAAAGCAGAGAATGTATTTTACTTTTCAACCACATCGAGAAGCTTTAATAATCTGGAGTTTTATTTTTAAACTGTGAGGCCAATTAGGACTATATTTCGTTTTCTCTTGAGAATGAAGTGCGATCCACAAACAAATACGTATTCAAGCTAAATTCATTCCATCTTTGTATGAGCAGTGATTCTGGAACCTTGGACGTGTCTTTATAGTTCTAATTTTTACAACAATAAAAAGTATGCAAAATCTGTAAGTTTCAGAAAAAGGGAAAGTCATAACTAACAGATTTTTTATTATCAAAAATCTTATCAACGATCTGCTCTAATGATGCAACTTCCAATGTTTTATTGCTTTATTAAGGCATCTTGTTATCTTGAATTTATCCTGGGACTTGCGTCCTTGATTTTGTAAAATTCATGCTGCAACATCACAAAACTAGTTAATTGATTTTAAACTTTCAGCCAAAATTCATTATGAATGTTAATTAATATAGGTTCTCCACAGACCCTGCAAATTCCCACCATCTACTTATTGTAATTCCCGAAATTAAGTTTAATATTTAAATAATGTAAAACATTATGAAATTTTATAAAAATTTATGTTTTAAAAGACAAACTAATGCATGTCAAAAGAGTTTGACTTTCCAATGGAAAGTATATCCCTGCCTTCGCAGGGAATAATAATACACGTAACTAAGATTGGATGATTGGAAACATTAGTTTTGACACTTTCCATTCATATTCAAATTTGAAGATACCTTGATTCTTCGTTGAATAGTGTTTAATTTTTCCATAAATATAGTGTGTGGTGGGTATAACTAATGGAGTAGTTTATTTATTTTAGTTTTGGACTTTAAGGTGTTTTTTGGTCGGTTAATTTTTTTTTGTTTGTAAAATCCGAATTTAGAAGTGTTTAAATTGTGTTTTTGAATCCATAAATAGATTCAACACCCTCAAATATTGTATTGGCACCCGAATTATGCAATTTCCATAGTTAATATATGTGATTCTAAGAATTTTTAAAGATTTCCAACCGTACTGGAACATAAAAGATTAAAAACGTTATACCATAACTAATGATAGATATAACTCATAACATAGATAAACTACAATTAAAAATAAAAACACAAATATAATTAACATTATTTTACACAAAAAATAACACTTTTTTCAGTGAAAAAAACCGTACTGTTGATATTCATTAAATACGAATCAAATAGTACAAAATTCAAAAGTCAGTCCAGAATTAATTCAGTAAAATTCTAATGTTCTGCAATAATAGTCAATTTACATATGGTGCTCATCAAAACAACAAAAAAACATAGTAAAAACTTGGAACTCAAAACTGCAGATAGTCATATAAATTGACCAATCCCCTATCGCTGCTCTGATTCTCCTGGAATTCCTCCCAAAAGACAAATCCTTCTATTCCGCCATGTGCTTCCTTAGAAAGTGTATTGACAATCTGATTGTATTGTAGAAAGATGTGTTCAAAGGTGATATCATTGAAAAGTTGAATATTTTCTCGAATCCTACTACACCACTGATGCAATGATAGGATATTTAATTTAAATTCTTTTTTAGCCCATTTTATCATCACCCTGGAGTCACCAAAAACAATCAACACATACAAACCCATGGCAGCAACAGAAATTACGCACCACATCCCAAGTAATTCAGCTTTGGTGTTTGTTCCTTTTCCATAGTTCATCATAAGTGTGAAATAACGATCCTTGTTGAGATATATCACTCCCCCTACAACACATGATCCATCAATTGCCAAAAAAAGCAACTGGCTTATGGTGAGGAATATTGAAAATTCCAAGTTGTCTTGTGGCCACCTGTCCTGAAATATAATTGAAGTCCTTCAATGAAGCCAGTATTCTGTTATAGAGAAATATAAACTGGGGCCTTTATCTTCAAATAATGCTTTATTCCTTATCCATCAAATATGCCATGAACTCAAAGCTGGCAGATGTGGAATACTTCTGCACCTCATATGCCACTTATATACACATTCCACAAAATTAACCGATTCCCATTGCCGATCCAATTTAAAGTGTGCAATGACCTGTTGCCACAAAGTTCTGGTGAACTCACATTCCACCAAGATATGTTGAGTATATTCATAATTATTCCTACATAAATAACAAATACTTGGGCCAGCCCAACCTCTTTTTACAAGATTTTCCCAAGTTTTCAGACTGCCCTATAAAGCATGCCACATAAAACATTGAACCTTCAAAGGAATTTTCCACTTCCAAATAACCTTATACCACCAGTTTGCAAGATACATGCTGCGGTGGGTGATAATTGCCTTGTAGGCTAAATTTGCAGTAACCATTCCAGTAGCTTTGTTATTTGTCCAGACAAGGCTGTCATTTTCTAAGGAAAGTCTGCAACCCGCAGAGTTTAGTTTGCTAATGTACCGAGACCATTCAGTAGCCTCATTACCTTCAAAACCCAATTCCATTGCTGTGATCCAGTGTGTATGAGATTGTCTAGTATTGACTCTCTTGATTTTGTTGAGAGTAGCATAATCAAAGCGATGCAGAGTTTTAATGATTTCATCAGATAGAACATATTCTTCATCCATGCCCACAATTGGGTCAATCCCCACCAATATGTTTTTGCCATTTCCTACCTTCCAGGAAAAGTCTTTAGCAACCATATTAAATACTTTAATAAATCCTGCCCATATAGGTGATGCTCCCCTAATTTTTTCATTTGGATTCCGAATCCAGTTGAACACATCCATCTTGATATATTTTACTTTGAGCAAATTAGTCCACGGGGTGGGACCAAACACTATTTACATACAAATTTATATGTGAATATATATATATATTGCCATGAAAATTAAAGATTTCAAAATAAATAATTACCATAATAAAAAGATAGAAGATAGCATGAGACTTCACAGTGTTTTTGCAATATTTTATTTTGTCTCTTATTTACAATTGGTTGATTAATTTGTTGTTATAAACATTATGAGATTATATTATTTCATCGGTATTATAATTACATTTTAAGGATTATGTGTGTTTTTTTCTTAGAAAAAAAAATATATTTTATGTTCAAAATAGAATGGAAAAATACATTCTTATGAGTGCAAAAGCACTACTACGGATGAAAAGGGATAAAAACCCACACACAGATCCCATACTCTGCTCAACTAAATAAAATTACAATTTGTCTGTCTTTTTCAAAAAACACAAGATAACCCCATAAATTTTTTTGCAAAGACCAACAGTCTAACATTCCTTCAAACCATAGATCACTCTAGTCTTTTTAACCAAAAGATCTAAATATTGCACGTCTCTCAGCGTAATTGTCGAAACAAGAAGCTATGTTGGATAGCCTCAAGAAAACTGCGAAGAAATCTGATTCATCCACTTCTTGAATTGGAAACAAGAAGCTTGATGTTGTATTGAAAGATTGCCTTAGCCAATCAACCAAATCTGCATGGAACTAAATCTGTTCCAAAAGCCCTTCAGAACTGAAAACTTAAAGCCTTGAGCCAAAACAAAAGTAAGTCGACGCAAACCACCACCACCACCATCATCGAAAGCTTTGAGCCATAATTTTAAGGATTATGTTATCATCACTTGATTATTCACCTTTCAATTTTAATAGGACATGAATTTTGTAGGACATGTTATCACTTAAATTAGCATTCCTTATTGCAGAGTTTGTATTAGGTTCTAATCTCAAGTATAACTCATAAGAGTTGTTACTATTACCTAAACAATTATTTTTATCACTTTAGGTTGTGTAATTCAACACATGGGGGGCTTCCCTATTAGGGACTAAGTTTAGAAGGTAAACACAATTCCATGTTGACTTTAGTCACTATTTGCACCTCAACTATGAATGATTTCTAATTATAACTTAATTGACATTCAATGGTTAAATTCAAATATGTTTTAAAGATGTTTTATTTAGGATTTTTGGAATACACTGTGTCCAAGTTTAGAAACGTCGTTTTAGATCCTCCCACATTTCATTTGCTTCATAAAGGCTTCAATTACGCTCTTGTCCATCACCATATGCCCTCTGTAACAAATAAAAATATTAAAATAATATGAATAATATATATAATAATATAAATAATAAAATAAAACATAATATTAATTATATTAACTAAGAGACATAACCCTTGTGAGTAGTCACCATATAAGTCCTATATATACATCCTCATTGTAAAATCATCATTTTTTATCTTATCAATTTATATTCGATTATTTGACCATTTATGGATCCTTTGTATTATTTACATTGGTTATTTGTATAAGAAACGATTTTATCATTTCATTTGATATCAGAGCCGTGTTGTTGATCCAAGCTTGTAGCCACCATTTAGGGTTTCCCTAAAATCTAGGACCTTGTCCAAAAACCAGGCCTTTGGCCCAAATAAGTAAAAAAAAAAAAAGACAAAAGCAAAATCAAAGAAAAAGAAAAAGTAAAAAAGAAAAAAGAAAAAAGAATATAGAAAGAAAAAGAAAAGAAAAAACAAAGGAGTAAAAAGAAAAGAAAAAAAGTAAAAACAAAAAAGTAAATAAGTAAAAACAAAGAAGTACCTGGTTTCTTAAAAAGAGTACATGGTTTATTTTCCAACTATATTGGAAGCATTTGTGAAAATAATATACTCAAAATTTATAAGCAAGAATTGAACTTGGGTGGGGAAGGTAACATTCACTCCTCTCAACCACCCAATCCACACCATTTTTATTATCTTTCCACTCCAAAAACAATTATTATAATTATTAATAATTATTATTATCATTAATAATAATTATTATCATAATAATTATTATATTATATTTATTAATAATATTATAATTATTAACTTTTAATAATAATTATTATTATTTGGACGAAAAAAAATGGAGTCTCAGGGTGACAAAAGAGGAAGATTCCAAAAGACCCACTCAAAGGTAGTCGTTGGCATACTAAAACTTGAAGGGATTATTCAAAGAAAGCATATTAGCATCGATATTTGCCCAACAGGAAAATCACATTAACGTCAGCTTGGCAAATCAATTATTCGTCCCAAAACTAAGTATAATCGAAAAGAAAGATAAACGGGGTGAGAAGAAATATGCAATTAGGGACTTACAACTGGAAATTGATGAATATGAGTTCACATCCCAATTCAATGTTACGATTATTTATCTAAATGAAGTTGACATCATTCTCGACTTATCTTGGATGGAAACATTGGAGACAATTATCTTAAATATGAAGAAAAAGTTTTTAATGTTTTCGTATAAGAAGAAACAAGTCACACTACAGGATGTTAGAATGAAGTTAGATTCCAAAGTCGTGGCATCTAAAGACTTTAAGGATATCACCATGGTCATTTCGCAAGAAAATCAAAAGATGCAGTCAGAATTCGACAAAATCGTCACAAATAAAAAAGAAGAGATCTCTCATTTAAGATATCATAATTAGAAATTGCTTCTTCAAATAAAAAAAAGGGAGAATAAAGCACAACATAATCAAAAGCTAGAAGAGGAGAATGGACATCTTCAGAAGAAACTATTAGAAAACATTGATGAAAATGGTCACCTGAAGAAGCACAAACAAGATCTAATGGATCAAATTCAGAAGCTTAAAGATGATAAGAAAGCGTAAGAAGAAATGACTCGAAATCTTAAAAACGAAAAAGACTCGTTAGACAATAAATTGGAGCAAATTCAAAAGAGGACATCAAAGCCCTTGGACTTAAAAATCTACGTTGAAAAAAAAGAAGCAAATACAAATTTAGTCCTCGTCACAGTTCAGAAAGAAGACAATCTAGTAAAAAAACAAACAACAATAACTCCCTATTGACACCCCAACCATATAAACCAGTAGCCTAAAAAGTGGGAATTGTCGAAAGCTAATGGTACTAATGTGCTCAAAGCTCATAACGACAGATCAATAGAGAATCCCAACAGTCAGTAACGAATCAATTTTGGCTGGATTGATCTGTCAACATATCGGAAGTTATGCTTTACACTTAGAAGTTCATATCAACATGTTTCATCAGCTACGACGTCACAATGAACGATGCAACAACATTATAAGGCTTTGAGGACAAAGCCTTTCTAAGAGAGAGGCAATGTAACAAATAAAAATATTAAAATAATATGAATAATATATATAATAATATAAATAATAAAATAAAACATAATGTTAATTATATTAACTAAGAGACATAACCCTTGGTGAGTAGTCACCAAATAAGCCCTATATATGCGGCTACATCCTCATTGTAAAATCATCATTTTTTATCTTATCAATTTATATTCGATTATTTGACCATTTATGGATCCTTTGTATTATTTACATTGGTTATTTGTATAAGAAACGATTTTATCGTTTCACCCTCTGAGGATATCCTCTGTGTTATTGAATACTTCACGCACTTGCTCCCCCTTCACGAAGTAGAAGAAGCGAGACAAGATTGCACATGGATCCTCAATTCTGTCGAACTCCCAAACCCAACATGCCCAAAGTTGAATTATTATCCCTCTGTAATATTAATTTCAACACTAATGTTGTTATTCTAAAAGTTGGTAAAGTCAATGCCACAGTAATCATGAATACCTATTACAATGACCCGAAATTACTTGATCATTTATCTCCCTCTTCATATAAACTTCATGCCAATTATCCTATCAACAAAATCACCACTCTTATTATCGATGCTATAAAATACTCATCTTTGGGCCCTCTAATTAAGAAGCGCATTCTTCCCCACAACCCCCAACCTCCTCAAATTTATGGTCAACCTAAAATTCATAAGAAGGATATTCATCTTAAACCCATTGTCAGCGCAATTGAAGCCCCTACACATACTTTATCCATATTTTTGGCTGAAAAATTGCAACCTTTTGTTGGCCAAACCTCTTCAGTCATCAAATATTCCTCTGATTTTATCCACAAGATTCAAGAGTTTCATGTAGACAATTAAGACTTGATGGTTAGTTTTGACAAGGTTTCTCTCTTCACCAAAATACCAATTCCTGAAGCCATTGAAAAAATCATCTCTAAATTAGTAAACACTAAAACCCCGAATTTAATCAATTTATGCCTTACTTCCACCTTCTCTTGCTTCAAAGGAAATCTCTATGAACAAATCAAAGGCACAACCATGGGATCGTCCTTATCCCCAGTTGTGTCCAACATATTCTTGGAGCATCTTGATGCCTTGACCCTTAATAACTTCACCCACAAGCCTAAATGTTAGTTTTCATTTGTTGATGGCACCTTTGTCATCCAACCACATGATCGCGACACCTTCAATAATTTTCTCAATCATCTTAATAATACCCCCTCCTCATCCTATTTACCATGTAACTCCAACAAGAAAACTCTATTTTGTTCCTTGATGTCCTGGTCACCTGCCAACCTGATGGCTCCCTTTCTCATCAAGTGTACCGCAAAGAGACTCATATGGATAGATATATCCATCCCTAATCCCACCACCACCTTGCTAAAAGATATGTTGACCTCGAAACTCTAATTGCTTGAGTTGTTCGCGTCTTTCCTCCCTAATGTCTCAATAAGGAGAAAACCCACCTCACAAAGGATCTCCTAGCCAATGACTATTCTTCAACACAAATCAAAAGAGTTTTACGTGCAATTCTCTTTCCCAGACCCAAGCAATCTCGCCCCAAACCTCCCCCCATCAAGCCTTAACCTCTTTATCTTACACTCATGGCATCCCCTATCACATTTCCAAATTATTAATAAAAGGAACATTAAAACCATCTTTAAACCCCATAAAACCCTCAAGAAATCATTTAGGAGCGTCAAAGACAAATCCAATCCCTTTTTGTCATAAGGGGTCTATTGAATTCTCTGTTCATGTGGAAAATATTACATTAGAAAAATTGGTAGATCTATTCAAACCCCAATCAAAGAGCACATCACAAACATTGATCATAACTGCATTAACAAATCTACCATAATAGAACATTCCCACCACTCCAAACATCTCATCCGATTTGACCAAACCAAGAATCTTGCTTCTATCTCCCATTACTGTTGATAGTTTAGAACACCTAGAATCTCAATAAACAAATCTTAGCGGCCAGCTTCATAACTTGGATTAGAAGTTATCCAAATTGGACCAAACATTGGATAAGAATTTAGCAAACTTGGACCGAACATTAGATCACTAGTTGAATCATAAACATCAATAGACCTTAACCAGCTTGGATAGCATGTTGAAAGAGAAGTTGGAAGGTATGACAGCTCATGTCATACAAACAAAATACGCCTACTATGCACAACACAGTGAGACACACCGAGAAGACACTTCTCACTCGAGACTATCTAACGACCAACGACCCCCTTTGGGTCCTCACAACCATAAACCACCCTCCATGGATAATAACACATGGCATTGTTTTCCTAAAGTGGACATGAACAAGTTTAATGGTTCTAACCCATTGAGATGGGTCAACCAAATGGAACATCACTTTTCCCTCCATGACATTACTAATGACATGATGAAACTTAGGGTGGGGGTCTTGTATCTAGATCCATAAAGATGGAAGTGGTGGGAGTGGCATAAAAAATCCTATGGAGGCTACATCACTTGGAGTCTATTTGTTAAAGCTATCCATGTCCATTACAAGCGAGATACCCACTATTTGGGGTATCTTACTAAGTTATGACAAATTGGATTAGACTTTATCTTAGCCTTTGAGCAATTGACCATCCATATAGAGAACTTAACATATTATTTATGTAAAGACTGTTTCATTAGTGGCCTCAAGGAGGCAATTATAACATAAGTCATAATGCAATATTCTGCTACCTGGTTGGAGGCATCTCAAAAGGCTCTAGAAGCAGAGACGATGATCAACACATAAACCAACAAACCCACTTTCATTCCCTGGTTTCTCCTTGCACAAGTCAATTCCTCTAGCACAATCCCTTGTCCTCATGTGAAAGTACAAAGGTTGTCTCCAACAAAAATGGAAAACCAACAAAGACATGGACTCTACTATAATTGTGATGAAAAGTATGCTCCAAGTCATAAATGTGAAGAACATAAATGATTTCAAATTGACATGATTTCTCCTACCCATTCTGAAGACATCATTACGGAAGATACCCTTAAGTTTGAAGTTGTCAACCAAAGTCCTCCCATGCAATAACAAATGGAACTTGAAGTCCATATAGAAGAACCACTCATCTCTCTTTATGCTTTATTCGGTATTTCAACCCCACAAATCTTGACAATTTTCAATTGCATCAAGCACCGCAAAGTGGTAGTCTTGGTTGATAGTGGCAACACCCACAATTTTCTTCATCGATTAGTGGCTAATGCAATCCATTGTTTTGTCCACCTAGTGCCTGACTTTAAAATTATGATAGCAATTGGCGGGATGATGAAATGTAGGGGGCGTTGTGAAAATGTGAGACAACAATTGTGTGCCTATCATCTCAAAACTCATATGTTAGCCATACATATGTGTGGTTGTGATATAGTTTGTGTTAAATATACAACATCAAGAGACATTCTCCAAACCAATCTTGTGTAGCCAAGATTGATCCTCCCGTATAGAGGTGAGCACTTTGATTGCCTTTCATGTAAAGGTTATTCCTCCCGTATAGAGGTAATTGATCAAAGTAATGATGTTGTAAAGTCTTCTTGGACAAGGCTCTAGACTTGTGTGTCAAGTCATGATTCTCATGTGAACCTTCTCTATAAAGGTATCCATGGGATGGACCTCCCGTATAGAGGTGGACCTTCCATATAAAGGTCATGCTTTACTTGTTAAAAGAATTTAATGTTGTGTGATGTATTAGTAACCATGATCACCAGTTGTTATTGAGTCTCCTTTAGAGATTGATCACCTCTAAAGTGAATTACTTTAGCATATGATCATTTGGTCCGGAATAATATAATATGATCACAACATCCGATAATTCTTCTTAGTATAATGTAATGTGATGGATAATTAAAGTTAGCACATATTGACCATGTAGTAAGAGATAAATAAATAAAAGATGCATAGAGATCAAGAGAATTCGAAATTGCCCATGCAGACACTTCAACTAATTAAAGAGAACTCGAATTATTAAAGCTTAAGTTATAAAGCTTCAGTTAAGTATCAATGCTTCAGTTAAAGCATCAGTTAAAGATATGCCTCAGTTAACTAAAGAATTCACAATGGTCACTTCAAGTAAATCAATCAACATGATTTCAGTTAACTAAGTGTAAATAAGAAGGACTAGTTAACTAAAGTGTTTTCACTTTAGTTAAAGTAAAAGACAACACTTCAGTTAAAGAGAGTTAACTAAGTGACAACAAATAAGATCTAGATAACTAAGTGTTATTGCATGACGACACTTATGTTAAACTAAAAGATGACATGTGAGTTGTGACACTTGCATGTCGACACTTAAGTTAGCCACCTAACTAAGTGGGCAAGCTTTCAGTTAAGAGACGAGTTCATCTTGAAGTTAGAAGTTAAAAATAGAAGAGAAGGATGTATAAATATGTTATATGGGATTGATGAATCCAATGTGAAGCGAATTCTCTTCTCCATTGAAGGCAAGGCGCTTCTCTTTGTGCAGGGTATTGTTCGTGCTTGTTATTGTTGTGCTAGGCACACATCTGATTGATATCTCTTCTCTATTGCTTTTGTATCTTCATCGACAATGTTTGGTGATTTCTTATCTTCCGAAAGCAATCTGCTATGTTGTAAAAGAAAGCATTCTCTGCTATCCATTATATTATACTGAGAAGAATTGTTGGGGTTTTTGTTCTCATAATTTTGAGGATTTTCCCTAGGGTATATCTTGTGTTATGGTTGTATGAATTTCATGGATTGAATTGTCTCATTACTTCAAGTCGCTGCATCTAAAGGAATTAAAGATCAAATCTCAACCAAATTTCAATAGTTTGATGGGTCAAATGGCTACACACATTGGGGCCAATCACCATGGACTTCAAGGAATTATACTTGAGTTTAACTTAGGACTCTCATACTCACACCCTCAAAGCGCTCCCAGTAGGCTCCCTTGAAACCATAAGTTATCAACGGATGGAAAAATTATTGAAGAAAGGGCACTCAAGGGTTAATGCTCACTTCCATGCCATACAAGCTCTAGATAGCGCCACATCAAAATCCATCCTAACTTGCAAAATGTTTTGGACAAACATCAACAAGCCTTTGAGACACCGAAGGGATTACCCCCATCCATAGGTAAGCATGATCATGGTATACCTTTGATTATGGGTAGAAGGACACCAAATGTTTGCCTAAATAGGTATCCATTTGCATAAAATAATGAAATTGAAAAGATCATTAAGGGGCTACTAGAGGTGGGAGTCATTCGTCCCAACACAAGCCCATATTCATCCCTAGTGGTCATGGTTTTAAAGAAAGAAGTTATTTGGCACATGTGTCCTGATTTCCGTGCCCTCATTAAGTTGACCATCAAAGATAAATTCCCCATCCCAATCATAGATGACCTTCTAGATGAGCTCCATGGTCCAAAAAAAATCACCAAACTTTACCTTCTTTCCAAGTACCACCAAATCAGGATGAAAGAGGTTGATATCCTAAAGACAACCTTCTCCACACATGAAGGCCATCATGATTTTTTGGTAATGATCTTTGGACTTTGTAGTGCCCCTCCCACCTTGTAGAGCCTAATGATTAAAAATTTATGGCCCTATCTTCATGATCTTGTGTTGGTTTTCTTTGATGACATATTGATTTAGAGTAAAACTTGGGATGTCCATGTACAACATGTTGATGAAACCTTGCAACTCCTCTAGGACCATTAATTGTTCATTAAATGCTCCAAATGTGCTTTTGGAGCCTCAAAGGTTGAATACTTGGGTCACATTGCTGGAAAAGATGGGGTAAGAGTGGACCACAAAATGATTGGGACTATGCAAGAATGGCCATGCCCTAAAACCTTGAACAACTTACATGGATTTTTAGGCCTTATTGTCTAATATAGGAATTTTGTGGAGAACTATGGTAAAACTACAACCCATCTAACAACCCTACTCAAGAAAAATGCCTTTGCATGGAACAAAGCAACATAACAAGCATTCTTAGTTTCAAAGCAATCCATGTGCACCACCCCAGTTTTAGTCATGCCTAATTTTACTAATATTTTTGTATTGGAATGTGATGCTTTCAGAAAAGGTTTGGATGTAGTTTTAAACCAAGATGAAAAACCCTTAGCATTCACCAGTAAGTAGTTGTGTGATAGGAATTTGGTCAAGTCTACCTACGAGAAATAAAGGATGGCCATCCTACATGCAATTGACACATGGTGGTTGTATCTCATAGACCATCGCTTCCATATTAAGATGGATCACCCCAACTTGAAGTATTTTTTGGAACAAATGTTGTCATCCCCATAGAAACATAAGTGGGTCAACAACATGATTGGATATGATTATGAGATCATCTACAAAAGGACAAAGACAATATTGCGGCATATGCATTATTAGGAAACATGAGGAAGAGGGATCCCTCTTTGTCATATCATCTCCAGTACCTAAATGGTCAAAAGAAGTACACAAGAATGGCTAAACAATGTTGTTGTATGTCAGTTCATTAAGTAACTTAAGGAGGATCCCAACCCTCCCTAAGGTTACACTTGGAAACAAGATACATTGCAGTATAAAGGTCACTTTTTTTGGTACCTAACTTCACTTTAAAACATAGGATATTAATAGAATTATATTCATCACTTCTTGGAGGTTATTTAGGCTTTCAGAAAACTTATACACACATTAGACACTCATTCTTCTAGGAGGGCATGAAAAAGGACATTGTTACTTTTGTAGAAAAATGTGACACTTGCCAAAGGAATAAGGGTGAGATAGTGAATACTCTTAGGTAATTACAACCAATACCAACCACTATTTGGAAAGACATTTCCATGGATTTTATTGTTGGTCTTCTGAAAACAGGTAACAATCATTCATCATGGTGGTAGTCGATCAAATTTCCAAATATGCTCACTTTTGTACCCTCCAACACCCCTTTACCCTTGCAATGGTTGCCCAATTTTTTCTCGACTAGATTTTTAAACTCCACGACATACTTGCCTCCATTGTGTCAAATCGTGATCCCACATTCACCATCAAATTTTGGCACGAACTATTTAAATTGCAAGGCACTAAATTGCAAGTGAGAACATTTTATCATTTCCAGACATATGGCCAGATAGAAGCAATCAACAAGTGTCTTCAAACATTCTTGCAATGTTTTGCATATGGAAAGCAGCACCAGTGGGCACATTGGTTACCTTTAGAAAAATGGTGGTATAAAATTACTTATCACTAGGCTACAAAAATGACATCATATGAATCAATCTATGGCCAACAACCACCCTCAAATGTTTCTTATCTACTAGGTACCTCAAAAGTACACGTCGTAGATAGTTTCGTTCATAATCGTGATGTTATTATTTGCACACTTAAGGAAAATTTGGCAATGGATCAAAACACATAAAGAAATAAGTGGACCAATACCACTTAGAGTATTCATTTGTATAAGGTGACCAAGTATTCCTTCGCCTCCAACCTTCTAAGAAAATGTCTCTAAAAATTAAAGGACATCAAAATATCTCACCAAAGTTTTATGACCCATATCAGATTGTTCAACGCAATGGTTAGGTGGCCTACAAGTTAGCACTCATAACACACTCCAAGCTCCTTCTAGTATTTTCACGTGTCTTATTTGAAGAAGGTTATGGGGCATACTCATCAAGTTCAAACTACATTACCACAACTAAATGAAAAAGTCTTTATCCAACTCCAACCAGAAGTAGTTTTGGACACAAGGGAGCACCATCTATGTCAATGCACTATCTGTGAATTTTTTATTAAGTGGAAGGAAACCTCACCAGAAGATGCCACTTGGGAATCGTCAAACGTTTTGCAGTATTTTCCCCATCTCCAACCTTGAGGATAATGTTGCTTTTGAATGGGAAGGGCATGTTAGGGTCATACCCTAACTCCCCTACTTTATCAATGTATAAGGCCATAAGTCCAATAGATAGTTAGTGGGTAGTGACTTGATGTAAAAGGTCCCTCTTTATTTAATAAAGGCCCTTCGCTGGGAAGCCCTCATTAATAGAGGGACCACAAGTAGTTAGGGCTTTGGCTATTGAAGCACTATAGATAAAGTAGTAAGCTATTTAATGTTTTGTCAATATTTTGTATTATATTTGGAGCTTTCATCTTGGAGGTTTTCCCCCTGAAGAGGCAAGTGAAAACAACTCTCTATTGTGGATATCTTTCACACAAGAGATCTATTTGTGGTTTTGTCTTGCGTTTTTCTTTCTTTGCTTTGAAATTATAGGTTTAAGTATATTACAATCATTGTTATGGGAATTCGCCTTTTTAGGTTGAGGAATTGAAAAAATAAAATGTTGTTTATGGTTATTAAGGAAAGTAAATTGTTTTTTTGGGTATTAGTGAGAAAGAAAGTGTTGTTTATTGGCCTTAAGGAAAGTAAATGATTGCTTTTGAGTGTTAGTGAGAAAGGAAAGTAAATTGTTGTTTTTAGTTACTAGTTTGAAAAGAAAATAAGTCACTACTTTCGCGTATTAGAGGTAAAGGAAAGTACTATTAGGTAATTTTTAATTTTGTGTGCTATATATTTCGGTTGCGTACATAGAAGGTTTTTTTTCAAGGGGGGTGGGGATCATTGGTACACGAAGTGATTAGAGTAGTTGAAGATTGTACACAACTCTATCTAAGTGAGTAAGATGGAGTTTGTGTGTACCAAAACCTGCGGGAGTTATTGAACCTATTACAACAAAATCTAGCAGACCATAAATGATGTAAAGTCCCAAGCATCAATGAACTATTCTTGTGCAACTTTAGAAAGGCCACCAACAATCACTTCAATGGATCTCTTTTGGTTGGTTTTCTGTTGAAGAATGTTGATCCGGATTTATGTGAGAACGAAATGAAAGAACATATATATAACCACATACACAAATATATTGCAAGGAACACAATGATACAGTAAACACAAATTCTATTAAATGGTGGAAATAGAACAAATTGTAAAATAAAGCAGCTAGGATGGTGGTAGTTTATCTCTGAGAAGAGATGTGATGACTACTCTCATTCATGACAAGATGAATACAAAAGGAGGCCTAACGGGCCTATTTATCATAAGCACAAGGGTAAGAACCCTAAACATCCAAAAACCTAACCCTAGGAGATGAACAGCCATAAAGTTTGCAACCCTAAGGTGGTTAGTTGAACAATCAACTTCCCGAGGTCATAACTTTTGCATACGATCTTCACTTGGGGCACTCGGTAGACTGTTGGAAAGATCTAGTCAAGGAGTACAAAAATGGATTAGGCCCAGATGAAAGTTTATAACTATACTTTTGGTCACAGCAAGCCCAAAAAACATCACTTAGGGCCTCAAAACGTCCCTAGAAGTTTAGGACTCGAAAAACCACAGAAAAAACTACTAGAAAATTGACAAAATGGAAAACAATTTTGAGCTAGTGGAATAGGTGGGTGGCCACCGATATCCATTTGGATCAGTCCTCCCCTCTTAGGAAGCAATGGTCTCCATTGCATTAAGTGCCCCCATCAAATGGGGAAACTTCTATTGAACTTGACTCCTGGTGAACCACTTGCCTTGGTGGAGTAGTTGCCCAACTTTGACAACCTGATATAGTTGGATCTTCTGCTGGAGGGTGCCATTAACTTGTGTGTACATCATCCGATCAATGGTTGTATGTTCCATGCGGTCAGGGTTGATCTCTGTAGGTGTCAACTGCTCTGCCACCTTCGATGCGTCCAACAATGGTGGAAAATATGGACAAAGGAGCTCCACATTAAATATTGGGTGTAGGCCAAGGAATGATTATTTCGAAGGCATTCTCACCCACTACCTTGTTGATGGTTTATGGTCCATATCGAAGTGGACAAATCTTGAGATGGGTTCCATTGAGCCTCTCTTTCTACAAATGCAAGCAAACCTTATCACCCACCTGGAACTTGTCACCTACCCAAATTTCTAGGAATTATTATTTTATTTTGCAAAAATACTTTATGTTAATTTAATTACAAAGTTTTGTAATTATGATCAGTTATGATCATGGATGAATGTAATTACTGAATATTATTATTTAAACAAATTAATTAGGAGACAAACACCCAAGAGGACTGTTGAATGAGTGTTCACTAACCCACTAGGAGGAATGGAAGCCGTTGGAAGATATGGGACACATGGCAGCAGTTGCATCACACCACTAACTGTTGGTTATGGGACAACTTCCCCTAAAATAGGGCATTATCCCCCAGGTGGAGGGAGTGAGCAGGAAGCTCATTTAATGACCCAATGACATTTGAAAAAGCCTAGGCAGCCTATAAAGGCAAATTCGAATTGGGCAGGCAGCCCTTAATCAATATTTCAGCGAACAGGCTCGGGGGTCCTAAGACAGTATTTGACTGTTTTCAGGAGTTTGGTTGGGTGGAACAGTCTTCCTGGGTTGTTTGTTGCCCTACAGAGTTCTCAGGTTCTTAAAGATTTCCTAACTTATTCTCAGTAAATAATTTTGTTATGTTTATCTAGTATTATTCTGTTTATTTGCTTTCGAAAAGAATCTAATTATGGAAATGTTTAAGTTTAATTTTAAATTGATAAATCAATATCCCCATTTTTCCACATGTTGTTTGGTAGCATCGTACTCTAGTAGAGATATGCAAATTAAAGTAGATTAGAAGATAGGCAAATTTTTCCATTGAATTCGATAGATATGTAGCAATCATATATGTATTAGTTTTTTGTTCCTAAGATTAATTATTTGGAGAAGGTCCTGTATCATAGTTAGTGTATATAATGTTTCTTCAGTTATATGATAAACAGTCCATATATAATTTCTGTACAATCCTCCTACATTATATATAAATTATGTTCATAGGAAGTAGATAGATTAATACTGCACATTGTTTTAAGACTGCTGAATTTGAATAAAACATTCTTTATAATAAGCTGGAAACAATAGTTTTTACACAGGTTTCATATTCATACATTTCATTCACACACAGTTTCATTGAAATTACTTCATCAGCATTATATGCATAGAAATTAAATTATAGACAGAATTGTAATTTACACAGTCTTCACGATTTCTGCACTATACATTCACATTGCTTTCACTTACTATAAGGATGTATTATCTATAAATTTAACAAATGACAAGAATTTACTAAACACTACTATTATTACCACGTGTTTATTTCTCTCTTTTTCTGCTTACTTTGTTTTGTGATTATTGTAAATTTGAGTCTCGTATCAAGAAGAAAACCCTAGCTAGATTTACATTTTCTCTTTTATTGTTTTATAACAAAACTTTACACTCTATTCAAACCTGGGATCGAAACCGATCCAGTATCTTTAGTATTGTTCAGATTATCATCCTCAACAAAACACGAATTAGGGTTTGACCCTATTCGTTTCCTTTGCAAAACATTATTGAAATATCAGTTCAACCTTTTACTCTACTTAGATTTCAAACATCGACAAATAAGAACACACATTATCAACCTACAGTATCAAGACAAACCACACAAACTTATACGAAAAGTTTAGCATACATTTCCATCTTAAGGTAGAAGTTTATTTTATACACGGAATCTTTATCATCAATGATATCTTCAAACCCTATTCTAGCTCGAAAGACAATGTAGTAACCTTCAGCATGAAGTCGATTTACACAGACTTTTAACCATTATCATTTAGCATGCGAATTTATTTTCTGAGGAAATAAGTATCATTTACATAGTGATTGAGCCTACGGCTCGTTTTAAAACTTAACCCTTGAAATCGTGGAATTCTCATAATGAAGATTTTCAACTTTGATTGCAAACAAAATTAAAATCAGGGTTTATCCCAAGTTTATAGTAGTTCTAAAAGAACCCAATATCCCAGAACATCGACGAGTCATAGCTCCAGTCGGTCTCATAAAATTATACTTTATAAAAATCAAGAACCATTCAAACGAAAACAAGAGTCGCAAGCATGTTTCGAGACTTCTTCAACTATCAACATCGACAGAGAAAACGACGAGCCTTGACAAGCCTGTTACTCATTCTTAAGAACCACTTCAACCACCGTCCAAGAGAACTATGAGGGTTATGGAAGACCTGAGGCTTACCGGTGTTGAGGCACGCTAACACCTTTGCCAAAACGTTACTCTTTTGCTTCCTTAAAACCCTGCAACTGACAAACGACGGAGTTTGAGTTAGATAGAAGCTACTTCTAAAATGAAAACGAAACGCATCAAAGAAATATTTCACCTCAGAAGAATCGCTTACCTTCGTAAACCCTGGTCAAGCCTTGAAGTTCTCAGACAAACAACGAGAATGGTGCTGTGAACGATACCAGGAAACTTTCAACCATGATTTCGATAATACTCCAAACCAGAGACTTAGATCTCCAATAAACAAAATGCCATTGTAGAGGTTTAAGACCTGTAACTTCCACTTGTTTAGAAAGTCTCAAGGTCGATTCTCTTCCAAGGTTTCAACAGAAATTTTGGCAACCTGTCAGCCACCTCCAACGAAGACAATAACACAATGAAACCACTTTCTCCAAGTTCATAAACTCAACACATGATAGATGTTAGGGTTTTCATCCAACGACCCTTTTTCATCAACATCGACGGTCTCCACTTTGCCAGCGATTGTAGCTTTGGTTTAAACGACATCAACAATTAATGCTCGACCCACTTCATAGGTCGACATTGCCACCATGGCACACGGTGGAGCAAGCACGATCAACACATGGCATATAACCCTTACACAACAACAAGCATGAAGGCATTCACGTTTACGTGGATCTCTGAGTTACCACTCAGCAGGTAGACAGTACCAAGTTTTTAATGCAGGATCGTTGGACGATCTCTTTTTCAGCTCGAGACCGGTGCCAAGTTAAATGAGCCAGCAACCTGTCAATTGTTCACATTAATTGCATGTCAGCGTTTCGACGGGACTGTAAACCTTGCAATTTCATAGTATTATAACCTTTTAAAATTACCATAGTTAACATCTTTGCAAAGTTCAATATAACATTTCATTATAGCGCTTGCACTTTATTACCATTGAATCCATTATATTACAAGGTTGGCAAACGTAGATTATAGTTTGGATATGATTCTTTTTGTTGCATGCCATTGTAATAGTTACACCTATATTCTAATATTGATATCAAACCGAGGATTAATATAGTTGCACCACTATATTCTTAAAGACCTAGATTTTATCACGATATAGAATGGAATTTAAATAGCTCAAGTCTGGTTTGTACTATAGTCAATCTATGGTTTACATTGTTCATATATTTAATTGTTACCAATGTCTAGTCTTGGGAAAGATCACAATCGCTTATTAAGACCTAAATAATTATAGTGGTGAATATGAACTTTGAACCATAGAACTTATATAATTAAACAATAATGTTGTATAAGTTCACAAGCACATACATGCTATAATATATAGTTTGGAAATGGGAGTAATAATTTTCTCCAACCCCTATCCACTTTTATTCATGCGATACAATGGTACTGTACCATCAAGGTACTACCAACTAAATGGTGACAACAAGACAACTATCACTACAACCACGACAATGACGACGACAGAACCAGCTAGTACAATGATGACAACCGCAACAATGCTGTTAATAAGATACTTGTTCGACAATTAACTTGGGATGAGTTTACTCAGTTATAAGATGAACCTTGGAAAGCAAAGGTGTAAGCATGCAAGTCATACTTGTACGTTTTTATAGTTGCAACAATCTCTAAACGTGCTATTTTTATTTACGATGTTGAATTGAGCTTTACACGAAAACTGGAATTTATTGCAATCATGAAACTTCTTACCTGTCGTCTGCACATAGAACAGGTTCAAATGCTTTAGCATTGCAGCTAAGTAAGCTTCGAGGTCCCTCATAGGACTCCTTGGACAACAAAGAAGCAATCTGTCAGTATCATCTAAAAAAGAAAAGTATCTTATCACACTTCTAACCTGTCATTTCAATTACTACTTTAACCATGCTGTTAATTGCAGAATAAGAAGGTCACATCATAATTCTGATTGTTAATTTATTTAATTATCAAAATCATAATTATCCTAAATATAGTTATTAATGTTATTAACAAAAATTTTAATTTTTTATGAAAATTCAGGATGTTACAGAACTTGTGTGGAACACAATGTTGGTCATGTCGCTGCTTGTACTTGGTATTGGCTTTTTCCAAAATTTCATGGACCTGTTGGAGGATGTGCTCTATTTGTTCAACACATCTAGTGGCCTTATTAGTCGCAGTCTGAGCATGGGCATATTCCTCCTGTGTGGATGTAATGGGTAGAGCTACATCAATTGGGGGCAATGGTTGGAACCCCAGGCACACCTAAAAAGGGTTGTGGTCAGTAGAGATATGAATGGATCTATTATAGCTATGCTGAACATATGTAAGGATCTCATCCCATGTGCGGGGATGTTTAGAATTGTACATTCTCAGAATATGCACAATCATACGGTTGACTAGCTATGTCTGTCCATTGGTCTACAGGTGGAAGGCAGACGATTTGGTGAGATTGGTATCCATCAATGATGATAGGATGGAACAAAAGGTGCTTAGAAACCTATTGTCTCAATATGAAATGATAGTCTGTGGAAAACCAACATTAACCCAAACATGCTCGAAGAGGAGCTTAGCAATCACTTCGACGGATATGCTCTTGCAAGCTATCAGGCTGGCCATCTTAGAGAAGTGATCCACGACCACAAACACACAGTCATTACCATGCTTGGTTGAAGGTAGTCCTGACATGTAATCCTAGGAGATGGATTCCCATGGCCCATTGGGAGTAGGCAGAGGGGTGTGCAACCCCTACTTCTTAATGGCAGGTTTCATGTCGGCGTAGGAAATGCATGATATGATATATGTGTCGACATCTTGTTGGAGCTTGGGACAATAAAAATACTTCTGCAACACCACCACTATCTTTTCTATTCCAAAGTGCCCTGCCACTAGACTGTAATGCGCTTCCCAAATCAACTTTACACACTCGCTTGAAGGAACATAGAGATGGCCTAGGTGGCATAAAAATACTTCCTAGAGATGAAATACTGCCACCAGTGTGCCTCCACATAGTGCTTGATAGGTGGGAGTAAATCTGGGATCATTTTCCTATAGTTGAGGCCACTCGAAAGTCTTTTGGTCGCAAGAGTTTAGCATCGTGGTCAATGCTGCTACTGGAGGATGGCTAAGGCAATCAACGACTCGATTCATGTTGCTCTTCTTATATTTAATTTTTAGGTGGAATTGTTGCAAGTATTTGGGACACTTTTGGTACGGTCATTCTATAACTTTCCTTGTGTTTGCATGAATTGCAGGGGCTTGTGATCAGTATGGATGATCGTCTCTTTACCTAGGATGTAATGATTCCATTGGCGGAAGACTTAGACAATGGACTACATTTCCTTGTCATAGGTGGGGTAATTTCATACTGCATTTGAAAGCGTCTCACTACGATATGCCATTGGATGGCCATACTGAGTGAGGATTGCGCCAAAAACATAGTCCAAAGCATATGTCTCAATTTGAAAGGGCTATTGCAGATATGGTCAAGTAAGGACAGGCATTGAACATAAGCGTTGCTTCATTTCTTCAAATTCTTGCTATTGTGGCTTGGACCAAACAAACTTAACCATAGACCAACCTTTTGGTCACCTGACTAAGGGCCCAAGCAATATAGAGAAGCCCAACGTAAACCCGCAATAGAAATTGGCAAGGCCTAGGGAGCTGCGGAGCTCGATGAGAGTTTTTGGGGTCGACCAGTCGCAAATGGCTTGGATCTTGGCCGAATCGACATGCACACCATGTTCACCCACGATGTATCCCAAATACAGAATCCTCTCCATGCTAAATGAGCACTTCTATAGATTGACATATAACTTGTGTTGTCGCGGGGTGTTGAGGACTCAATGGATATGCTCCAAATGTTCTACCCACATTCTATTGTAGATGAGGATATCATCTAGATATACAACCACAAAATAATTGGTGAATGGATGGAGAATATGGTGCATCATCCTCCTGAAAGTTGTTGGAGCATTAGTCAAGCAGAAAGGCATGACCAACCACTCGAAAAGGCCTTCCTGAGATTTGAAGGCAGTCTTTCAGACATCGGTCTACTCAATTGGCACCTGATGATAACCAAAATTCAGATCAATCTTATTGAAATATTTGGAACCATTGATATGGTTAAGAAGGTCATTGATCTGGGGAATGTGATACTAATTCCAGACTGTGATTTAGTTTAGAGATCTGTAATCAATACAAAGTTGCCATGCCCCATCTTTCTTCTGTACCAACACAATTGAAACAACATAGTACAAAGCATTTGTCTCAATTTCAAAGGGTTGTTCCAGATCTGGTAAGTTGAGGACAGGCGTTGAACATAAGTGTTGCTTCAGTTCCTCAAATGCTTTCTATTGTGGCTTGGACCAAACAAACCTCGCCTTAGACCCACCTTTGGTCACCTAGATAAGGGCCCAAGCAATATTAGAGAATCCCAACACAAACTTGTGATAGAAGCTATCAAGGCTTAGAAAGCTGTGAAGCTCGATGAGAGTTCTCGGGGTCATCCAGTCATGAATGGCTTAGATCTTGGCTGAATCCACATGCACACCATAATCACCCACGATGTATCCCAGATATTGAATCCTCTCCATGCCAAATGAGCACTTCTCTAGATTGGAATATAACTTGTGTTGTCGCGGGGTTCTGAGGACTCAATGGATATGTTGCAAATGTTCTGCCCACATTTTTTTGTAGATCAGGATATCATCTACATATACAACCACACAAGAATTGGTGTAATGTCCCTAAAAATAGTAAAATTTAAAAAATTTCCATTATTGTAATAAACTAGTTAAGAGATGATGATTTGTAAATTAACTTCAGCACTGATAAGTACATACTGCACCGGTATTTGATTTCGACCTTTGAAGGGTCTCAATTTCCTAAGTATCATGGTCTTACTGGTTGTTATTCCTACAACTTTGCGGAAGTGATGTAATGAGTAGAAATGTAATTCTGTTGCAAGTGTACAAATGTTTAGAGTATAATGATACAAATCTCCTTCTTACTGTTTTAAGAATTTGTGTGCATATTTATGAAAGTCTAACTAATAATTCAGGTGGGATGGAACCCTATTGGTGGTGGTTGAGGCCCATGATGAGATGCTTGGTCTTTCAAGGGGCAAAGTACCCCGGCAGGGCTGCCGAGAGGTAGGGTGTAAGAAATGGAAACTTCTGACTTACTTAGCGAGTTTCGCTAATGCATTCAATTTGTATCTGTTTGCAGGTGTACTTACGACGACATCTACCTAGGGTGCTTACTTCATATTTCCAACAATTACTTAAGCCCAAAGTGTGTGATGTTTTAAAGGTTGGCATCTTAAAAGCCTTGAAGGATGTTGCAAATACTTGTTTAACTTGTATTACTTGTTGACGTTGTAATGAATTGTTGGCACTATGTAATGTTGGTGGTCTTTACAATATTCGTGCATTTATAATACTTGTGGATCGTGACTGACTCTACTACTATAGAGATCAGGGTTGACATCGAAATGTTTTGGGGTTGGTGGTAGAATTAATTGCAGCTCTACGATGGCACATGGCCAATGCTGCCAGTTATGCTGAGGGTTTTCACTTGGGTTTTACACCAATGAAGGTTCATTTTTCGTGGTTCATTTGCCCTTGTTTACTGTTGGATGCGTTTGGGGGTTTCGTGCTCTTGCCTGAGCTTTGCTCATGGCCAGCGCACCATACAAGGTTTTAAATGCAGAGATGGAGACTGAAACGAAGGTAATACCCATTCCTAAATTGTACTGCGTCTCCTACTATTTTGTGGAATACAGTTCGATAAAACTCTTAGGGTTTGACTTCATGTGGCTTGTTTGTTTAGAAGGTGATCGTTTGGCATTCTTCTTCTACGTGGCTACTAGTTGATGGCTAGTACTTGACTTTGATGGCATTTGCAAAAGGTAAGTTCAGAGTTTGCCATTCCTTATCTCCTCCTCTCGCCTCTATGGAGTGGTACTGTTTGTATTTGCTATGAGGAACTTCGTGAGCCCGGTTGGGTTTATTGCAACAAGTTTTTGGGTTCTTGGAGGTCGTCATTGGCTGGACCATTGTGAAATGTATCTATTGGTTTTAATGGCCCTGGAGGGTTTTAGTGTAAGGTTTGGCCATTCGGCTCAATGTTGATCTTTGTAGAAGCTGTTAGTAATAATACCCAATATGAATCTGGAGTTTACATGTCTGCGTATTTTGTTTTGAAAGAAATCCTTGGACCTGTGAATAGAGGAAATGGCTTACTGCATAATTCTATAATTGATTTGCACATTGTCTAGTCTCTGCGTTTTCTTATGGGTAAGAGTAGTAGTTTCAATTTCTGTGTTTTCTATCGTTGCCTTTGTTCTGAAAGTCGTTGGTTGAGTATTGTATGATAGGAAATCGTGATTTCCTCATAACTTGCGTTTATTATGAGCTGCGGTTGACTCTGTTTGAGGAAAAGGGAAATGTTGGCCCCTGCGTTTTCTTTTAGACTTTGAACCTGCAATGAAGATAACTAATTCTGTGTTTTCTCTATGTGAAATAATGGTTAAGGGTTGTTAGATCCTTCATGTGCTATCGTGGCTCCGTCTGTTGAATGGATTTGCAAATCTTAGTTTTTACAATAGCTGCCAGAACAAGATATGTTGGTAGGTGGAATGAAAGCCTTATCTGATCTTCTTATATGTTCGTGGGGTTTCCCGTTGATTCTTCTTACTGTGTTTTCTGGTAGTTACTGTAAATGGAAGAATAGAGGGATTCGATCCCTTGCCCTGTATTTCATGTTTAAAGGATGGCTGTAAGTGTTTGTTCATTGGTAGCGAAAATGCTTGGTTGGATGTGTAAATGCTTCTGTGTAAACTACTACGTTGTTTGACTGCTTTGAAGATAGCATCGTCTTCCTGGAAACGTTGGTGAGATTCGATCTTGTGACCTTTATTTCGATGGCTAAAAGTAATATAGTTTAATGATGTGGAATGCACTAGTTTGGTAGTGGGATTCGATCCATGAGAAAAATATCTGTTTGTTGTTTTCGATGTAGTGATTGACTGTTTGGTTGAAATCGTAGAGATGTTGATAATTTGGAATGATACCTTGGTAGAAAGAACATAAATAATAATTTACTGTTATTGTTTTAATCTACGATTTGATGTGTAGTGTGGCTAAGATATTCGAAGTCTATCTTGATGTTGTTGTCATTTTATTTGATGATTCTTAAGCATAAAGAGAATAACATTAAAAGTATTAAAAGACAGAAGTAATCCCTGCACTACGAATTGATAAGACGATTCAAAAAGAAAACATAATTATTTAAAAACATAATAACCCTAACCTGGAAGTTTAATATGGGAAACAATGGAAACAATGCACAGTGTTAGAAGTCCTCCAAAAATTCGTAGTAGGGTTCCTAAATTTTTCTGATGGGTGTTGTCTAGCACATACTAGCTAGGCTAGGCCTGCTAGACCCTCCACTGGTTTCTGGGTAAAATCTCTAATTTAATAATATTTGTAATGAGAATTAAACAATGCTGAAGTATTAATTATAGTCTAAAAGCCTTTATCTAGTATAACTGGAAGATGGAGACATTTAATACTACATACCTGGATGCTTTGGCACTTAATCCTTTCCTGTAGAAGCCTGGATGCTTTATCACTTAATCCTTCCCTGTAGAAGCCTGCACACTCAAACATTAATTAATGCAGAACCTGTTGAATTTAGTTAACCTGTTAGGATGATTTTCTTAGCTGGATAACTTTGGGGCTACCATGTTCCTCCCAACCATGACCCTTAGACCGTTCCTGGTTCTAACTGGATCCCCCCGAGCTGGTTCCAACATGCAATGAGAGATAGAGGCCCTAGGTTCACTGTTGGTTCAGATATGGAATTATTAGATAAGACTGCTTCAGTTTCTTGGAGCAGAGAACTTCTCTCTGATTACCATAAGAGAATGATAATGAAAAAGATAGATGATCCCCAAAACTTGGGATCTTCCCTCTTTATGTAGGGGAGTCTTGAATTATGACTGTTGAAATAATTAGTTTCTTTAAATTACATAATTAATATTTAACATATATTATTTAATAAATATCTTGTCTTTTTGCACTAGACTTTTTCAATTGTTTTAACTTTAAGTGATTTATGATTTAAGCTCTTCATAATAATTATAATAACAATAATTACAGTAATAATGTTTCTAACCTAGGTATTAATACATTATTAATACTATTTACAAATGTGGCTGCCCACTAAATATTAATACTATTAAATAATGTGTCATCCCACTATGCATAAACTATATGCAATAAATGTCTTTTATAAATAAATAATCACATCATTATTTATTAAAATTCTTAATAATAATATTTAATCTTGTATCTTCACATGATACTTTGTTTAACAATTTAAGGGTAAGGTCCACTTCTTTGGACAGTCTTTCGGTAAGCTTGGATAGGCACCTCTAGTCTCTCTTTTGCATGTCGGATTCCCTCGTTTAACATGGTAGTTCCGCAGTATTTGATGATAGATAAAAGATGAATCATTTAATCAATTTAAATAAATGTGATGAAAGTAGAAGTGCTATTCAGAGTCTTTCTGACTCAACACTTTGATATTTAGTAACCCCGAGTGCTCTTTAGAGCCTTTTAACTCAACACTTTCACATGGGCATTACTCTAGTGCAATTCCAGAGCTTCCCGCTCAACACCAGTGCTAGAATGTGGTTGTGAGGCACATCTAGAATATTCAAGTGGCCTCGGATCTGGTATTCATTTATCAAGCTTGGAGTGCTCCAGGGCTTATGCCCAACACTCAATGTACATCAGGGCTTACTCCTAGTACATACACCTTCTTCTAAGTACATCGGGGCTTGTGCCCAGTACGTAGGTCACTTGTGTGTTTCTGAGTCCACGCTCAACACACCACATAAGTCAATCATGTAAAATCATAGTCTGCACAATAAGTAACAAAAGATCATCTCAGTATATTAGGGCTTGTACCCACATCATATGCTAAACATAAACACAACATTAGGGCCTTCTCTCCCAGTCATATACTCAGTAAAGAAGTCAGTCAGGGTCCATGCCCAGTATGTCAATATGTATAAAAGAATAAGTCACATGCTCTAGGGCTCATGCCCAAAGTAAATCATATGTGCTGGGGCCATGGCCCAATATAACATCAAAATAGTCAGTCCAAAATTCGGGATATTACAATTGGTGAATGGACGGAGAATATCGTCCATCATCCTCATGAAATTTGTTGGAGCATTAGTCAAGATGAAAGGCATGACCAAACACTCAAAAAGGACTTCCTGAGAGTTGAAGGTAGTCTCCTAGACATCGGTCTGCTCAATTGGCACCTGATGATAGCTAGAGTTCATATCAATCTTACTAAAATAGTTGACACCCTTGAGCTGGTCAAGAAGGTCATCAATTTGGGGAATGGGATACCGATTCCAGACTGTGATTTTGTTTAGAGCTTTGTAATCAATACAGAGTCGCCATGTCCCATCTTTCTTTGTACCAACACAATTGGACTACCACAAGGTGAGGAGCTCTGTCAAATATTCCCTTTCTGGATTAATTCTTGAATCTGATGTTTGATTTATTCATTTCCATGAGGGAATGCTTGTATACTGGAGCGTTAGCTAATGGTGCCCTGGGTGTCAAATCAATGGAATGCTTGACCTAGCAATGTACTGGCCTCTTGGTGGGGGTGGTGAAGATGTCTCTGTATGCTTCCATGATCTTGTCCACCTTTTTTGCTGTGTAGAGGTAGTGGAAGTTGTTGTTATCTTTCACTCACCCTCATAACGAATCATGAATATGACACATTTATCAGTCTAGGAGATTACGTTCCTGCACTGATTAGATGTAATGAAAGACATTACAGTGGTGGGAATTGTCTCTAGTATCCTGTAGATTTTCTTGCCCAAAGTAACAATGACACTACGAGGCCTAGATTCATACACACCATGTTGTTTTCACATATATGGTTGTCCTAAAAGAACATCACAAACTTCAAGTGGGGAAACATCACACATTACCTCATCTTTGAATGGCTTGATGCCGTAGGGTAGGCGACACTGTTGACTGATGGGGATGTCCCGTCCCTGGTTGAACCACCAAATGTTGTAGGGTTGTGGGTGTGGTGTTGTTGACAACTTCAACCGTTTGATGACCTCTATCAAAATTGGGTTCTTTTGGATTCCATTGTCAACAATGAAATGAAGTCCAGTTCCCTCCACCCACATCTGTGAATGGAAAAGGCATTCTCCTTCCTTCGACTCATGTGTATCATCGGGCTAGACCTTTGTAGTAGTGATGATAACACTGGGTTTTGCATTGATGATCCGCTTCCCCTTATCTACGACTAGTATGTTCGGTTCGGAATCAAAGTCAAAACTAATATCTGACTCTAAAGCCTTGATGTCGGCCACTAATGACTGCTTTGAGCAACATTCATAATTGTTGTGCCAGGGGCTCTTATGGAACTCACACCATTTCCTGATGTCCTTCTTTGTCTTCTCGTTACCTTTATTTGATTGTGATTTAGACTAGTTGTCCTGGGGCTGAGGTTCTTACTCTATCCTTTGTTCCATGGCCCAGGGTTTCCCTTGCCTTGCTTCTACGGCAGATTCGTAGACCCAAACTCCCGATTATTCTCCTGCTTAAATTTTATATTGATTTTTACAGCATATCGATCAGCGATGCCTAATGAAAAAATGTACAGGAACTCCCTTTCAGTTCGGATGTACCTATGCATACCGCTGCAATATTTCAGAACCAGTTGTCGTTTGGAGTCCCCAATACCGATATTTGTGCGCAAGGTATGGAATCTATTAGTGTACTACGACACCATTTGATCCCTCTCCTGCCACAAAGTGGACCATTTTGTGTATTGGTCATCATAGCTACCATTGAGATAGTAGTGCTTCTTGAGGTCTTCCACAAAAGATGCCCAAGTCTGCTCTCCCCCAAAGATATCATTTTTGGCGGTTTTCTCACAATAAGTGTCCCACTAACCTTTCACATGGGGCAACGTATTAAGGAGGGAAAATACGTTCTTTTCCGTATTGGAGAAATTGTGGATAGAGAAATAGCCCTCTAGAAAACTTGACCATTTATCTAGGGCATCGACATCTATTTTACCTTCAAATATAGGAATAACAAAGTTAGATTGTACATTGAAGGGTGTGGCTCCTCTGAAGTCACTACTTCTACTTGATGATCCCTCTGAAGCTGTTGGCATCTGTAGAAGGATTTGGGAAAAACGATCCACATTTCTTTCCTCTGTCATGTGAGGGCTTCCTATAGGAACATCTTGATAGGATCTCCTAATCCATCATCTCCTTTTTCCTCGTCCATGGGGGGCAATTTGGGCCGCCGAGGGCGGTCTTCCTCAAACTGAACTAATTCAAGACCCAACTGTTTATATTCCGACCTCGTCGGGGACATGAATGAAGAAATTACAAAAGAGCAAACCACTCTTACCAATGATTCAGATTTATGTGAGAATGAAATGAAAGAACATATATAGAACCGCATACAGATATATATTGCAAGGAATAGAGTGATACAATAAACACGAATTCTATTAAATGGTGGAAATAGAACAGACTGTAAAATAAAGCAGTTAGAATGGTGGTAGCTTATCTCTGAGAAGCGATGTGATGACACAAAAAAACAACGTCGGAAGTTCGGGACACAAAAAAACGTAGAAAAACTACTAGTAAATTGCCAAAATGGAAAACTATTTTGAGCCAGTGGAATAGGTGGGTGGCCATCGATATCCATATGGAAGAGTCCTCCCCCATTAGAAAGCAATGGTCTCCATTGCATTGAGCACCCCCATCAAATGGGGAAAATTTTGCTAAACTTGACTCCTCATGAGCCACTTGCATTGGTAGAGTAACTAATGTGCTTTAACAACCCGATATACCTAGATATTCTGATGTTGGGTGACCTTAACCTATGTTTCCATGATACGATCATTGGTTGCATGTTCCATGTAGTTAGGGTTGAGCTCTGCAGGTGTCAATTGCTCTGCCACCTCCAATGTGTCCAACAATGGTGGAAAATATGGGCGAAGGAGCTCCACATTAAATAATGGGTGCATGCCAAGGAATGGGGGAATGCTTATTTCAAATGCATTCTCATTGAATGCCATGGTGATGGTGTATGTCCAATATTGAAGTGGACAAAGCTTGCGATTGGGTCTGGTCAGCCTCTCTTTCTACAAATGAAACCAAACCTTATCACTTGCCTGGAACTTTTGTGGAACCTGATGCTAGTCTTGTCGTTGCTTATAATTGGTATTGCATTTTTCCAAAATGTCATGGACTTGTTGGAGGATGTTCTAGATTCGTTCAACAAAGTTGGTGTCCTTATTAGCCTCAGTCTGAGCATGGGAAAATTCCTCTTGTGTGGATGTAATGGGCAAAGCTACATCAATCGGGGCCAATGGTTGGAACCCCAAGCACACCTGAAAAGGGCTATGGCCGGTAAAGATATGAAGGGCTTTATTATATATATGTTGAACATATGGGAGATTCTCATCCCATGTGCGAGGATGTTTAGAATTGTACATTCATAAAATATACACAATCTTCCGGTTGACTACCTATCTCTATCCATCAGTTTGGGGGTGGAAGGCAGTCAATTTGGTGAGCTTGGTATCCATCAATGATGATAGGATAGACCAAAAGCTGCTTAGAAATATGTTGTCCTGATATGAAGTGATAATTTGTGGCATCCCAAAATGAACCCAAACACGCTTAAAGAAGAGCTTAACAATGGCTTCGGTGGGTATGATCTTCTTGCAAGCTGTCAGAATGGGCATCTTAGAGAAGCGATCCATGACCACAAATACACTATCATTACCATGCTTGGTTGAAGGTAGTCCTCACATGTAGTCCATGGAGATGGACTCCCACCACCCATTGGGAGTAGGCAGAGGGGTGTCCAACACTTGCTTCTTAATGGTAGGTTTTGTGATGGCGCATGCAGTGCATGATTTGATGTATCTACCAACATCTTATCAGATCTCGGGCTAATAAAATACTTTTGCAACACTGCCTCTGTCTTTTCAATGCCAAGGTGGCTTTCAATCCGATTGTAATGCGCTTCCCAAATAATCTTCACGCACTCGCTTGAAGGAACACATATATGCGCTAGGTGGCTTAACAATCCTTCTTGGAAATCAAAGTCTACCATTGGTGTGCGTGCACATGGTGCTTAATAGGAGGGAGAAAATTCGGGATCACTGTCATATAATTGAGGCCACTTGTAAGTCTCGTGGCCGCAAGAGTTGAGCACCATGGACAATGTTGCTACTGGAGGTCGACCAAGGCAATCAACGACTTGATTTGTGCTGCCCTTCTTATATTTATGTTCAGGAGGAATTATTGCAAGTGTGTGGACCACTATTGGTGACAGTCATTCTGTAACTTTCCTTATGTTTGCATGAACTTTATAGACTTATGATCAGTATGGATGACCGTCTCTTTGCCTAAGATGTAATGCTTTCGTTGGTGGCAGGCTTGGACAATGGAATACATCGGGCCTTGTCATAGGTGGGGTATGTGCATATTTCATATGAAAGCGTCTCACTATGATATGCCACTAGATGGCCATGTTGAGTGAGGATTGCGCCAACAACATAGTCTGAAGCATTTGTCTCAATTTCAAAGGGTTGTTGCAGATATTGTAAGGTAAGGATGAGCGCTGAACATAAGTGTTCCTTTAGATCCTCAAATGCTTGATTTTGTGGCTTGGACCAAACAAAATCTGCCTTAGACCCACTTTTGGTCACCTGTCTAAGGGCCCAAGAAATATTAGAGAATCCCAACACAAACGTGCGATAGAAGTTGGGAAGGCCTAGGAAGCTCTGAAGCTTTGTGAGAGTTGTTGGGGTAAGCCAGTCGTGAATGGCTTGGATATTGGTCGGATCCACATGCACACCATGTTTTCCCACGATGTATTCCAGATACTGAATCCTCTCCATGCCAAATGAGCACTTCTCTAGATTGGCATATAACTTGTGATGTCGTGGGGTATTGCAGACTCGATGGATATGATGCAAATGTTCTGGCCACGTTCTAATGTAGAAGAGGATATCATCTAGATATATGACCACAAAATAATTGGTGAATGGTCGGAGAATATCCTCCATCATCCTCATGAAATTTGTTGGAGCATTAGTTAAGCTGAAAGGCATGACCAACCACTCAAAAAGGCCTTCCCGAGATTTGAATGCATTCTTTCAAACATCGGTCTACTCAATTGGCACCTAATGATAGCCATAATTCTGATCAATCTTACTGAAATATTTGGCACCCTTGATTTGGTCAAGAAGGTAATCAATCTGAGGAATGGGATATTGATATCCGACTATGATTTTGTTTAGATATTTGTAATCAATACAAAGTCACATTTTCCCATCTTTCTTCTATATCAATACAATGGACTCCCACGAGGTGAGGAGTTGGGTCGAATATGCCCTTTCTGGATTAATTATTGAATATGACATTTGATTTCTTCATTTTCAATGAGGGAATGCTTGTATATCGACCCGTTAGGTAAAGGCACCATGAGTATCAAATCAATGGAATGCTTGACCTGGTAATGTACTGGCATCCTGGTAGGTGTGGTGAAGATTTCTCTGTATGCTTCCACGATCTTGTCCACCCATTTCTGTTGTGTAGAGGGATCCTGTGTAGAGACAGTGGAAGTTGTTATGAGATTTTCCTCACCCTCAAAATGAATAATGAAGAGGACAAATTTCCCATCCTAGGAGATTGCCTTCCTGCACTGCTTAGCTATAATGAGAGACACTGTAGTGGTGGTAATTGTCTGCGGTATCCTATAGAGTTGCTTGCTCAAAGTAACAATGACACTACAAGGCCTATATTCACACATAATATGTTGTTTGCACATATATGGTTGTCCTAAAAGAACTTCACAAACTTCAAGTGGGGCAACATCACACAATATGTCATCTTTTAAGGGCTCGATGCCATAGGGTAGGTGATATTGTTGACTGATGCGGATGTCCCATCCCTCGCTGAGCCACCCAATGTTGTAAGGTTGTGGGTGTGTTGTCACTGACAACTTCAATTGTTTGACTACCTCTGTCAAAATCAGGTTCTCTTGGATTCCACTATCAACAATGAAATGCAGTGCAGTTCTCTTGATCCACATCTGTGAGAGGAAAAGGAGTTCTCCTTCCTCTGGTTCTCCTGGATGATCGGGATGAACCTTTGTTGTAGTGATGGTAACACTGGGTTCTGCTTCAATGATCCACTTTCCCTTGTCTGCAACTCAGACGTTGGGTTCAATATCAAAGTAAGAACTAGGATTTGAATATGAAGCCTTGATCTCGACCACTAATGATTACTTTGAGCGACATTCATCAATGTTGTGCTGGGGGCTCTTATGGAACTCACACCATTTCTTAGTGTCCTTATTTTTCTTCCCGTTACCCATCTTTGCTTGTGATTTGGATTGGTTTTCCTAGGGCTGGTTGTCCTTACTTTGCCCTTTGTTCTCTAGCCCGGGGTTGCCCTTTCCTTGCTTCTATGGCAGATTCGCAGACCCAAACTCCCTCTTATTCATCTACTTAAATTTTTGCTCAATTTTGACAACATATCGATGATAAGCACCTAATGGCGAGATGTATAGGAACTACATTTTGGTTCGGATGTACCAATGCAGGTCGCTACAATATTTTAGAACTAGGTGCTGCTTCGAGTCCCTAATACCGAGATTTGTGTGCAGGGTATGGAAGCTGTTAGTGTACACCTGCACCATTTGGTCCCTCTCCTACCGCAAAGTGGTCCTTTTTGTATATTGGTCGTCATAACTACCAACGTGATAGTATTTCTTCTTGAGGGCTTCAACAATAAATCAATCCCATCTGTGGTGTTTTTCTCACAATAAGTGTCCCACCAATCTTTCACATGGGGCACCATCTTAAGGAGAGCAAAGGCAATATTTTCCATATTGGAGAAATTGTGGACAGAGAAATAGCACTCTAGCAAACTCAACCATTTATCTAGGGCATCGATACCTATCTGACCTTCAAATACAAGAATATTAAAGTTAACTTGTATCTTGAAGGGTGTGGCTCCTACGAAGTGACAACTTCTGCTTTATAATCCATCTAATGCTGCCAACATCTGTCGAAGGATTTGGGTGAAATGATCTATTATCTCGTTCCTCTATCATGTGAGGGATTCCCCGAGCAACATCTTGATAGGATCTCTTTCTCCATCATCTCCTTTTTCCTTGTCCATGGGGGCCGATTTGGGTCGTCGAGGGCGGTCTTCCTCAAGTTGAACAAGTTGAAGACCCAATTGTTTATATTCCAACCTCATTAGGGACATGTATGGATAAATAACAAAAGAGCAGACCACTCGGATACCAATGATCCAGATTTATGTGAGAACGAAATGAAAGAACATATATAGAACCGCATACACATATATATTGTAAACAACACAATGATACAATAAACACAAATTCTAGTAAATGGTTGAAATAGAACAGACTGTAAAATAAAGCAGCTAGAATGGTGGTAGCTTATTTCTGAGAAGAGATGTGATGACTACGCTCATTCATGACAAGATGAATACAAAAGGAGGTTGAAAGGGCCTATTTATCATAAGCACGAGGGAAAGAACCCTAAACATCCAAAAACCTAACCCTAGGAGATGATCTTTCATAAAGTTTGCTGCCCCAAAGTAGTTAGATGAACAATCAACTTCCTAGGGTCATAACTTTTGCATATGATCTTCGTTTGGGGCGCTTGGAAAACCATTGGAAATATCTAGCGGAGGAGTACAGTAGCGGATTGGGCCAGGAAAAGAGCCTTTGGATATTGTATGGGCTGCTATGAGCCCAAAAAACATCATTTAGGGCCTGAAAATGGTCCCAGAAGTCCAGGACCTGAAAAATCGTAGAAAAACTACTAGAAAATTGCCAAAATGGATAACATTTTTGAGTTAGTGGAATAGGTGGGTGGCCACCAATATCCATTTGGAATATTCCTCCCTCTTTAGGAATCAATGGTATCCATTGCATTGAATGCCCCCATCAAATGGGGAAACATCTGTTGAACTTGACTCTTGGTGAGCCACTTGTCGCAGTGGAGTAGCTGCCCCGCTTTGACAACCTGATATAATTGGATCTTCTCCTGTTGGGTGCCATTAACTTGTGTGTACATGATCTGATCATTGGTTTCCTGTTTGATGCAAATAAGGTTGAGCTCTGCAGGTGTCAATTGATCTTCCACCTCCGACGTGTCCAACAATGTTGGAAAATATGTGCGAAGGATCTCCACATTAAATATTGGGTGCAGGCCAAGGAATGGAGGAATACTTATTTCGAAGGCATTCTCACCGACTTCCTTGGTGATGGTGTATGTTCGATATCGAAGTGGATGAAGCTCGTGATTGGTTCTTGTGAGCCTCTCTTTTTGCAAATGAAACCAAACCTAATCACCCACCTGGAACTTGTGTGGAACCTGATGATGGTCATGTCGCTGCTTGTACTTGGTATTGGATTTTTGCAAAATGTCATGGACCAGTTGGAAAATGAGTTGGATTCGTTCAACAACTCAAGTGGCCTTATTAGCCTCAGTTTGAGCATGGGAAAATTCCTTCCGTGTGGATGCAATGGCCAGAGCTACATCGATTGGGGCCAATGGATGGAACCCCAGGAACACTTGAAAAGGGCTGTGATCGATAGAGCTATGAAGGGATTTGTTACAACTATGATAAACATATGGAAGACTCTCATCCGATGTGCAAGAATGTTTAGAATTGTACATTCTTAAAATATGCTTAATCATCTAGTTGACTACCTCTATATGTCCATTGGTCTGGGGGTGGAAGGTAGTTGATTTGGTGAGCTTAGTATCCATCAATGACCGTAGGCTGGATTAGAAGGTGCTTAGCCGTCTTACGTCTTTATCTAAAATGATAGTCTGTGGCATCCTGAAATGAACCCAAACATGCTCAAAGAAGAGCTTAACGATGGCTTTGATGGATATGCTCTTCTTGCAAGTTGTAAGAATGGCCATCTTATAGAATCGATCCGCGACCCCAAACACACAATCATTATCATGCTTGGTTGAAGGTAGTCTTGACATGTAATACATGGAGATGGATCCCCATGGCCCATTGTGAGTAGGGAGAGGGGAGTACAACCCCTGCTTCTTAATGGAAGGTTTCACGATGGTGCAGTTAGTGCATGATCGAATGTATCCGCCGACATATTTTCGGAGGTTGGGCCAATAAAAATACTTATGCAACACTGCCACTATATTTTCAAAGCCAAACTGCCTTGCCACCCGACCGTAATGCGCTTTCCAAATCACCTTCACACACTCTCTTGAAGGAAAATAAAGATGGCCCAGGTGGCATAACAATCCTTCCTGGAGATGAAATTCTACCACTAGTGTGCCTACACATAGCACTTGATAGGTGGGAGAAATTCGAGATCACTCTCATATATTTGAGGCCACCTGGAAGTCTCATGGCTGCAAGAGTTAAGCACCGTGGTCAATGCTACTATTGTAGTTCGAGTAAGGAAATTAGTGACTCGATTGGTGCTTCCCTTCTTCTATTTAATGTTTAGGTGGGATTGTTGCAAGTATGTGGATCGCTTTTGGTGACGGTCATTCTATAACTTTCCTTGTGTTTGCTTGAACTACAGGGGCTTGTGATAAGTATCGATGAATGTCTCTTTGCCTACTATGTAATGATTCCATTGGCGACAAGCTTTGACAGTGGAGTAGTACATTTCCTTGTTATAGGTGGGGTACTTGTGGACTGCATCTAAAAGCAGCTCACTGTGATATGCCATAGTATGGCCATCCTGAGTGAGGACTACGTCAACAACATAGTCTAAAGCATCTATCTTGATTTCAAAGAGCTGTTGCAGATTTGGTAAGGTAAGCACAAGCGTTGAACATAAGAACTGATTTAGTTCCTCTAATGCTTGTTGTTGTGGCTTGGACCAAACAAACTTTGCCTTAGATCCACCTTTGGTCACTTGGCTAAGGGCCTAAGCAATATTAGAGAAGCCCAACACAAACCTACAATAGAATTTGGAAATGCCTAGGAAGCTGTGAATCTTTGTGAGAGTTGTCGAGGTCTACCGATCGCGAATGACTTGGATCTTGGCCAGATCCACATGCACAACATGTTCACCCATGATGTATCCCAAATACTGAATCCTCTCCATGCCAAATGAGCACTTCTCTAGATTGGCATATAACTTGTTCTGTCGTAGGGTGTTGAGGACACGATGGATATGCTGCAAATCTTCTACCCACGTTATGTTGTAGATGAGGATATCATCTAGATATACGACTAGAGAAGAATTGGTGAATGGCTGAAGAATATCGTCCATCATCCTCATGAAAGTTTCTTGAGCATCAGTCAATTAAAAGGCATGGCCAACCAATTGAAGAGGCCTTCCCAACATTTGAAGGAAAAATTCCAGACATTGGTCTGCTCAATTGGCACCTGATTATAGCCAGACTTCAGAACAACCTTACTGAAATATTTGGCACCCTTGAGCTGGTCAAGAAGGTCATCGATCCAGGTGATGGGATACCGATTCCATACTTTGATTTTTTTTAGGGATCTGTAATCAATACAAAGTTTCCATGTCCCATCTTTCTTTTGTACCAACACAATTGGAATCCCTCTAGGTGAGGAGTTGGGTCGAATATGCCCTTTCTGGATTAATTCTTGAATAAGACGTTTGATTTCTTCATTTTCCATGAGGGAACTCTTGTTTACCGGTCCATTAGGTAAAGGCACCCCGGGTATTAAATCAATGGAATGATTGACCTGACAATGTACTGGCACCCCAACAAGTGTGGTGAAGATGTCTAGGTATGCTTCCACGATCTTGTCCACCTATTTCTACTGTGTCGAGGGATCTTGTGTAGAGGAAATGGAAGTTTTTGTGATATTTTGCTCACCCTCAGAACGAATCATGAAGAGGACAAATTTCCCACCTTGGGAGATTACATTCCTACACTACTTAGCTGTAATGAGAGACACTATAGTGGTGGGGGCTGTCTTTGGTGTCCTATAGAGTTGCCGGCCCAGGGTTTCCCTTGCTTTGCTTTTGCGGCAGATTTGCAGACCCAAACTCCCGCTTATTTTTTTGCTTAAATTTTTTCTCAATTTTGATAACATATTGATAAGCAAGGCCTAATGACGAGCTGTCCAAGAATTCCATTTTAGTTTGGATGTACCTACGCAGGTCACTACAATATTTCAGAACCAGGTGCCACTTGAAGTCCCCACTACAAAGTTTTGTGCGCAAGGTATGGAAGTTGTTAGTGTACTCCAACACCTTTTGGTTCCTCTGCTGCCATAAAGTGGTCCTTTTGTGTATTGTTCATCATATCTACCAGCAAGATAATATTGCTTCATGATGGCTTCCACAAAAGATGCCCCAAAAATATTAGTCTTGTTTGTGGCTTTTTTCTCACAATAAATGTCCCACTAATCTTTCACATGGGGCGCAATCTTAAGGAGCGCAAATGTGATATTTTCCATGTTGGAGAAATTGTGGACAGAGAAATAACCCTCTTGCAAACTCAACCATTTATCTAAGGCACCTATTTGACCTTCAAATACATGAATACCAAAGTTAATTTGTACCTTGAAGGGTGTGGCTCCTCCAAAGTGACTGCTTTTGCTCAATGTTACCTCTGATGTTGTTAGCATCTATTGAAGGATTTGGGTGAAAAAATCCATCATCTCGATCCTCTATTGCACGAAGGATTCCTCGAGCTGTGAAATTCCGCAGGAGTATATCACTAAGCTTGAACAAACCTCACAATTTCACAGTGTTTATTGTAGAGAAGAATTAGCAGGAAACATGATCAAATTCACTCATGAAACTCAAAATATATGAGACACTGTTGTTGATACATTCATCAGCTGTAAGATGGAAAAAATATGATAATACAATAGAATGAATTCGATACTCCCTAGAGGATTTGAATTCTCCTCAAGTCATGGCTTGGTTTGCATTGGAACCATCTCCCGATAAGGTCTAGTGGCCATTGATGGTGAAGAATCAATCAAATGGAGTAGGACTGAGCATAAATGAACCATGTGGGCACCAAAATAGGGGAGGAGACTCCAAGGGGGTGCATAACTAGTTGTCAGTGGTCAAGGAGGGCGCTCCTATACTCATAAGCAGTCAAGTAGGAGTTACAGTCAGTTAACTAAGCAATCAAGGGGACAAGGTTCCCTAAATCATAAAACTAACTGATAAATATCGTAAATCTGTGCATGAGGCTGCATTGTAACTCCAGTGATGGAAACAAGGCGCACTAAGTGGCTTGGAGGGCTAATGATGGCCAAAAACAAGCTCTCAGGGGGCCAAAACAGGGACTAGGTGCTAGGAGACTCAATTGTTGATGCATGGATGCATGGAGTGCTGCATGGAATGCAAAACCAATATTTTATGGTGAGAATATTCCAACACCCCCCCTTAAGCCGAACTATGAGGAAAAATAACTGAAAAAATAGGGCCCTGGTTACTGAGACCAAAGGTCACCCCATACAACAATCTCAAAAAAAGTGCGAGGAAAGAGGGAAAACCCAATGGGAACAAAACCCCCCCTCAAGATAGGCTGTAAGAAAAACTAACCAACCAAGGTAGCACTCACCCCAAAAAGAGATCAGAGATGAGTAAACTTCTTCACTGAAAAAACCTTGGTTAAAATACCTGCAATCTGCTCTTCTGTGGGACAATAGAGCAGTGTGATGGTACGATCATGCACTAATCCTTGGATGTAATGCATGTGTATCTCAATGTGTTTGGTTCATTGTCTTAGAACCAGATCTGTAGAAATCTTGATAGCACTATGATTGTCACAATAGAGGACTAGTGGAGTACTATAGTGAACCCTAAACTCTGACAAGATGCCCCGCAACCATATGCACTGTGTGGCTGCATTCACTGCACTTCTGTACTCGTCCTCAACTGATGAAAGAGCTAGAGCAGTATGTTTTTTGCTCGACCAACAGATAGGACTAGATCCAATCATGAAGACAAAACCTGATGTATACTTTTGATCTGAGCTGTCTCCAGCCCAATCTGAATATGTATACCCAACTAGGTTCAATGGAGACCCAACTGCATAGTGAATACCATAGGTCTCCATCCCTTGCACATAGTGCAAGATCCTTTTGGCTGCCTTCTAGTGAATCTCATGAGGCTCTTGCATGTATCTGGAGACAACACTCACTACATAGGATAGATCTGGGCGAGTATGTGTAAGAAAAAAAAAAGACTCTCGATCAACTGCCGATACAAAGTACTATCCACCAAAGGTGAAGAAGAACCATCCTCAAGACTGATACCTGAAATAAAAGGAAATGCTGCTGGTTTGAATTCTGTCATATGAAACCTGTCAAGTAGATCTGATGCATACTTGGACTATGCAATCTTGATTCTTGAATCACTCTGAGAGACTTCAAGACCAAGAAACTGCTTTAGCAGTCCCAAATCTGACATAGAGAAGGAGTTGTGCAAGGCTTTTTTGATAGATCTAAGACATGGAGAGAGACTCCTTGTAATCAGTAAATCATCAACATAGAGGACAACAAAGAGAAGAGAGTTACCATCATGTCTCATGTAGACATTTGAATCAGACTTGCATCTCTGGAAATCTTGTGACAGTAGAAAGGAGTCCATTTTAGCATACCATGCTCAAGGAGCCTACTTGAGCCCATACAAGGACTTCCTCAATCTGCACACTAATGAAGGATCATCAATGTATCTTTTAGGTTGCTTCATGTATATCTCCTCCATTAGATCTCAATGAAGAAAAGCACTCTTCACATCCATGTGATGCACTTCCCAGTGCTTGGATGTAGTAAGAGCCAAAACAAGACAGATGGAGTCCATATTTGCAACAAGAGCAAAAGTATCTGAATAGTCAATCCCTTGAACTTGTGAGAAACCTTTAGCAACCAAGCGAGCCTTGTACTTGCTTGTGACTCCATCTGAGTCCATCTTGGTTCCATATACCCACTTACATTGAACAAACTTCCTTCTAGGAGGAAGAGAAACAAGCTCCCAAGTCTCATTCCTTTGAAGAGATTGGTACTCTTCATCCATAGTTGATATCCATCTCGGATCTTGGGAGGCCTCAAAGAAAGTTTTTGGATATGATCCAATCATAAGAAAGCATCTATCATCAAGAAATGGATCTGTATGAGAGAGTGAAAACCTTGCATTTTGAAAGTCAGATCCAGTTCTTCTTGGAACTTGTGGATCTCCAACAAGATCACCGATAGATTCAAGGGTCTTGGCAACCCATCTTGTAAGAGGAGGTGTATCTCCAGGTGCTATATCTCTAGGTTCTCGTGGATCTGGATCTAGCATTTGCTCATCTTCACTTTCAGAGTCAAAATCTGAACTTTCATGAGAGGATGCTTCGCTATCTTGTTCAATAGGCTGTGGTGGATTAGTTGGCAAGATGTCTTCATCAACATGGTGGGCATCAAGAAATGGGCATTCCTCAAACTGAACACTTCTCTCAAGAAATGTCTGCATAGTATATAGATCTAGCAGTTTGTAGGCCTTTGCACTCAGTGCATAGCCAACCAGTATGCACTCTTTGCTTTGTGGCTCTAAGGCTCTCCTATTCTCGGGTGGAATCTTTGCCCAAGCTTTGGATCCAAAGACTCTCACATGAGACACATCTAGTTTGTATCCCATTCATGATTCAAAAGGAGTTTTGCCTTGTAGGCCTTTGTGAGGAACTCTATTCTGGAGGTAAGCAAAACAGTTGAAAGCTTCTTCCCAAAGTCTAGGAGTCAATCCTTTAGACTCAAGCATGCAAGTTGCCATCTCTTTCAAAGTTGAGTTCTTTCTCTCTGCTACACCATTTTGCTATGGTGTGTAAGGAACACTGTGCTGCATATCAATACCTTCATCTGCACAAAATAACTGAAACTCATTCTTCACATACTCTCCTCCATTGTCAGTACAAAGGACCTTGATCTTCTTCTCAGTGAACTTTTCTACAGAAGCTTTAATTTTTTTTAAGTATCCAAAGACTTCGACTTTAGAAAATATACCCAACTGAATCTTGAATAATCATCTATGAATGTTAAGATGTATCTTGCATTATTCAAAGATAGGTGAGGAAAGGGTCCTGATATATCACTGTGCATCAACTCAAGAGGAGATGAGGCTCTCTTTGCCTTTCCTTTCTCAAACTTGTGCTCAAGATGCTTACTAATCAAGCAACATTTACAGGTGCCTTTAGTAACTCTGATGTTTGGAATCCCTTCAACCATTTTCTGATTGTGCAGTTCTTGCAAATATTTGTAGTTGAGGTGCCCAAACCTCTCATGCCAAAGTCTGCTCACTTCATTTGCATGAGTAAGAAGTGCACTTTGTTTTGAGTAAGGCAAAAGTGAGAAAACTCATAGAGTTTAGAATGGTGATCTGCATTGCCTTGTGCAATGATCTTCCCAGAAGATATCTCTTGGATTTCAACCGCATTAGGAGTAAAGATTACTTTCTTGGGAACTCCTGTATGGGTCATTTGGTAAACTAAAAGAAGGTTAGCTACAAGAGTAGGCACATAGACTACATCATTGAAGTACCCATGATCCAGATTGATCCTTCCAATCCCTTATGAGGAAACTTCAGAATCATCTCCCATCAGGATAGAAGGCCCAATAGTGGGTTCGAATTCAGAGAATAGATCCTTGGAAGAAGACATGTGTCTGGATGCTCCAGAATCTATGATGAAGGAGGAGTCTTTCGAAGTCTCAGCCATGAGTGCATGGCACCTCTCTTTGTCCTCTAATTTAGGATCGACTTCTTTTCTTCTAGCATTTGCAGGTACTGGAAGATTGTTTTTCTCTAGAAGCTGGGCCATGAGATCAATGGTCTTCTTCATGCAAGCACTTTCAAGATGAAAACCTCTGTTACAGTATGGACATTTGGTCTTCTCTTTCTAGTTTTTCTTGCCTCTCTTTGGATTCGAGGTCCCTTATGACTGTTTGGGAGTCTCCCTTGACTTCTTCTCGTAAGTTTTATTTTCCTTACCCTTTTGCTTCCCTTTTCCATTCACATTGTTTCCTTCTCCTGTAGCAAGAGATTGATCCCTCTTTGGTTTTATTACTCCCATTTCCACCAATTTGTCCTGCTCCTTTGTGAGAGAGAGGATGAATGCATCTAGAGTGGGAATTTTCCAGTTTGGGATGGAAAGCTTTGCTGTTTGGAAGGTGGAAACAAACACAGAATAGTCTGGTCCCAATTTTGAAAGAATAGCAAGAATCAACTGCTTGTCTTCTTTTTCAATTCCACATAGTTTTAGCTACACAACCAAGTTCTTGAACCTTGTGAATAAATCTCTAATGGATTTGAAACTGTTGGGGCTCAGTGAGATTAACTCATTTTCCAATTGATGTCCTCTCAAATCATCCTGTTTCCCAAATAAGGATTCGAGCTTTGTCCAAACCTCCTTGGGAGTTTTCAGATCGATGAGATGAAAGAGTAGATCTTTGGAAATGCTGAGGAATAATAATACAACTGCTTCATCAAGTTTGTTCAGATACTTGGCTTTTTCTTTAGCACCATTTGGTTCGACCTCAGTGCCATGTAACACTTTGTAGAGACCTCTGCTAAGTATGAATATCTCTATTTGTCCCTTCCATTCGAAGAAGTTGAAGGAAGTGAGTTTAGGAATGAAGGTGAGATCCATAGTAGCTAATTGAATGCGCTTCTGATGATGGAATAACCTACAAAAACAATGAAATTTATTTGGAGGATTGCTATAGAATCTATTGAACACTGCTTTAGGACAATAGGAACTTTTATCCGGATCCTTCACATCTGTCTAGACCTCAAAGTATTTCTCCAAAGATTTCAATGTAATGGCACTAGGATTTGCTGTGGAAATCTAGAGGCTTCTGGTGCTCTACTGAAAAACAACTGCTCAATAAACTACTGCAACTCAAAAATCTCTCACAAGATTTGATACCATGTGAAATTCCACATGGGTATATCACCAAGCTTGAACGAACCTCACAATTTCACAGTGTTTATTGTAGAGAAGAATTAGCAAGAAACATGATCAAATTCACTCATGAAACTCAAAAGATATGAGACATTGCTGTTGATACATTCATCAGCTGTAAGCTGGAAAAAATATGATAATACAATAGAATGAATTCGATACTCCTTAAAGGATTCAATTCTCCTCAAGTCATGGCTTAGTTTGCATTGGAACCATCTCCCGATAAGGTCTAGTGGCCATCGATGATGAATAATAAGTCAATTGCAGTAGGACTGAGCATAATTGAACCATGTGGGCACCAAAATAGGGGAGGAGACTCCAAGGGGGAGCATAACTAGTTGTCAGTGGTCAAGGAGGGCGCTCCTACACTAAGAAGCAGTCAACTAGGAGCTACAATCAGTTAACTGAGCAATCAAGGGGACAAGGTTCCCTAAATCATGGAACTGACTGATAGATCTCCTAAATATGTGCATGAGGCTGCATTGTAACTCCAGTGATGGAAACAAGGTGCACTAAGTGGCTAGGAGGGATAATGATGGCAAAAAAAAACTCCAGGGGCCTAAAACAATGACTAGGTGCTAGGAGACTCAACTGCTGATGCATGGATGCATGGAGTGCTGCATGGAATGCAAAACCAAGATATGATAATGAGAATATTCCAACACGAGCAACATCTTGATAATATTTCCTGCTTCGTCATTTCTTTTTTCCTAAGCCATGGAGGGTGATTTGGGCTACCGAGGGCGCTCTTCCTTAAGATAAACTAATTCAAGACCCAACTATTTATATTTTGACCTCATCGGGGACATGCATGGAGAAATAATGAAAGAGAAAATCGCTCTAATACCACTGATCCAGGTTTATGTGAGAATGAAATGAAAGAATAGATATAGAACCACATACATAGATATATTGCAAGGAACACAATGATACAATAAATACAAATTCTTTTAAATGGCGGAAATAGAACATACTGTAAAATAAAGCAGCCATAATGGTGGTAGCTTATCTCTGAGAAGAGATGTGATGATTATGCTCATTCATGACAAGATAAATACAAAAGGATGCCAAAATGGCATATTTATCATAACCATGAGGGAAAGAACCCTAAACATTCAAAAACCTAACTCTAGGAGATGAACCGTCAAATTTGTTTGGCTCCAAGGTGGTTAGTTGAACAATCAACTTCTCGGGGTCATGACTTTTGCATACAATCTCCATTTGGGACGCTTGGTATACTGTTATAAATATCTAGCCAAGGATTACAATAATGGATCGGGGCTAAACAAAAGTCTATGGCTATCGTCTGGGCCTCTGCGAGCCTAAAAATCATCGTTTAGGGTCTCAAAATGGCCCCGAAAGTTCAAGACCTAAAAAACCACAAAAAAACTACTAGAAAATTGCCAAAATGGAAAATTGTTTTGAGCCACCGATATCTATCTAGTTCAGTTCTCCCCCCTTAGGAAGCAATGGTATCCATTGCATTGAGTGCCCCATATCTGGATTCAATATCTATTTTAATTCCATAGACAAACCAACATTGATACAAACCCTAGTTCGAGAGGCATTTATAATAGTTAAACATTGAAGTTGAAAGATGAATTAAATCCTATAGTCTGGCAACAAAACCGAGCTCTCGCTCTGAGTTATTGTACAATCTCATAAGAATATTACAAGCGTAACCTACAAGAGGTTTAATTTGACATTCTCATCCTTATGGGCGAGTATTTTATTTTCAACGAGTAAACAAAACTTAAAGAGAGCCAAGTTGTCTTCACCAGTATCGAAACGAGACCCCTTGAAAGAAGACATACCATGGAAATGGAACAAACTTTGAACACTGTCCTTCCAGCAGCAGCGGACTAAATCCACGACATAGTGTGGGATTACCCGAGGACGCGTCACTCTCCTTTCTTTTCAACCAATGCATGGTAGCATCATTCCATAAGCAAACGTTACCTGTAAGCAGGTGTAAATTCATAGTCAATAATTGATAAACGCTGGCAAATAAAAATAGTAATGAGATAAAATCAAGTCGTTAATAGTGTGATTACATGTGAATGCAAAAGGTTGGAATTACATTCAATGGTTGAAACAGGGTCGTAGTCGGTCCCTCAAACCCCCCGTTAGGTGCACTGTGTGGCTGGTTTAAACCTGGGAACGTTAACACCAAGTTCCTTGTGAGAATAATCACTCACGGGCTCATCGAAATTCACTGGTAAGAATTTAATACTACAAGCTGAGAAACAAAACCCTCCATTGAAAAACCCCGGAGTCGAGCCCCGAAGCAGAGCTCCTCTCACCCTACCAAATGCAAAATAAACTCGAAGTCTCCTGAGGTAAACTCTACAACTATGGGTTCAATGAAGTACAATACACTCCTTTAATGAACTGTAAGTGCTAATCCGGGTGGAAATATATTGAGCATGCCCTCCAACCTTTGGCGAGGTTTCAACCATTAAAAAGTATTTGCATTTATGAATCCACCAAGTCGTGAATTTATTGTTAAGAAACGCACTTTTCCATAGTTACCAAACGTAAAACGTTTTTGAGCAAAATGTTAACCATTGATACAAGGAATGCATGCACTACGGAGGATTATCTTTCCCCTTTTACCCTTATGTTGTAAATTTGCATGAAGACATTGGAACCTGCAATGAGAAATTCTAGGATTAACTTCTATGCTAAGTAAGCCATGACACTTGTCGTAGGCTCTTCATTCTCGAGCCAAAAGGACAATTCACATTAAATATATATGCAAGTAAGTAAACCATAGTAAAAGTTAGACATAGTTTAGTAAAGAAACTATACACACATACACACACACAAAGAGAGTCGACCATTACAATTATTATGCAAAAACTCGTCGCGAAGCAACACTAATATCATGATTTAAAAAAAATGGGTGTAGTTTTGAGGACATTACAGAAATAGAGTAGAACTATAATAAAAACTAGATCAAGAGGGAGAACCTCCTCACATTGACTATCCCAAAAATAAATTAAATTTACTATTTTGTCTTTATATAAGTGTGACAGTAAGAGTAATCTACAAATAATTAATAGCAAAATTGAAAAGTGTGAACATAAAATAACAAGCCAACAATACTGCTTTCCTTCATTAGTCTTCAACAGTTGATATACAAGGGAGCATCATCCTCATATCCAAGATCCTACTCTAACTCTTTCAATTCAATCACTTCTCAAATCCTCTGACACCCAACTTCACCCAACTTACTAATTGCATACGAAAATGGAGAGAAAGCTCCTTTAAATAGAGTGAGCTAGATCTCTCATACAATAAAATACAATATTTGTCTAATTAATTCCATGACAAGTCCAACAATAATAAAATACTGGAGTTAGTTACATCTAACCAATCATGGTTAACAAGTTAAATAGATGAAGTGGACTCTCTTCTCTCCTTCAAAAAAATAGGATGAACTAGTTCAAAGTCACTTTAACTCTCAACAAGATGAAAAAAGGTGTGAATGAGACCAACCAAAGATGCACGTGGACCCCCTAGTTGATAAGGTTAGGCATATAAATGAGTGTGAATCGATGGAAGTGGTAAAAAAGATTAGGGTGTATGCATATCTTGCCTCTCAAAACAAGTGCAAGCTCAACCACATCCTCCACATTCATGCACAACAAATTTTTAAAGGGGCATCTATAATTTGGTTTGTTTTGTTTTTGAGTTGCTCGAGCGTTGTATGCCAAAAGGGGACAACTACCCTCAAGTGTTGTACCACATGAGGCATGAGTTGTATTCCTTAGTAAATGCATTTCATTAATTTTTTTGCTTCAACATGTGTGCCAAAGGGGGAGCACTAGGCTCATGTGTTGTACCACAGGACATAATGTTGCATTCCCTAGTGAAAGATTTAAATTTTTAAAGATGAAACTTAGGTATTGAGGCCTTAATTAAGGTTTATAACATATGCATATTAATAGTTCAGTAATGTAGCACTCAACCCAAGATTTGGGTTTAATTAATCAATAATGAAAATATCTCAAATCACTTTGGCGTGTTCACACATGGAAAAGGTGATTTAATGGAATATGACAAATGCAAGGTCCTTTTAAGATGAAACTTAGGGAATGAGGCCTTAATGAAGGTTTGTAACATATGAATATTAATAATACAGTAATGTAGCACTTAACACAAGATTTGGGTTTAATTACTCATAACAAAAATATCCTAGGCCACTTTGGTGTGTTCAGACATAGAAAATGTGATTTAATGGAATATGAAAAATGAAAGGTTAATTACGAAAGAAAACCTATATGAAATTGGATGAAATGACTCATGCACTATCTAGGATTGGAGATAAACTGAAATATGAATGTGATATGGGTTATGCCAAGGTATAAAGTGGAAAAGTAGTGAATTATGAAGGTTTCCTAGGTACAACAATGGAAAGGTAATGTAAGGATGGTGATATCAAGGACACACTAACCAAAGAAAAGTTCCTCCAATAAGATGAAGATACATGATATGTAGCTGAAGCAATTACCGCCAAAAATATCCATCAAGAACACTGAGAAAAGAAATGGCACCATGAAGATGTTTATGCCCACAAGTTCATCCAATCCTCCAACGATACTAGCTCCTATTCCGATCAATGTGATGAAAATCACAATGTGAAACCTCATACGATATTAAGTGTAAAAGAACCCACTCTCATGGCTTGTTTTGGAATAACTCCATTGTTGGAGGTATTGTAGTGCTAGAGATAGAGTGGGTAGAGTCCTTTCACCCTAGAGTCCTGTAGTGAGGTATTGCATGTGCCAAATTAAACTATTCAAATAGAGATTTACAAAGCATTGAAGAATATTGCAGTAAGGATAAATTACAAAAAAGGAAAAAATATCAGTAACAAAGATTGATTCTATTTAACAAGAGGACTATACAATAAAAAATATATGCAAAGATCTGATTGCTAAATTTATTTCTAACTCCAAAATGATCAGGAAAAAGAGGTCCTAAAATTGGCCGCATTGCATGTAATAGTTCAAATGAAGAGAATCGTTATTATCCAACTCTCTCTTGTATTTTCATGGTGTATTTCATTTATTTGTTTTTGTCAATGTTCCTTCTATGAATTCCATGGAAGATTTGCATGTTTTATCTTCTCTTCTCTTGGCATTCAATCCTTCTGAATCTCAACCCTCAAGATCCAATTCAACTCAATTCAAATGGGATGTAATGGTTCATATGATTAGAATCCTTCTTCTCCAATGCTCTTTTGTATTTTCTTGGTGTGTTTCATTTATCTATTTTTTTCAATGTTCTTCTATGAACTTCATAGCAGATTTGCATGTTTTCTCTTCTCTTTTATTAGCATTCAGCCCTTTCATATCTTGGCTCTCAATATCCTGATCATTGGTATCAGATTAGGTAACCACTCCATAGGAACGCGGGTTTGAAGTATAGTCCGGGTTCAACGATTTGCAACAATCTCCAACCTCCTTTTGGTGCTCTTGGATTCCATTTGCTAAGCCATACAATGTAAGCATCACAATTGGTCCACATGCACTACAAGGTTTTTCTACCCTCAAATCTTCATTCACCATGGTAGGAGAATCATATATGGATTTCACTACATCCATTAGTTTGCAATATTTTCAAAAAAAATGTATGGTTTCTATGATGCAAATGAAGGTTCCATGATCTCTACAATAGCCCATGCTTCTCTATGAACCCTTCACATCCTTTGTATCCCTATTCACTCAACATTCTCACATCCAACATTCTTGCATCTTTATACAGTTATGGGACAACTTAATTTTTTTTGTGCATGCATATTGAATCTTGGTGACCTCATTCCAACCCTTTCTCAACCAACCCACAACTACATGGATGCCATAGAAGCACAATGATGGAAATAATGGAGGATGAACCTCTTTTGCAAACTTTGGACATATGCTACAACCTCTACAAGGCATTTATAAAGGTCTAACATATCTATTGAAGTTCTATAGTTATTTGACCCAAGAAGGTTGTGTGTACCTTCAACTATAGTGGACATTTTCTCATTCATTGGGATACTACACAACAAGTTTCATATACTGAAGGAAATATATCTTTGATAGCTCAAACTGGTCTTTGATAGAATTTAATTTCATTGCTTGTAGCCAAAGTTATGAACAAATTTGCAGTTCAACATCAACTGGACCAAAAGTCACGGTTTTTTCATATGAGTTTTTAATTTTTGGATTTATTAAATTGTAATGTCTACTCCTATGGCACTAATTTGTTTTTGAAATAAATATTCATTATATCTTTTGCAGCTATAAAAGGGCTAATGTTTTTTTATTTTTATGCACTGCTCACATTTAACTTGCAGTCATATCACTACTAAGATATATTGTACTTGAGAAGTTATTACTACCTATCTTTCTTGCCAATTCTAATTTTATATCCAAGACGTGACGTTGTCTCGTGATGTATTTTAATACTGCTTCTAATTCATAGCAATCATAGTGATATATGCCATAGCTTAATTATATATATTTATGGCATATTGAAATTTTGATAATCCTATTCCTTATTCGGGCCTTGTGCATATACTTGAGTGAGACACGAGACTAGGAGATTTTGGTATTGTTTGATATACATGTCCGATATCCATATATTCATTCACATGTAATATTAATGAAATGCCTCGTATGTTAAGCCCCTGACATATTTAATGATTGTTATTATTATTGTGGCACAAGGTGTTGGAATAAGGGTCTTTAAGGACCTAGAGACATTATTATTTTCTAAATAATTAATTAATGAAAACAACTGGCACACCGAAGACCACCCAAGAGTATGGGAGGTTGTTGTGGAAAAATTGCACAATGCACTCTTCCACTTGGTAATGGGATAGGCCTTGTAGGCTGTAGCAAGGCCTCAGTCCTTGGAGCCCCTGTGTGGGGTGTGGTTGGTATTCCTCCAAGTGATCCTGCAAGAGATTGTTAGTGTAATTCACATGCAAACAAAGAAATATGGAAAAATACAAAATCAAAGAGATGGGGGGAGAATGCAAACTCCAATAACAATCCAAGAGATGCCAAACTGATTTTGTATTGCCCAATGGTACAGATGTACAACACCTAGGAGGTGTGGGATTCAAGGGAATCCAACAATCTCCCTTAGGGTGGCCCTTTTTGTCCAAACTAAATGCTAAGCAGATGGTAGAAAATGGAGAGAAACTCTTTCCCCTTTGATGGAAGGTGGCAAGAGAGCTTGGGAATGCTCACAATGGTGGGAATTGGTGGGCTATGAGTAAGCTCCAACTCAAATCCAACAGCATAACCTGTTAGGATATTTCAATACTCCATCCTTGTCCTACCTAGCATTATTTATTTTTCCTAGTTGTTGATGATGTCATTTCCCCCCTAGTGGTGTGTAGATGTCATCTGGGATCCATCTACCACCTTTTGAGCCCTGCATGCATCATTTTAGGACCACTTCAGTCAGTTCCCTATTTTATAGGAACCTACTGAGTGTTCTAGTGTAGTCCACCTGAGTTATCTGACTCTTGTGGGGGTTTAGAGCTTTGGATGCCACTGATTGTGGCCTCATACGCTCTTTTCTGACTGTCATGCATGAGAGACTCACAATTGCGCCCTCCTTAGTCATTAACTGATTGCAACTTCAATTAGCTGAGTTTAGCTTCAGTCCAGTTGACTTTGAGTCTTCAGGAGCACTCTAGTGGTGATAATCCCTATGCTAGACCAACTGAGGTTCGAATTCTCTCCATTGTAACATCATTGTTTATTATACTGATTATTGGAACATGTGCAATTATTATGCTCCTATCTGAGTTCTGCTGCATTATTATTCTTCTGCTCTTTTTTACTGCAGTTTTCACTCTTCAAATTTTTTGCTCATTCTTTCTTTGTGAGGTATCCCGAGCTCTTTAGATCTGTTGTGACATAGAATTTCACATGGTATCAGAGCCATTTGAGCGAATAGGTTGAGCAACTACTTTCGGTAGTGCACTGGAAGCCTCTGGATTTCCACAGCAAATCCTGGTGCCATTGCATTGAATGTTAATTTTTGAGCATTAATTCAATATACTCTAGGATCTTTACTGAGAGAATAACATGTACAATATATCAATGCATATCAATCACAGCAAGCATATCAATCATCACAAGATGCAAACATAAGAGACAATAGACACACAGAGTTTCCGTGGGGAAAACCCTAAGGTGAAAAACCCCACAAATTCCTCAGAGATAGATAGAGCAATAATTCAATCAAAGTACAACCCAAGTACACAGAGATATTCTCCTCCTAGCAGTTGATCCTCCTCCTCACATGTGCGCCACTTTTCGAGTGGTGTAGAGTGAGATAATGAGATGATAAAAATAGAGATCTCTCGATCTCTATTTATAGTTGTCCTAACTGCCCAATAAACTTATGGGGTCGACTTGTCTATCTTAGAATAATGGCCCATGGTTAACTTAATTAGGGCCGACCCCACACATGGTGGTCTAATAACCCATCGGCAAGTTACGATACTTGCAACACTTGTCAATACAAATGACGACACTTCCTTATAGAGGAATAACACATCTCTATAAGAGTACAATATACATAAATGAAATACATAGGTGAAATACATTCCGAAGTTACATATACATCAACACTCCCTCTTAACTAGGAAGATATTTCTTGACATAGATCTGCTAGCACAAGTCTTCTTCTCTGGATCATCATCAGCGAATCATTGTCCTCGAATCATCATCATAATCACTGTTGCTGCTATCTCAATCAATCTATGAATCTACTCATCATAGGAAGTTCTACAGAGCTAGTCCTTTTTCATACTAGATGTAGGCCCACCACCTGCAGGTCTTCATCATCACTGACCATACTGTGGAATCCTTAGGACTTATTGCATGTGTCACAAAACCCCGCAAGAGCATCCTAGGACTTATTACTGGCATACAGCCCAGCCTATCGGATCTCCCAAGGAGCTATTACATGTGACCCCACCACAAAACCTCGAAAGAGAATCCCAGGACTGATTACAAGCACACAACTCAACCTATCGGATCTCCCTGGGCGCTATTATATGTGGTCATGGAAAAACCTCGAAAGAGCATCCCAGGACTTATTACGGGAACACATCCCAACCTATCGGATCTCCCAGGGCGTTATTATATGCCATAGGACAAAACCTCGAAAGAGCGTTTGCCAGATCTCCCAGGGACCTATTATATGCCACGGGAAAAACCTAGCAAGAGAATCTGTAAACCTCCCAGGGTGCTATTATATGTCCTCCCAAAGCAAAACCTCAAAAGAGCATTTTCCAGATCTCTCCCAGGGAGCTATTATATGCCAGCGGAAAAACCTAGCAAGAGAATCTGCAAACCTCCTAGGGCGCTATTATATGGTTATCTGCACAACCTATCCACGGCCACAGAGTATCAATCTGATACTCACCATACATCATCCTGATCATCATCACTGCATCGTCCTGATGCATGTCATCTAGAGAAACATCCCGAAGGTCATCATCCATGATCATCCTGATCATACAATGCATCCACCTGATGCATACACAGTATCTGCTTAATACATATCATCATACATGATCTACCTGATCATACAATGTATCCACCTGATACATATACAAATACATGATCCACCTGATCATTCCTGATACATATCAACATACATGATCTACCTGATCATACAATGTATCCACCTGATACATATACAAATACATACACATGATCCAACTGATCATATCCAGCATCCAACATGATGCATACATACATATAAATGATCCAACTGATCATATCCATCATCCAACATTATGCTTACATACATATAAATGATCCAACTGATCATATCCAGCATCCAACATGATGCATATACATAGCAATAACTGGAGCATCGTCCTAATGCTCATCATCCGGCGCTTACATCCATAGCCATGGAAGGATACTCCTCTCACCGTGATTGGAATGGCTTCAGCAAATGTGTCCATCACTTCTTCCTCGAAGTGTCGTCAATCTGAAGAACACCAAGCCTCTCTCTGAAGTACTCGAACTTCACTTTAGCTAGTGGTTTCATCAGTACATCTGCAATCTGCTCATCTGTCGCAACATACAGGAGCTTCACTGCTCCTCTCTGCACCATATCCCTGATATAGTGATATTTGATCTCAATGTGTTTCGACCTGTCGTGGAACGCCAGGTTCTCAGACAGCTTCACACAACTCTGGTTGTCACAAAAGATACTAGTAACCTCCAGTGGGAGATCAAATAACTCAGATAGTAGCTTCCGGAGCCATACTGCCTCACAACTAGTCGAACAAGCTACAACATACTCTGCTTCGGCTGTACTCAGTGCTACACAGGACTGCTTCCTACTAAACCAAGAGATCACACCTGCTCCCATACTGAAGCAGCACCCATAAGTGCTCTTCCTATCTGCAGCACTGCCTGCCCAATCTGAATCAACATAACCCTGCAGGTTAAACTTTTGATTCGCATCATACTTGAGCCCATAGTCAACCGTACCCTTCAGGTACCTCATAATATGCTTTACAACAACTAGGTGAACAACTCTGGGATCTGTCAGGAACTGGCTCAATGTGTTCACCGCAAAGCAGATATTTGGTCTCGTGTTCATTAGGTATATCAAGGACCCAATCATCTGACGATACACAGTGACATCAACCGGATCAAATGAAGCATCACACATAAGCTTCAGGTTCGATGCCATAGGTGTGGCCATGGCCTTGTATTCCATCATCCCAAACCTCTTCAGGATCTCTACTGCATACTTCCCTTGTCCAAGGAAGATCCCATCTGCACTCTGCCACACCTCCATGCCTAGAAAATAATGCATCATCCCCAAGTCCTTCATCTCGAACTCGGCAGCAAGCTTCCTCTTGGTATGAGTAATCAAACTATCATTACCTGTAACAAACAGGTCATCCACATGTAGGAGTAGTATCATAGAATTTCCTTCTCAACCTTGTAGTAAAGGTTGGAATCCGCTTTACTCTTGGTAAAGCCCAAACTAGATATGAAACTGTCCATCCTACCATACCAAGTCCTAGGAGCTTGCTTCAAGCCATACAAGGCTTTCTTCAACCTGCACACATATGACTTCCTATCATGTGTCTCAAAACCAAGTGGCTGCTCCACATACACTTCCTCCTCGACTACACCATTCAAGAAAGCAGTCTTGACATCCATCTGGTGTATCTTCCATTTCATCGCTGCAGCCAGAGCAAGTACTGATCTAATGGAAGTGTATCTGGCTACAGGAGCAAAAGTTTTGTCATAGTCGATTCCTTCTTTCTGTGAGAAGCCACGAGCTACAAATCTCGCTTTGTATTTCTCTATGCTGCCATCTGCAGCATGCTTGATCTTGTAGATCCATTTGGAAGTCACAACAGACTTCCCTTCAGGTCTTGGGACCACATCCCAAATATCATTCTTCATGATCGATTGATATTCCTCGATCATGGCATTCTTCTCAGATCCTAGGAACTTCAATATCTTCAATAGATAACTTTGTTGCTGAAAAAATGTTGTAGTCCTTCTTTTGTAGGTGAAGGTATACGATCTTTCCTACAAAACAAGTTAAATTGCATGATTAGAAACATCTCATAGTTTTCAGAACAAATTCTTACACATAAGGAAATATGTCATACAGTCATGCAATTATCTTAGCCAATGCTTTAATACAACATTTATCCATATCCTGTAACTTTCTAGATGCCTTCCAATCTCTACCAGAACATTGTTAAGAGTTTGCACTACTCCCAACATGTCAGCAAAGAGGTTTCATTCTAGATAAGTAGCAATGGAATGTTGTATAGTGCCATAGGCCACTTACCCATCACATGCATATTAGTAGTATACTGTTCATTAATGCAATTATTCTAATATAAATAATACACAACCTAAGTCTAGGAACATAAGTATATACAATATTATTTAAATAATTAGATATACAAGAAATGACAATTCAAATACTTATCTTTGTTTGTTTGTTGTGTGGACTCCCTCTCAATCTTTGCTTGCTTACGGGAACTACTGGAGTGAGCTCCCTCTTGATCTTTGCTTCCTGGATTACCTGTCCTTGAACTTATATCCATCCTCGATTACTATGCATGCTTACGAGTATCATCATTGTGTTATTCTCGAGATCTCATACATAATCATACATTCATTAGTATACTATCAAAAAAAAAAATCTTAAACATGTATAGTCATGATCATTTCAAACACAGATAATAAGCATTATCATTCAAGGTTTCAGGGAAGACTTCTCTTACTCATGCATATTCATACTTGACTATAGAACTCTTCTGTTTTGTCATATCATCAATCAAGGTAAGAGACATAATATGCATAAACCCTAGATTACTCAAACTTGTAACTTCATGAGTAATCATTATCAATCATACAAAAGTATAAGATCCTTTGATATAGGAAAAACATACCTGGTCATCATATTTGCTAGTTCTCTTCAATGACCTGCATGACTCATAAGTTAACCTTTGCAAAACCAAATTATACATACCTCTATGTGATCCATGACTATGGATGAATCTTTGTCTTCATGTCACCATAGCATGTTCAGGTTGTCCCTTCAATTTGTACAATCCTCCCTCTTGCTCTCCAATCATTGTTGCATCATCTATAGTTTTACCCTTTGGCCACATTAGGACTTGGCCATCTGCAAATGCAACCCTCATGCCTTTGGCATCCAATGCAGATATGGAGAGTAGGTTCTTCTTGAGCCCAGGTACATATAGAACATCTTTCATCTTCAAAGACTTCCCAGAGTCTAGGTTGTAGGAGGCTTCACCACTTCCTTTGATAGGATATTGGTAGTCATCCCCAAGTTTCACCTTATGGGGTGACTCATGTTCAGATAGATTAGCAAAGGATTCTTTAAACCCAGTCATGTGTTTGGAAGCCCCACTATCAATGAGCCAATCATTACATCCATGAGAGATGGTACCTGTGAGAGCGGAGATTAGAACATATTCATCTTCACTAGATGAGTCATCACTTTCTCCTCTAGCCTTCTTCTTGGGAGGTTCATCATCCTCAGCAGCATGAACATGATATCTTTTCTTGGTGCCCTTCTTCTTATTGATTTTGAACTCTCTTTTGTTCTTTGGACAATCTCGAGCAAAGTGTCTCTTCTCATTACATGTGAAGCATCTACCATGGGAGGTATTCTTAGAGTTCTCCCTATGTGTATGGTGAGAAGATTTCCTATGAGATTTCTCCTTCTTAAATTTGTCTTTCTTGGCATGTGCTGTGAGAGCTTGATCTTCATTCCCCATCTTTTATTCTCGGGCCACAAGCCTAGCTTCTTCTTGAGAGCATTCTTCCCATAGCCTATTGAAGGAGATCAACTTTCTTCTTGCATAGATTCCTTGGATGAAGGAGTCCCATGACCTAGGTAGTCCATTCAATGTGGCAATGACAACTTCACCATTGTCCACTACTTCATCCACAAATTCAAGTTGTCCTTGATCTGAGAGACCTTAGAAAAGTAAGATTGAATGGTCTCTCCATTCTGAAGCTTTACTCCTTTCAATTGGTTCCGCAGAGTCATCTTCCGATTTATGTTCTTACCTTCAAATAGCTTGGTTAGGGAATCAAACATCTCCTTGGGTGTCTTTAGAGATGACACATGTGGAATGAGATGGTCTTTGATAGAATCAACAATGATCCTCTTTGCCTTAACCAAGTTCTTCTTATGTAAGGCCTTAGCCTCTTCTCCCTTTGGGACAGGGACCTCTTCACTTATGTAAGTGTCCAATTCATTTTCTTCCAGGATCAATCCTATACTTCCATGCTCGAAAGTTATCAGCTCCTTCAAGCTTATCCTCAAGCTTGGTGTGGTGAGACATCTTAAAGAGTACTTCAAATGGAAATAGAAAAGATTTAGGTCTTACCACTTGATTTGCTGAAAAATGGATCTGGTCTCAGATTAGGGTTTGTCAAAGAAACCCTAAAAATTCAAACTTCTGAAAGGATAGAAAGATGAGCCTTGATGAGCTAATCAGCTTGGTATATTCAGAATTTGAGATCTGCAAAGTTTCACCCTTCAGAAATGCCTTTTAGTCTTCCCGGATTCACTAGGGAGGACTCTTAATTAGGGTTTGAGTTTCCTGGAGTTTCACCCAACCAAAAATCTCGATCCAAAGCTCTAAACTTTGATTTTTCCAAGGAGCTTCCAGCTATGTATTCAGATTTCAGAAATTCCTATTTTTGTGGAAACCCTAATTTTTAGGACCAAAAGTGAAAGTGCTCAGAATTGAATTCTGATTGGAAAGAAAGATTCTCCTTGAAGAGTAGAGTCAATCTACCTGACTGCTTTTCCAAAATATGTGGAGAGAAACCCAATAAACAAGAAACCCTAGTTTTCGCCACTACACAATGTCTTCTTCTCAGGGAAGCTCTGATACCATGTTAATTTTCGAGCATTAATTCAATATACTTTAGGATCTTTACTGAGAGAATAACCTGTATAGTATATCAATGCATATCAATGCATATCAATCATAGCAAGCATATCAATCATCACAAGATGCAAACATAAGGGACAATAGACACACAGAGTTTCCATGGGGAAAACCCTAAGGTGAAAAACCCCACAACTTCCTCAGAGATAGATAGAGCAATAATACAACCAAAGTACAACCCAAGTACACAAAGATAGTCTCCTCCTAGTAGCTGATCCTCCTCCTCACATGTCCGCCACTTTCCGAGTGATGTAGAGTGAGATAATGAGATGATAAAAATAGAGATCTCCCGATCTTTATTTATACTTGTCCTGACTGCCCAATAAACTTATGGGGTCGACTTGTCTAGCTTAGCATAATGACCCATGGTTAACTTAATCAGGGCCGACCCCACACATGGTGGTCTAATAACCCATCGACAAGTTACGACACTTGCGACACTTGTCAATACAAATGACGACACTTCCTTATAAAGGAATAACACATCTCTATAGGAGTACAATATACATAAATGAAATACATAGGTGAAATACATTCCGAAGTTACATATACATCAACATTGAATTCATTGGAGAAATCCAATAAGGTCTACCCAGGTGTGAAGGATCTGGATAAAAGTGCCTACTGTCCTAAAGTAGTGCTCAGAAGTAGTCTACCTCCTTATTGAGAGTTTTTTGCAGGTTATTCAAAGTTTTTGAGTGCAGCAGTAGTTACAACAGTTTTTTGCAGTTGCAGCAGTTACAGCAGTTTTCTGCAGTTGTAGCAGTTTTTCTGTAGTAGCAGTAGTTTCACCTTGTATTCGCTCCAGCCGTTGTAATGGACAATTCAAAATATCCTCTCTCTCCCAGGATATTGACACCCTTCAATTATCTTGATTGGAGGGCTGATATGTAGATGGTATTGCAAAACAAATCACTGTACAGGGTGACAATGGAGAAGGATCTCGAACCAACATCACTTGTGGAGAAAACCAAGTATTTGAATAGATTGGATGAAGCATTTGGTTTCATGTGTATTCATATTTCCAGACATCTACTCTTCCACATCGAAGGATTGAAGACTCCAAAAGAGTTATGGTTGAATTTAGAGACCTTCTTCGACAAACAAGATGGGCTAAGAGGCCATATTCTGGAAAATGAGTTGATTGCTCTACAACTGAGCAATTTTGAGACCATTCAATAGTTCTTTTCAAAATTCAAATATGTGGTTATGCAATGCAAGTAGTGTGGCATTGAGAATAAGGATGAGCAGATGGTGCTATCCATTCTAAGAAGCTAGGTCCCGAGTTCTCTATCTTTGTCTCTACCTTCCATTCTAGGCAAATGTCGATCCCTGGTTGGAAGATGCCCTCCTTAGATATTTTCACTGAATCTCTCATCCAAGAACAAGATAAGCTGATACATATGGGCACCTTGCAGGCCTCCAAAGATCAAGCTCTTATGCCTGGAGAAGCAAAAGGTGCGAATGGGAAGGGGAAGCACAAAGGAAAGGATAAGAGGCAATCTGAACCCAGGCAGAATGCCAAGTCAAGTCCATCAAAAAGAGCCTCCAGCATTAAGAAGGGAAAACATAAGGGATTTGAGAAATCCAAGTGTTCCTATTGCAAGAAAGGAAACCACCCAGAGAGATCTTGCATGCAGAAGAAGATAGATCAGATGACCAAGCTTGTTGAACAACACAACATTCCCTCCCAAAAGGTGCAAGAGAGATTGATTTTGGAAGTGATTCTGATGGTCATGAGAGTTGCAATGCAATGAAGGATGGATTTTCAAAATCACAATCCCTTCTCATAGATTCAAGAGCCTCCAACCACATGGTTTCCTCCAGAGAATGATTTTCTTCTCTAGATCTCAAAGATAGTCCGATTATTCACATGGGAGACAACTCTTAGATCTCTGCTGAAGGGAAGGGCGCAATACATATGGAGCATGGAAAGTTAAAGATTGTTCTATTTGTGCTTTCTTTGTCGGAAAATTTGTTGTCTGTTTATCAGATGACTCACACAGGTTCACCGAAGAAAGTGGTATTTGGTCCTCACACAGTTGAGATTACAGAGATCTCGATTGGGAAGATTATAGCAAAAGGGTTTGCAAACCATGCCTCCAAGGCATATGGATTATCACATTTTTTTTTCCGTATTCTCTGCCTACCCCATCAAAATCTGATGAAGATTAGAGTGATACCTCTTCTAATGAAGATGAGGATCAAGATCTTGATGTTGAGAATAAAGTTCAAGTAGATTCAAATTCAGATACAGATCCAACACATGCTCCCAATCCATGGCCAAGGCCAATATGGGCTCACAAAGTCCTTGTGGTTGCTGGGAACACAGTTGGGGATCTAGGATCCATATACCACCTTCTGAGCATTGCATGCATCATTTTAGGACCACTTCAGTCAGTTCCCTATTTTATAGGAACCTACTGAGTGTTCCAATGCAGTTCAACTGAGTTATCTGACTCTTGTGGGGGGTTAGAGCTCCAAATGCCATTGATTGTGGCCTCATGCACCCTTTTCTATCTGGCATGCATGATAGACTCACTATTTTGCCCTCCTTAGTCAGTTAACTAATTGCAACTTTAGTTAGCTGAGTTTAGGTTCATTTCAGTTGACTTTGAGTCTTCTGGAGCACTCTAGTGGTGATAATCCCTATGCTAGACCAACTGATGTTCGAATTCTCCTTCATGATTCGAATTATCTCCATTGTAACATCATTGTTTATTATACTGATTATTGGAACATGTGCAATTATTCTGCTCCTATTTGAGTTCTGCTGCATTATTATTCTTCTGCTCTTTTTTACTGCAGTTTTCACTCTTCTTCAAATTTTCTGCTCATTCTTTCTTTGTGAGGTATCCTAAGATCTTTAGATCTGCTGTGACATAGAATTTCACATAACCTTGCTCTTGATTTATCTCTACAAAATGTATGCCAATGGATTCCTTTTATAGGCCAAGATGTGGCCAACAAACAACTAGATCCAAATGTGAACTCATCTTCTCCATGAACTAGTTCCAAGGTACACAAGGGGGTTGGTTAATGCCACAAAGTGTGTGAGGATCCGAATTCATATCCTTGGAGAGGATTGATCCTTTAATGCACCACTAGGAGTTAATGGTCCCACCGTTTGATAGTAGCGTGACTATCGAATGAATAGCCACTTGGGTGTAGCATAGACATTGTTCAGGTAACCTGCGCTATATCGTGGGTTAATAGTGTATTACCTGCGCTACCTTTTCTTTTGACGGTTTTTTGGCATTTATGGACTCATGTTGTATTTGGGATCTGTTGATGATGCCTGTGGTGAGATGTATTCCTTATGTTGATGACACGTTACTGGAAGAATCACTGAAATGTCGCATTTGTGCACTTTTTAGGCGTTAACAGAGGCCTAGATCCACAATGTGAGGGGGAATGGGGACATTTCTAGCACTTTAAAACTTGTTTGGTTGAGCTTGGGAGGCCTAGATCCACAATGTGAGGGGGAATGGGGACATTCCTAGCACTTTAGAACTTGTTTGGTTAAGCTTGGTCCATATTTATGCCTTGGTGGCTTTATTAGTTGATGATCACCAAAACATTATACAACAGACCCAACTTTTGATTATTTTAGTCTCTGTTGGTACTATTGAGCCTAATTCACGATTTAGTGGGTGCTTGGGTGGATTCCACTTGTTGATTGGTCCCCTTTGGTGGTGTTGTAACTCCTTTTTGGAGGTTACACTTGGTTTTGTAACCCCCACTTACACAAGTGCACCCTCACTGGCTATTTTTAGCCTAGACACCTCAAAAGTTGGATAAATCCTTGTGTAACCCCTCCTTTGCTATTTTGAGAAGATTCCTTGGCTTATGTGATACCTCACCTCACTAATATTAATTATTCTCCATGGATGATGTGTCCACACATGAATTTGATTTGGATGGAGTGCCTTGGAGTCATTGTCCTTGAAATTCAAATTGCTTGGGTTGGATTAGAGTTAGCCTCTTGTGGTTGCGTTACTCCCCTTGGATTGACTCAAGTTGGCTTACCTTGGTTTGATTTGACCCCCTTGAGTTAGAATTACTTTCTTTCATCTATAAATCCATGGTTTATCTCATTGGTGATTGTTCATGGATGGTTCTTGGTTCCTTGGATGTTGATGGTTGATTATTCTTGGTTTCTCTTTCCATTGATGGTGAGAGCTTAGCAAGCTTGTGAGCTTGGGAAGCCATGTATGCTCTGCTATGTGATTGAAATTTGTGCTTGAAGCACTATGATATTATATGGGGTCTGTAGTAATCCTGGACAACTCTGGTATAGTTCCTCCATGTCCACTGCTTGTCTCTATCCTGGACTTGAACATAAATCCTGATGGTCAATGACGATGTCCTGAGGGACCCGGGGGGTGAAAGGATTACCATTGCACTTGGTAGTGAGGTATGTGGTGATTAATTTAGTTGTGGCTTCTCAAACAAATACTTTATCTATTCTTGAGTTCACTTTTTCTTGTGGATCAACGAATTCAACTTAGGGGTGGCATGTCCAAAAGGATTTGGCTTGGCAGTGCCTAAGGCAGGGTGGAACGTGGTCCGGTTGATTCCAGTTGAAAATTATTAATATAAGTGGTTTAATTTTGAAAATTAATATGATTATATGATTTTTCCATTGCTTCCATATCTAAACTGTTTATTGTTGATGAGCCTGGTAGTTGTATCAATGGTTGGATGTAGATTTGATGGTTTAAATGCTTGGAAATTGGTGTTTTTCCCTTCTATTCTAGATCTGATCTTGATGACATATTATAATATATTTATTCATGTGTTAATTTCTGTAGCTTACTCTACAAATACACTCTCCATGGCTGTTAGACATGTAGATGAATCCATAGTTGAAATTGCTTGGTTTTTGGAACTCTAGTTGAGGAATCTTGCTTGGAAATTTGTGTTTTTCTCTTCTATTTGAGATATGATCTTGATGGAAGCTTGAAATATTTGATTTATGTGCTTATTTTCTATATATTAATTTGAAAATGTGCCCTATATGGATGAGAAAACCTGTAGATGAATTCACGGTTAGAATGGCTTGGTTTTTGGAACTCTAGTTGAGGAATCTTACTTGGAAATTGGAGTTTTCTCCTTGTTTTGAGATATAATCCTAATGGAAACTTGAACAATGTTGGTACATGTATTATTTGCTGTAAAATAATCTTCAAGTGCGCCCTCCATGGTTGATAAGATCTGTTCTATGATTCTACTGTTGAAATTACCGAGTTTTGATCACTAGTTGATGGGTTTTCTACTTGGAAAACTAGATTGAATTGCTAGTTTCTATGTAGTTTTATTATCTGATGTTGTATGGTTTTAAGTGATCATGCAAGTGCACCCTTAGTGGCTATATAGAGCCTCCATAATCTGACATTATTATTATTTAAAGTTTAAAGTTGGTTTTGCATGGATTTGGATACTCATCAGATGATACAGTAGTGATTTTGATAGCAATAGTAGATCTGATCTTTGTATGAATTAATGGTTGTATATGGTATATATATATTTGAAATTTTACATTATTGAATGGATGTAGGTGTTATATTCATATCTGATTTGATAAGTAATGCAAAACTGTTAAAGAAAGTGCCATAGTTTGAATTTACGGAAGTGTCGTAAATTGCATAGTTTTTCGATGCAAAGTTCTAGTTTGTATTTGTTTGCAAAGAATTCCACAAATATGATCAATTAGAATTATTGGATTGATTATGGTCACATTTAATGTTTTAATAATTCTAAGGGACAAGTTTATTAAAGTTTGTAAATCTGGTTGCATTATCATGCTTGCACGGTGTTGCATCTGCATGATATTTTGGGGAGTTTTATAATTGTTTTTAAAGTATCGTGTGTATTTTTAAAGGTTGCATGTTTGTTTTGATTGGCTCAATGGTATGTTATCCTAGCCTTTGGTTGGCCTTATTCCACTGTGATATACCTTTATTCATCCTTCCTTTGGGTTTACATGTGCCCGTGACCTTGGTTTCGGGGTCGGGTACATTACAATTTCATATACATGTCTGATATCCATATATTCATTCACATGTAATATTAATAAGGCTTTAAATATAGCCTTGGAGGTCTTTAATGGAGAGGTTCACCCTCTTTTAATGTTTCTCCTTGTATTTGGGGATTTTATATAATGTTTTATGTTGGGGCACGTTACGACCCTTATAACTATATACTCAACTTTATGACTTGGTGGAAAGTGGTTATTACCGTCGATATACATTCTTCTTCTACATACCTATCATTACAACTTGTGCACGATAAACAATTAATGTGATGGTCATTGGATTTGAATTGTCCAAAAACTGATGAGTTTGATGTGAGATCATGCCAAAGGATAGTTACGGATCTGAGACATTAATTCACTAGTGGTCCTAGTTAACAACTCCCTTCCACATTGAACATCTGCCATTATTCTAGGGGACATTTATTGACCTACACCTCTCTAGTTGTATGCATTGTACCTACGATTTAATTATCTCATGGTCTACTCCAGATATGGCGGATCAGGTTCATGTGGGTAAACAAAGTTATCCACTTCAGTATGATGAACTCTATTCACTTTTACCATGACGCTTGATTGAATCTCTTTCGCTTTCTATGGTGGGGAGGGGTTCGATACTTGAGAGAGAACCTTCAACCACTTGATGAATATTGTGGGTGAGTAATTAACAGAGGGGTATACGTCAGTTTTTCCATGGTTATACAATGTTTGGAGGTGAGGTTTGACTTGTGAAGGTCACTCTTATTTTATATACAACGTTGATTTAATATAAACTCCCAGGTCGATGTTTTTTACATGCCCAGTGTCACGAACTTGGTGAAAGGCACCTCAACCAACTCTCCACATACAAGAAAGCTTGCCATGGGGCTTGGCCCAAGACATGAATACGGGTAAGGTAACTCAAATTGGATGTATCCATGAGCATAAATAATGCTTGAGTAGGAAAGTAGACTCGGAAAATTAATTTTGTGGGTTGCGGTTGAGGCCAGAGTTGATGTGCCAATGAAGCAACAAGACTTGGGAGCCCAATGAGAGAAGCTCAAAGGCATGCCAAGCGTGGGGCACACGGGCGTGAACAAGAAAACAAGTATAGGCATAAGAGTGTTGGTTTAGAAGGAAGTGGGCACACACCCTAACAACAAGGGATATGCCCAAGGCATGAGTAGGGATGTGGGAACAATTAGTTAGCACAAGGAGGTGTGCACCTGAGGTGATGTAGACTTGGAAGGGGAACCAACCACCAAAGTGGACACTAGGTGCATGGATCCCTTTAAATGAGTTACATGGGTCCCTTGAAATGAGGGAGTGCGACCTCAAGGGTGACCCTTGGTCGCACCTGTGGACTGGGGGACAGACTATAAAAGGAGGCGCAAATGGTGACCAAAGGATCGATTCATCAAGTGTGGATAAGAAACCAAGTGGGAGCACAAGTTAGAGAAAATTTGGGTCCGAGGCATATTTTGGGCGCAAGTAGCATAAGGCACGTCTAGGTGACAGTGTGATGACTGGATAAGTGACTTGGTGTAGACTTGGGCGCAGAGGACATGGGCCACAGGAGGTGGTCCTGCAGATACTGCAAGGGAAACCGAGAGAGGGTTAGGCATTCTTGTAAAATAGGAAAATTCTTTGGCTTTCCAGAGAGGACTGTCGGTTGGGTGCTCTCTAGGGTTGAAACCAATTGAGCGCACCCATATTGTTGTATTCATTGTAAAATTTGTGTATTTATAAAAAGGTTTTAGGCACGTTTGACTTGGGGTACCGCCTCTATATATTCTTGTCTCTTTATGTTTGTTGGCTAAGTGTATGACTGTGGTGAATGTACAAACATATAATTGCATAAGTAAAACATTGAATCGAGATAAGCGTTAGAGTAATAAGTGTTTGGTTAGGCGTAGTCTACCAGGTTTCCAACCCGGGTTGGTCTCACTACCGCTAGGGGAAGTCTCAGGCAGTGCTGCATGACCTATCGAATGGAAATAAAATTTGGTTTCGAGTCAGGCTCGTAGTAGGTCGTGACTAGTGGTATCAGAGTTGATAAGTGGATGGGCTCTTCACCATGACACAAGAAGGTTGTTGAAGGTTTTCCACAGGTTGAGAGAAGAGTTTCAGAGTACACCAGAAGGGTGACGGGAGGCCACATTGAGCAGCAACGCACTTGACACATCTTCGGATGCCCACAAAGTAGAACGATCAACAGAAAGGCACTCATGAAGTAGGATGCTCAACAATAGAGTTGCAAGGGTGAAGTGCACCCAGATATGTATATTCAGTGAAGAACATGTTGGAGGTTGTTCTTGCGAGGCCCATGTGGTGGTTTCTTGGGAGAGTGATGAGCAGCAGCGTGTTCGGGAAATGCCATAGTGTGCAATCAGGATGTGGACCAACAGAGGTGCCTAGTGTGCCCAACATAGTGAGACCGTTCAGATATATATAAAGAATCCAAGTGAACCAGTACATTAGTGTTGGGGGTGCAGATGGGTAGAATATTCCCAAAAGCATTGCCGCGCTCGATAGGAGTGCGCCTTCACTAGCCAAGCAAGGACAATTAACTTTAGAAGAAAATTGTCGAGACTGTGGGTTCTTGACGAATTCAATAGAGGAGTGAACAACAGTTGGCACACTTTGGTGGAAGTGTGTCTAACACTTGGCAAGTGCATCCGATGCAGTTCAAAAAATTTGGTGAGTTTTTTTGTGAATTTCGGTTGGTTTGGTAGACACTTTTGTTGATGCACAACAAACCGACTCAGCAGGAGTTGCGACATGACGTGGACAGTGAATAAGAGTCATGGCAAGACATGATAATAATATTGGAACAATATGGCTGTGATATGTGACAGTTGTTTCGAGATCATGAAGCAAAGGTCGAAGAACTAATATTGCAAAGCAGAGATCGGGTGCGATGGTTGCAGGCATTGGAATACCAAAATTGTTAAAAATTAATACTAAAATTCTGCTTACAATTTGTGTTTTGAGTTGAGATTCTAGCCTATTCTTGGCTAGTATCTTACAATGGTATCAGAGCATGGTCCTATGAACCCACTCTTTAAAATTTATGATGAGTCCTAAGAGAGTCCCATTCCCCAGAGGAAATAACCCTGCAGAAACTTTTGTTGAAGAAGAGGTGGAGTCTTCTGGAGGGAAAATACACGGGGGAAAGGACATGTCTGATTTAGATGAGAAGGAAGAGTTCAGAATTTTTGTGAAAAGTATGTTAAAGGGGCTGCATGAAATATCCCATAAAATAATCTAATCTAGGAAAGACACGAGAGAATTCTTGGCTAAGCAGCTGAGACATAAAGATGGATAAGGGAGAAACAATGGCTCTCAGAATGAAGAAAGGAAGGTCCCTGGTGGATGTATATTTTCAAAGGCTGGGCCTCATAATAGGTCTAATGAGTTCAAAGAGGAATTCAAGGATCATCCTCAACAGACCATGCCCAAGTTCCTTGAGGAACACAAGGAGTATCTTGAAGTTCCAACTGAATCAGTTGCTTCCTGGGAAGATCGGTATGTAGAATACCAAACCTTGAGTGAAGAATGCAGAAGGGAATTTCCTTTCAAGGATTTTTGTGAAGCACAATATAAAAATCATCCAAGAGGAGGTCATAGGATGCCAACACACAATTATGAGTTGAGAAATGAAATTGGTAAGATCCAATTACCCTTCTTTGATGGATCCTCAAAGTGTACTGCTAGCTCCTGGGTGTAGAAGCTAGACACTTATTTTCAATTGAATGCCATAGCTGAGAGGGACGCCATAAAAAAATATGCATTTGGAAGGATAGGAAAATGACTGGTGGTTCCATGGAATGATAACCTTGGGCCATGATCAAGTGACTTCCTATGAATATTTCACTAAGAGACTAATGGAGAGGTTTGATAGAAGAGACCCTGAAATCTCTCTCAGGGAGTTGGCACATGTGAAGCAAACCAGAACTCTTGAAGCTTACATCTCAGAGTTCCAAAATCTTGCAGTAATGGTCACTGACATATCTGAAGTCAGCTTAATCCTCCCGTTCGCATAAGGATTAACAGAGCCATTGAAAGGGCTGGTAAAGGCCTACCGACCAGCTACCTTACAAGAAGTAGTGAGCAGAACAATGGATATGCAAGATGCAATCCCAAGAACAATATATCCTCCAAAGGTTAATTTGCCTTATAAATTTCAGAATCAAAGACCACCTTTCAGAAATGTGGCTGCCCCGAACAAGAAAGAATACTCATACAAAGATCGAGATGAGTTAAGAAGGAAAAAGCTCTGTTTTTCTTGTCAAGAACCTTGGGTTCTAGGCCACAAATGTGCTAAGGGGAAAGCACACTACATTGAGGTATTTTTAGAAAGTGAGGAGGAAGAAGTGGAAGAAGAGGCACCAGTAGATGATGGTTATGAAACAACAGGAGAAGAACAACTGTCGCATCCAGAAAGCAAAATTACAGTGTTAAGTGGAGTTCCCGGCTTCCATACCATGAGATTCAAAGGGGTTGTGCAGGGACAATAAAGATCAGTTTTGGTTGATGGGGGTGCCACCCACAATTTTATTGATGCAACCATGGTAGAGAGGAGAAATATACAAACATAAAAATTTGGAGGTTTCACTGTCATCATTCAGGGAAACAACACTATGGAGTGTAACAGATGGATCCCAAAATTGCAAGTAACTCTTGGAGACCATACTATGAATGACATATTTTATGTTGTCAATGTGGTTGTTACCAATGTGGTGTTGGGAGTGCAGTGGTTGTACTCCATTGGTGAGCATTTAGTTAATTACCAATTACCCCAAATGAGCTTCAAATATGTTGAAGGAAAACAAGTGGTTTTGAAGGGCGTCAACACCTACCCAAAACAAGTGATTTCCGTAAATAGTATGAGGTCGATATTGAGGCATGGTGATATTGAGTGGGCTGCTGAATGTTTCATCACCACTCAAGGGACTTCCATAGATGTATCACACCATACAGAGGACATCCAAAGGATACTACACAAATTCAAAAAAGTGTTTGAAGATCTTCCACATGGAAGGCCTCTTGACAGAGGTACTGAACATTGGATTGAGCTGGAACTTGGAACTTTTCCTATCAAGATCCATCCTTATAAGAACCCCAAAATATTCAAGGATAAGATTGAGAAGAACATCAAAGATCTACTTGATATGGGATTCATAATACCAAGCTCAAGTCCCTTTGCATCATCGGTGGTCCTAGTAAAAAAGAAGGATGGAACAATGCGCATGTGCATTAACTATAGGAATTTGAACAAGAAGACCATCAAGAACATATATCCTATCCCAAGGATTGATGAATTGATGGATGAGCTGCATGGAGCCAAATATTTTCCTAAGATTGATCTCCACTTTGGATACCACCAAACAAGGATGAAGGATGAACACATTTAGAAAACTGCTTTCTGGTGCCATTATGGTCATTTTGAGTTTCTTGTCATGCCTTTTGGATTGACCAATGCACCGGCTAATTTCCAATCGTGCATGAACAAAATTTTCAGTAAGCATCTACGTAAGTATGTCCTTGTATTCTTTGATGATATTCTAATTTACAGTAGGACATGGGAAGAACACTTGCACCATTTGGACAATGTCTTGACAATCCTTGCAGAACAGTCTTTTTATGCCAAACTAGAGTTGGATTGACCAAGATCCTTTATCTTGGTCATATCATTGGGAAATAAGGAGTCAAAGTACATATGGAGAAGATCAAGGCCATACTTGAATGTCCAAGCCCAAAGAACATAACAACCTTAAAGGGATTCATTGGTTTGTGCACCTACTACCATAAATTTGTAAAAGGATTTTCTAAGCTAACATCCCCTCGACAGATCTCACCAAGAAAGGTGCTTTTTGCAGGTCAGACGAGGTTGAAAAATATTTCAAAAGAATGAAGGAAGTCATGAGAAGCTTCCCAGTACTTGCACTTCATGATTTCACTTAGCCTTTCATATTGGAATGTGATGCCTCAGGAGAAGGCATTGGAGCAGTTTTAATGTAGAATAGGCATCCCATTGCTTATGAGAGCAGAAAATTGCAGCCACATGAGAAGCATTATTCAATCTATGATAAAGAGATGCTGTCCATCATGCATGCCTTGGCCAAATTCAGACAGTACCTTGTGGGAGGCAAGTTCATAGTTAAGACTGATCACAACAGTTTGAGACATTTCTTGACCCAAAGAGAGCTGAATGATAGACAACATAAATGGATAAGTAAAATTTAGTATTATGAATTTGACATAGAATGCAAAAAGGGTAAGTTGAATGTGGTAGCTGATGCGCTCTCTCAGAAACCTGTTTTTTCTTTACTTCAAGTCCCTACTGATTGGAAAGTCCACCTAGCTATGGAATACTCTAAAAATTAGTTTGCTTGTGAAGTATTGGATAGGGTGATTTAGGATGATTCCTACCAAGTCCTCAATGATGCCATATATTACAAGGACAAAATTTTTCTGATACCTGGATCCAAATTAAGAGAAAATATTTTGGTGGCTTCCCACAATGCACCAGTAGTAGGCCACCTTGGATTCCTAAAAAATTACTGGAAGGTGAGAGAGAGGTTCACTTGGAAGGGCCTAAAAAATGATGTGTTAAGGCATGTAAGGGAGTGTACTGCATGCCAACAAAATAAAGTGGATCACACTCATCTTGCTGGTCTCCTTCAACCCCTACCAATTCCAGAATAGAAATGGGAAAGTGTGTCCATGGACTTCATCATAGGACTACCAAAAACTCAGGGTAAGGATAACATTTTTGTAGTAGTTGATAGATTGACTAAATTTGCTCACTTTTTTGCTGTCACATCAACTATTACTTCCAGTCAAGTAGATGCACTATTTTTTAAAGAAACATTCAGATTGCATGGTTTGCCCAAGACTATAATCAGTGACCGAGATAGCAAATTTACTAGTTCTTTTTGGCAAACTTTGTTTGAGCTAGTTGGAACTAGTTTGAATCTCAGCACAAGATATCACCCTCAATCTGATGGCAAGAATGAGAGGGTAAATCAATGGTTGGAAGTTTATCTCCGAAATTATGTTACCGGGTAGCAAAAGGCATGGGTCAACTAGCTACATTTTGGTGAATTATGTTATAATACAACATTCCATATGTCCATTGGAATGACCCCATTCAAAGCTCTGTATGGATATGAATCCCCCACATTTGCAGATCTGATTTTTGGGGATTGCATATCACAAAAAGAAAAGGATTGGCTGCAAGAAATCCAAGACATACTCAAGGCCCTCAAAGAAAACTTGCAGGTTGCACAGAACCAATAGAAGATGAATGCAGATAAGAAAAGAACAGACCGAACCTTCCAAGAAGGTGACTTGGTATACTTGAGGTTGAAACCCTACAAACAAACCACTCTGAAATCAAAAGGGGCTGATAAATTGTTGCCAAGGTTCTATGGGCCTTATAAGATCACAAGGAAAATTGGTGAAGTTGATTATGAATTATGTTATCCCCCCAAATAAATTTGTCGAGTTGAGCCTTTTTAGATGATAGGATGTCATTTGAAAATTCATTTCTAAATTTCTTAAGGCTCATTGTTGATATCTTTATGCATGTAATTAAGTTTGAAAAACATTAGATTGGGCTTTCATTTAAAATTTTTCAAAAGACAGGTTTCGGTAGCTAAGCGCTTATTTAAAACGGTCCCTAAGCTACCGAAAGCCTTGCTTTCGGTAGCTTAGGCGAAATTTTCAAGGCTCTCCTAGCTACCGAAAGTGAAAGGACATACAGCGTGAGTCAGGGGCAGTTTTCGGTGGCTTGGGCGAATACGATGGTGTTCATTAGCCATCGAAAGGTAAGCTTTTGGAAGCTTACAGTTCAAAGGCAAAATTGTTTGAAGCTACCGAAAGTAGAGGCTTTCTCAACACTGTTTTGACAGCGTAAAGGAAAAATTTCCCAAAGCTACCAAAAGGAGAGGCATTTTCACCACTTTTTCGGCAGCACTTGTGTTCAAATGCAAATTCATTCCAGCTACCGAAAGAGCAAGAGAACTTCACTTGTCATCAAGAAGCTGAGACAAAATACATTTTTTCCATTTTGGAAGATTAGTTTCAAAACAGAGCTTTCGGTGGCTTAGGCAGGCTTTCACAGCTGTTCTTAGCCACCGAAAGCAGAGCTTTCGGTGGTTTACAGGTTCGAATTTTGGCTCTTTAGCCACCGAAAGTGCAAAACAGGGCAGAGAGGCATTATTTTTTGCCCAGATCACGGTTTTTGCTTCCAAATGGAAAGAGGATGGTTTTTAAGTGAAGGTTTTAATTAATAGGATCTGTTTCAATGTGCTGTTCCAATTTTGAAGGTGCTAACAAGAAGGAAATAATGAAGAAATGTGGCGTTTTTGACTGTCCTGAGTCATCATTTTCAAATGATGATTCTGAGTGTCTGGAGAATATTTTTGAAAAACGCTCAGAGTTTTTGTTCCTAACATGTCATAGAAAAATAACCTCTCCCCGTTTTCCTACAGGTGTTGCATATTGAGAGAACCGAATCCGTCACTGAGCCCCAATTTTCGGATCCCAGAACCTGCCTGTTTGACACTTGTTTTTGAAATGTAGATCTCGGGCAAACCAAAATGAGTTTCAAATATCTGAGAGAGGTTTTTGCTCAAAATAGATCAATGCACAATAACCTCTTTCAGTTTATACACAGGTATCACATAGCTGGAGAACTGAACCCATCTCTGAGCCTCTTTTTCAGTGGTTTCAGCAAAAGTGGCGTTTTTACTATGCAGAGTCATCATTTTCAAACGATGATTCTAAGCGACTGGAGAATAATCCTGCAAAACACTCAGAGGTTTTTATTCCTGACAGGTCAGAGAACAATAACCTCTCTCAGTTTTCCTACAGTTTCCACAGATTGGGAGAATAGAACGCATCTATGAGCCCCATTTTTCAGCATTCTGGCCAATTAAAAATGATTTTTCCTGGTTTGTTGAAAAACGGTTTTGGATTTTCCATCTAGAGTAAATTCGACCCAGCTTCTTAGGATCTGGGGAGAGGTTGTAAAGGCTATAAATCCCAGAACTCATGTAGAACAATGGTTCGATTTTGGAGAGACTTTTCTTAACTTGTATTATTAGACTGCTTGTTGCATAGATTTATACAAGCTTCTTTTGCCATATGTGTGTTCAGTTTTTCCTCTTTATTCTTTTTAGTACTTGCAGTGAAATGTCTATTTCATGATGTTTCCATTTTCCCACGCCAGATAGCTGTCATCCTATCTATGTTGGTGAATCGAATACCAAGTACCATTTTCATATTGTGATCAGCCATTCATGTATGTTCTTTATATGAGTTTGCTAGTATAATATTTTCTGCACACATCTACTTTTATTAAACCTTCTGAGCAGCAGTGGTTAAAAGCCTTGATATTCTGCATGTATCTCTGTATGTTTTGAGCATATGAGTTTTGATCTCAGTCATCCAAATTGATCCATATTTACCCCATCTTTCAAGATAAGTTTAAGTTACCAGGCTCTTCTGAGCACAACCTAGGAAGAATCCTGGAGGCATAACAAATTGGCGCCATTGCCGAGGAGAGGAGATTGAAGCTCAGCTTCCTTGGGAGAATGACATAGATCCATCTTTGATGATAGACAAAGCCTGGACATTTACTTGTTTGTAATAATCTATCTGGCGACTCCATGAAGGACAGATTCAGTGGCAGCTCCATTGTTCAGAAATATGTTGGTGACTCCGTTGGTATGACATGAACAAAATCTTGGCAAAGAGGTATGCTTTATGCTATTTTTAAAAAATTGTTGGTTTCCCTAATCCAGTGCCTAGTAGAGATGAATGGGATGGCAGCCTTCCCAGATTTCGAGGAGAAGAATGGGAAGTGCCAGCCGAACATTTGCTTGAATTTCATGATTGCATTCATCGGTTGCAAATTGTACATGAAGATGTTCGGATTAAACTCTTCTGGTATTCATTAGAGGGGATTGCGCGTGATTGGTTCCGATCTCTTCCTATTGCAAGTATCAATTCTCTGGAAAGCTTTCATGCTGCGTTTCATTCAATTTGTAAAGAAAACTTTTCAGCCCATCTTTTATATTCTGAATGTTGTCACGAATTTAGTTTGTTGAATAAAGTTTCAGATTGTCATGAAGGACATGCTGAGATAGGGGACACCTCTTATTGTGATCAAAATATTAATGAACTTCAGGATGATAACCATATTACAGATGTTCTTAACATTGCATCAAATGCATCCACTGACTCACGGTGTCATGGAGTTGAGATTGTCCGCTTTGGAAGCCCGAAGGATGAGGGGCAGGTTCTTACCTTAGCATGTGACAGAGTTGAATCTGCAGCAAATACTCAGGGTAGTTCTCGGTTTTCATATTTGTAGATGAAGGCAGATTGTAGCAGACATGAAGAGGAAGATGATGAACAGAAAGATCTAGATCAACAGTTCATCATGCAAGTTTCTCCGACAGAGGTTGAGCAGTCCACACTCAGCATTAAGATCAATGAAGACAACCACCAGCAAAGGCATCTCAGTCAGTTGGAACAGCAGCAAAAAGAGGTATTTCCTTGTAAATTTGATGACCCTATTGCTGATTATTTTGATTCTATGAGCAGCATATATGTTAAAAATATTTCTGTCAGATGAAAGTTGGTTTTATCATTTGTTTAAACCACTTCCCTGTTCGATGTACATTCCATTATTCTTGGGGTCGAGATCAAGAATTTTGTTAGCAAATCTGTTTCTGACATGGCTTCATTGGAAGCATGAGTTTACTTGATTAAGCATCAGTACAGTGGTTAGAATAGGAATAGGTAGAAGAATAAGCTATTCATATGAGCAAGAAGATTCTTTCAGTCGTTTTCAGTTTTTGTTAAATAAGCAGGGCAAGCTATAGGCATGCTACAAGTTTACAGAAGTTTTGGTGGCAGTTGTAAAGACTCCATGCCCAATGGATATAAGACACTATTGTCAGGGGTAATTTGGCTTCAAATGATGAGCAGGGTTGCAGGATTTGGTTCAGGTTTTGAATGTGGCTTTTGAGACTCCATAGCGCAATGGATGTAAGGTGTTGCTAGCAGATTTACAGTTGAACATTTGTGGATAGATTGCAAAATTTTGGTGGCAGTTTAAATGATTCCGTGCCCAATGGAACACTAGATTAGGTTCTGTATTTTGTTTATCCAGGGAAGGCATCAGATTTGTGGTTCTTGAAACCTCACAGGGAGGCTTTCATCCCTGAGTAGGATCCAGATGTTATCTCCCCAAATAAATTTGTCAAGTTGATCCTATTTAGATGATAGGATGTCATTTGAAAATTCATTTCTAAATTTCTTAAGGCTCATTGTTGATATCTTTATGCATGTAATTAAGTTTGAAAAACATTAGATTGGGTTTTCATTTAAATTTTTTCAAAAGATAGGTTTCAGTAGCTAAGCGCTTATTTAAAACGGTCCCTAAGCTACCGAAAGCTTTCGGCAGCTTAAGCAAAATTTTCAAGGCTCTCCTGGCTACCAAAAGTGAAATGACATACAGCGTGAGTCAGGGGCAGTTTTCGGTGGCTTGGGTGAATACGATGGTGTTCATTAGCCACCGAAAGGTAAGTTTTTGGCAGCTTACAGTTCAAAGGAAAAATTTTTCAAAGCTACTGAAAGCAGAGGCTTTCTCAACACTGTTTTGACAGCGTAAAGGAAAAATTTCCCAAAGCTACCAAAAGGAGAGGCATTTTCACCACTTTTTCGGCAGCACTTGTGTACAAATGCAAATTCATTCCAGCTACTGAAAGAGCAAGAGAACTTCACTTGTCATCAAGAAGCTGAGACAAATACATTTTTTCCATTTTGGAAGATTAGTTTCAAAACAAAGCTTTTGGTGGCTTAGGCAGGCTTTCACAGCTGTTCTTAGTCACCGAAAGCAGAGCTTTTGGTGGTTTACAGGTTCGAATTTTGGCTCTTTAGCCACCGAAAGTGCAAAATAGGGCAGAGAGGCATTATTTTTTGCTCAGATCACGGTTTTTGCTTCCAAATGGAAAGAGGATGGTTTTTAAGTAAAGGTTTTAATTAATAGGATCTGTTTCAATGTGCTGTTCTAGTTTTGAAGGTGCCAGCAAGATGGAAATAATGAAGAAATGTGGCATTTTTTACTGTCCCAAGTCATCATTTTCAAATGACTATTCTGAGCGTCTGGAGAATCTTTTTGAAAAACGCTCGGAGGTTTTTGTTCCTAACATGTCATAGAACAATAACCTCTCCCCGTTTTCCTAAAGGTGTTGCAGATTGAGAGAATCAAATCCATCACTGAGCCCTAATTTTCGGATCCCAGAACCTGCCTGTTTGACACTTGTTTTTGAAATGCAGATCTCGGGAAAACCAAAACGATTTTCAAATATCTGAGAGAGGTTTTTTCTCACAACAGATCAATGCACAATAAAATATTTCAGTTTATACACAGGTGTCACATAGCTGGAGAACTGAACCCATCTCTGAGCCTCTTTTTCAGTAGTTTTAGCAAAAGTGGAATTTTTACTGTGCATAGTCATCATTTTCAAACGATGATTCTGAGCGACTAGAGAATCATCCTGCAAAACGCTCGAAGGTTTTTCTTCCTGACACGTCATAAAAAAAAAACTCTCTCAGTTTTCCTACAAGTGCCACATATTGGGAGAATCAAATGCATCTTTGAGCCCCATTTTTCAGCAGTCGGCCAATTAAAAATGATTTTTCCTGGTTTGTTGAAAAACGATTTTGGATTTTCCATCTGGAGTAAATTCGACCCAGCTTCTTAGGATATGGGGAGAGGTTGTAAAGGCTATAAATCCCATAAATCATGAAGAACAATGGTTCGATTTTGGAGAGACTTTTCTTAACTTGTATTATCAGACTGCTCGTTGCATAGATTTATACAAGCTTCTTTTGCCATATGTGTGTTCAGTTTTTCCTCTTTATTCTTTTCAGTACTTGCAGTGAAATGTCTATTTCATGATTTTTCCATTTTCCCACGCCAGATAGATTTCATCCTATCTATGTTGGTGAATCGAATACCAAGTACCATTTTCATATTGTGATCAGCCATTTATGTATGTTCTTTATATGAGTTTGCTAGCATAATAGTTTCTGCACACATCTACTTTTATTAAACCTTCTGAGTAGCAGTGGTTAAAAGCCTTGTTATTCTGAATGTATCTCTGTATGTTTTGAGCATATGAGTTTTGATCTCAGTCATCCAACTTGATCCATATTTACCCCATCTTTCAAGATAAGTTTAAGTTACCAGGCTCTTCTGAGCACAACCTAGGAAGACTCTTGGAGGGATAACAAATTAGATCTGCCATTAGGGAGCAAGATACATAATGTTTTCCATGTGTCATTCTTGAAGAAAGAAGTTGGCCAACAAGTAACTGTTTCAGAATAATTGCCTCCTCTTGATGATGAAGGACACCTGGTCTTAGAACCATAAGAGTGTTTTGCAGGTTAGAGAAAAGAAGTTGAGGAGCAGAACCATTAAATAATATCTAGTGCAGTGGAAGGGGTTTCCCAGTGAAGATGCAACCTGGGAAGGTGAACAAATTTTGTAACATCCTGGATTGAAACTGCTTGAGGACAAGTAGTATTGGGGAGGGAGGACTATCATGTCCCTTCCCTAGTGACCTTTGTCAAGACTTGGGATCCTCCCATCCCTAGGGGGCTCTAGGAAAAATAATTTAATAAGGATTAATTAATAGGGGTAAATTTTGGGCACAAGTACTATAGTATTTAATTATTTTTAATATTTTGAGTTTTTAATTAACTTTGATAATAAATGTATCATTATTATTAATTAATTTTTGTGGAAATAATTAATGATGACATGGCTAGGAGGGCGCATAAGGTCAAAAGTGGACCTCACTTACTCAAGAGGAAAGCTTAGAAAAATCAAGGAGTTAGCTAAAGCAAGGTGGCAGCACAAGGAACTGGAAACTGACAAAAGCAAGGAAAAAACAGGCAAAAGCACAAAGCAGGAAAGTTTAAAAGAAGGAAAGTGCATAAAGCAAACAGTTGGAAAAGCAGGCAACATTCAAAAAGGCTAAGTAGGGTGCACTTGCTAATTTCAGTGAAAGGACACAAAGCAGGAAAGTTTTGCAAAGCAAGTAATTGCTAATTATCTCAAGGAATGCGCCCTTCCTCTCTCACACGTGTGGATGAAGTTAAATCATCTATAAAAGAATGATTCCAGCTCCCATTCACATCTTTTTGGTTAATTATTTTTGTCATTGAGAGCTCTTGCTACTCACAGTTGAGAGATGTGCCTCAACCTTTTCTTGGGAGATGATCCCCAAGGTCTTTCATGTTCCAGTCAGTCATTGATCAGATCCAGAGCTATGGAGTACTGATAAAAAGATACATATCAATCCATTATTGAATATTCTCAAGCTTACAGAGAGTGATCATCAGTCAGAGTGCCATTGGAGAGAGTTTTGGAAGATTTCATCAGAAGGAGGTGCTCCATTTCAGTAGAGGAGTCCAGTGCAAATCAGAATGTCCAGTGTGCACCTCATATACAGTCAATAGCTGATATACAGATCCATATCAGTCCAGTATTGAATATTCTCAAGCTTCCATAGAGTGATCATCAATCAGAGTGCCCTTGGAGAGAGTATTGGAAGATTTCATTAGAAGGACGTGCTCCATTTCAGTGGAGAAGTTCAGTGCAACTCAGAATGTCCAGTGTGAAACCCATCTACAGTTAATATCTATGATCTCATACTCATATCAGTTCCAGTGCATACTTCCATCTATTCCTCCTCTTCTAATGCCCATTTTCTTAATAATGTAAGAATTTCTAGCATTAGAGATGCATTGAAGGTCTGAATGTTAAAATATATTTATTCTCTGTTCAAGACCACTTATTTCGACCTGCTGTTGTTCAATATATTGTATCATAACCCTCCTTTATTCTAGAACTGATATTTGTAAGCCTTTGAGGCTATTTGGAACAATTAAATGGAAGACTAGCTCTTTATGCATCAATTAATGACTAGTTTTTCCATTTTGGCCAGTAAATTTTATGTGCAAGTCTATTTTCTGATATGATGGATGTATGAGGTTCCTGAGACAATTTTAAATCACCCCAAACCATGTTTTTGAGAATTTGGATGCACCTTAGTTAGTTTGCGAGAGTTTGGAAAACTGCTAGCTAAGCAGTCCTGCCTAACGCACTTGACCCTTTTGCACCCAAACTTCATCCAGAGACTCCCAATTTTCCATGAAATCTGATCCATCATTTATTACATATTTTAAATCCTAACATACACCCTTGGTTTCATTCAGGAAATACATCTAAGTCTAGTTTGCATGTGCTAGAAGGCCCAGGAAGCATCGAAGTAGACATCAGCTCTGTTTGACTATTGAAAAGTAAATGGCTCCAGTGCTTTGTGCATAGGACTTGGATTTTGGCCCTGTTATACCTTGTTGCTGCACATTTCCCATATACAAACTTGTACCTAAATTCATTCCCATCATCCTTGAGCCAGGAGTCAGCATCCGGAGTTATCACCTTGCATGCCATAAAAATTGTTAAAAATTACTACTAAAATTCTGCTTACAATTTGTGTTTTGAGTTGATTTTCTAGCCTATTATTGGCTTGCATCTTACATAGGGTATTTTATTTGTGAACGTGATTGTAAGACGTGGGATAAAGGTCACCGCATTGGTGGATCGGTGCCACCCACAATTTCATCAGCACAAGGACAAGGATGACATTTCATAGTAAGATCGAGTTCAACAAATCCATGTTCAAAGTATTGAACTTAGCAATGAAGTTGGTAGCCGAAATGGTTTGTGTAGCACCGATGAAAGTTGGAAATTGGTACAACATATTGGACTTGGTAGTGGCTCCGCTGGATGACCATTCAATGGTCTTGGGACACAACTCCTGAGATTGACCAACGAAGTACTGGTGCCTTTCATGAGGAGCTTGGTGTTCTTGGGTTAAACCAACACTTGGAGTTTGCTGATAGCGACGAGAAGGAAGTTGGGTGAATGCCTAGGATGTCTTCCATGTGGTTGGTTGAGACAGTCGTCATGTCCGTAGACAGACCTTGCAGCATTGCATGACAACAAGAAGTGGAGGATTTGGGCCAAGAGACATTAGTGGAAACTAAGAGTGTTGATCACTTGGCATAGAGGTGGGCATCATTGGAGCTTCGGGAAGATTCAGTCGTGAAGAAGATAGAATAGTTATGCATTCCGGTAGATGATCCACACCAAGTTGTAGATAAGGCATAGCTTACACCAATGCTAGAAACAAAGGTTGTGGAGGAGAGAACTCCCAATTAGACTTCATGCAGATCAAGTGATGATAGTCTACATGAAGCAAACCAAGAGGTGAGCTCACTTGGGAAAAATGAGCAAAGTATTGAGGATGGGTAGTACAATGAGGTATTTTCTTGGTAGTGCCAGGAATGCATAGAGGAGATGTTGGTAGAAGAAAAGGAAGCTGAGGTGATTGAGGTGCCTCTAGCAGATGCAATGGAAGATCACGATGAGAGTGGAAGTGAAAAATTGCCAGCACGTGATGCAACAAACATCGTATACTTTTACATACATGCTATCAGGATCGCAGAGTCCCAATCGACACTCAAAAAACTAATGGAAGTGGGTTGCAGACTGGACGAGATAGACATAGTCCTATCATACCTAAAAACGAAGGTTCACTTGCATAGTGAATCAGATGAAGAGAAGACCAAGGATGCGTATGCCACCTTGGGCACCCTTCAATAGTGTGATGATCGAAAAGATGAGAGTCAAGTTTCCGTGAGCTCACAAAACCATCAGGTGAATGTTGGCATGAATTAGAAGCCTTTCAAAGGGAAGAGCAATTCAGAAAAGCAACGAGCCAAGAGGAGACCACAACATGCTGAGATGGATGAGGCACCTTTGGTGACGACAGAACATGCGACATACCTGTGTGAGTTAGCTTTTAGAATCTTAGAATCTAAGCTAATGACAAATCAACTAGCAGAGTTGAGTTATAGCTCTTTAGGAGCAGAAGTGGCCTTGAAGTACTTTTGTTGTAGGCATGAGACAAATGGGTGGATTACTAATAGTATTGGGAGTTCTTGAGGTGGGGACCTTGGGAACCCCTTTCCCATTTTCTCAAGATGATAGTGAGCATATTGGCTCACTACCTTTGGCGTAGGCATTGAGGCTGTAGCTACCTTGTAGTGGGTGCCTTAGAAAAATTTAGCCAAGAGATATAGAAGGCATTGGAACGGACCAAGAAGTGGTGTCGTATTTGAGTGTTAAGTCGTGGATAGTAATTCAACAACAAGTTGACATAGATGATGAATTTGCCTGGTTTTAGTAGAAGTGCACGAGGTAACCAAATTGTGGAAGGAAGTGATAGTTTTCAACATGGGGGAGTGCATTCTCATGAGCTTGGGTGTGATGGATGGATTAGCTACCCAATAAACTCAAGGCATGGGGGATATTAGTGTATGGAAACATGAACAAAAGGGACCAAGAGTACTGAATCAGTAGTAGGTTGGGTATGTGCATTTTCCAGAGAGGCTTCTTAGGCAGACTCGATTGCAGTTGTGACTGTGGTAGCATGAAGACAATTGCAATAAACAGTTTCCATGTGTGGTAGGTAGCTTGGAGACGTTGGTGAGGACTGCAAAAACTTAGAGTGGGGGAGGATGTCATGACCTTGGTGAGAGGCACCTCGGCCAACTCTCCACACACAGGAAAGATTGGCATGGGGCTTGGACTAGGACACCAAGACAAGCAAGATAACTTGACTTGGGAGCACTCGCGAGGATGCATAATGCTTGAGTAGGAAAGTGTACCTGACAAACCACTTCAGTGGGTTGCAACTAAGACAAGAGTTGACGTGCCAATGTGTTAAGTTTAAACTAATTTGACTAGCAATATAACTGAAAGAAACATAATCACAAGATAGACAAAGATTTTACCCTGGGAAACCCTCATGGGGTAGCAAACCCAGCAAAGCTTTCCTCAATAAGATGATCAACCAAAATACAAGATGTGCTCCAAGACTAGAGCTCCTTCTCTACCTCCTATGCAGACCTCTCTCTCACAAGTGCGCTACTTTCCAAGCTATGCAAGTATGAGATAAGTGAGGAGCATCCTCCTCTACTTATACTAGATTTCCGAATGACTTTTTCCCTAATGGGGCCGACCTCTCCCAATGGAGTCTAATAACCCCTAATTAAATAACTCAGGTCCGACCCCCACATGGTGGATCTAATAACCCTGGTTACCACAATCCATTGAAGGAATAAACATCTCCGGATACATAATAGAATTACCTCGGAGGGATGAAACATCTCTGGAATAATAAAGTACAAATATAATATTCTTAGAAGTTACAATATTCAACACTCCCCCTTAAAGAGAAGGATATTATAACAACATCTACAGGAGCAAGGAGTCATCGACTACATCATACATGGTACATATATAAATCATCAGAATCTTTCTTCAATACATCATCATCAGTAACTCAAATAGTTACTGGAATATCTAAATCCTCAATATCAACAACATCGTCATCATACGATCATCAACATCGTCATCACACGATCATCAACATCATCATCATCATCATCATCACATGCTCATCAGCAACGTCATCGTCATCGTCAGAAGACGATCATCAACATCGTCATCATCATCGTCATCATCAGAAGACGATCATCAGCATCGTCATCATCATCGTCATCGCATGATCATCAGCATCGTCATCATCATCGTCATCACACGATCATCAACATCGTCATCATTTGCAATACACACGATCATATTATAGGATGATCAATCCCGCTCTCTTTAGGACATAGGTCCATGGATGATACAATAATATCATGTACCTTTTGAACCGAGGTCCAAGGACGATCCAGTCCTATCATGTACCTTTTGAACTGAGGTTCAAGGGATCCAGTCCTATCATGTACCTTTTGAACCGAGGTCCAGGGATGATCCAGTCCTATCATTCAATTCTAGGAGACCTATTTCTACGGCTCAATTCAAGGGATCGAAGTCTGGGGATGATCCAATCCCCACTTGTCCACTAAGGACTTCATTCTTGGAGACATCTGTCTATGGCTCAATTCAAGGGACCGAAGTCCGGGGACAATCCAATCCCCACTTGTCCACTAAGGACTTCATTCTCGAAGACATCTGTCTATGGCTCAATTCAAGGGACCAAAGTCTGGGGATGATCCAATCCCCACTTGTCCACTAAGGACTTCATTTTCGGATACATCTATCTACGGCTCAATTCAAGGGACTGAAGTTCGGGGACGATCCAATACCCACTTGTCCACTAAGGACTTCATCCTCGGAGACATCTGCCTACAGATCAATTTTAGAACATGTGTTCAAGGATGATGCAATCCCTCTTCTTTCTCGGAGACATCTGTCTATGGATCCTTTTAGAACATATGTTCAAGGATGATGCAATCCCCACAATGTCCTCATCAATACAGGTATCATTAGTGCATCAATACAAGTATCCTCATCCATACAAGTACATCAATCAATACATGTATACATATCATCAATACAAGTATCCTCATCCATACAAGTACATAAATCAATACATGTATACATATCATCAATACAAGTATCCTCATCCATACAAGTACAACAATCAATACATGTATACATATCATCAATACAAGTATCATCATCCATACAAGTACATCAATCAATACATGTATACATATCACCAATACAAGTATCCTTATCAGTACAAGTACATATACAAGTATCCTCATCAATACATGTATATATACATCATCAATACAAGTATCCTCATCAGTACAAGTATATATACAAGTGTTCTCATCAATACAAGTAATATAAATATCCTAAGTATACATATAAGAAATATAAAGGTAATAAATATAAATATCCTAAGTAAAATAATACAGGTATCCTCATCATCGAACTTACTGTCGATGCGGGAAATCTCATCATCAGTGTCTTCATCACTCCCCCTTTCGAGGAGGGTCCTTTTGGACTACACCAAGCTTGTCTCGAAAATACTCAAATTTTACTCGAGACAGAGGTTTGGTCAATATATCAGCAATTTGTTCATCGGTGCTCACATACTTGAGCTTGATAGCTCCTCTCTGCACCATATCTTGTATATAGAAATATCGGATCTCTATGTGTTTTGACTTATCATGGAACACTAGATTTTCTGTCATCTTAATACAGCTTTGGTTGTCACACATGATCACAGTGGGATCCATCTCTAAGTCAAACAGTCCCGATGGTAGTTTCCGAAGCCATACTGCTTCACAACTAGAAAAGCAAGTAGCTCTATATTCTGCTTTGGCAGTACTGAGAGCTACACTAGATTGTTTCTTGCTGAACCATGAGATCATGGCAGATCCAAGACCATAACATCCACCTAGTGTACTTTTCCTGTCTGAAACACTTCCTGCCCAATTAGAATTTGAGTAACCATGTAATCTGAGTTCATGATTTCCAAGATAGTATAGACCAAAATCTAGTGTACCCTTTAGATACCTCATTACATGCTTTGCAGCTATTAAGTGAACTTTTCTAGGTTCCACTAGGTGCTGACTGAAGGTATTTACAACAAAGCATATGTCTGGTCTGGTATTTGTCAAATACATTAATGACCCAATAATCTGTCTCTATAGAGTCACATCTACTAATTCTGATGAGTCATTAACTAATAACTTTAAGTTAGCGTCCATGGGAGTGGCCATAGCTTTACACTCCAACATATCGAATCTTTTCAAAATTTCCACAGCATACTTACCTTGATTTAGAAAGATTCCTTTTGGTTCTTTCCATACTTCTAGACCTAAGAAGTAGTGCATTAATCCAAGATCTTTCATCTCAAATTCTGAAGAGAGCTTCTTCTTGCACTCGATAATTTGTTTCTCATTTCTAGTTAGAAATAGATCATCTACATACAACAGTAATATAACAGGTTCATCATCCATAACCTTGAGATAAAGATTAGGATCAACTTTACTCTTGGTAAAGCCCATACTTGTTAAGAAACTGTCAATCCTTCCGTATCAAGCTCTAGGAGCTTGCTTCAATCCATACAAAGCGTTTTTCAGCTTGCATACATGTGTTTTCCATCTTTAACCTCAAATCCTTGTGGTTGTTCTATGTACACTTCTTCTTCAATCACACCATTCAGGAAGGCTGTCTTAACATCCATTTGGTGTAGTTTCCATTTCATCATAGATGCAAGTGCCATGATAGTTCTAATAGAAGTGTACCTAGCAACTGGTGCAAATGTTTCTTCATAGTCAATTCCCTCTTTCTGAGAGAATCCTTTGGCTACAGATCTTGCCTTATATTTTTGAATGCTACCATCTGCAACATGTTTTATCTTGAATATCCATTTGGAAGATACCACACTTTTCTCTTTTGGTTTCGGAACTATATCCCAAACATCATTTTTCATTATTGATTATTATTCTTCTGTCATTGCTTCTACCCACTCTTTCTTTTGCACTGCCTCTTCATAGCTAGTAGGTTGTTGATCCACAAGGTCACACATCAAAGCCACATAGTTGGATACTAGCTTTGGTTTCTTTCTTCTCTAGTGGAGCCTTCAAGAGCTCCATATTTTTCATCTCCTTGAAGAATGTCTCTAGCCCATGCGAGCCTTCTTTTCTTAGATAAGTTTGTAATGGGGGGTTCTTGTGGTTCTAACATGTCATGATTTTCAAGTGTATCATCTTCAGGGATGGGCACAACCTCTGTAACTCTAGGAGGTGTATCTTCTTCATAGACTTCTTCAAGTTGGCACTTTCTAGATTTCTTGAGAGTTGCTTCTTCATCAAATGTCACATCTCTACTTATTTCCATATGATGAAAACCTGGTATGTAAATTCTGAAAGCTTTGGATGATTCACAATATCCAACAAATATTCCCTTCTTACCAGAAGGATCCAACTTGGTTATATTTTCTTTTGGAATGTGAATGTTCACTGGACATCCAAATATTTTGAGATGACTTACCTCAGGCTTCTTTCCAGTGAACACTTCTTCTGGAGTCTTGAATTCAAGAGCACTATGGGATAGCCTATTTTGTACATAGACTGCAGTCCTAGCTGCTTCATCCCATAGATACATGGGTAGATCTTGGTCATGTATCATAGTTTTTACAGCTTCCATGATGGTTCTATTCTTTCTTTCAGCAACCCCATTTTGTTGGGGATTATAGGGAGTGGTTAGTTCCTTCTTGATTCCAGCTTCCTTACAAAAGTCTTCAAAATCCTTTGAAGTATATTCTCCGCCATTATCTGTTCTAAGAATCTTCATTTTATTTTCTGAGTGATTTTCTATCAAAGCCTTGAACTCTTTGAACTTTCCAAAAACTTCATTCTTTCCTTTTAGAAAGTATATCCAAGTCTTCCTTGAATAATCATGAATGAATGCGAGATAGTATTCAAACCCACTTAGGGATGTGGTGGGCATTGGTCCACATACATCTGAATGTATTAGCTCCAGGATGTTCTTAGTCTTTGTTTCACTCTTTGGAAATGGGTTCTTGATATTCTTCCCCTTTTCACATCCTTTGCATGTGCCATTATGATCAAACTTCAAGTATGGTAGTCCTATAACTACCTTTCTTACATAGGGTAAGGCTTTGTAATTAATGTGAGCTAACCTTCTATGCCATAGCTCATTGGGGCTAGAGGTTTCATGGACAAGGGCAACTTCTGGATGTCCCTTGAGTTTGTAAAGACCTCCTTCCTCTTCACCAATAACAATTGCATCTTCAATTGATTTTCCTTTGGGACACATAAGTACTTGTCCATCTATGAATGCAACTCTAAAGCCTTTCTTATTTAGTGCTGAGATAGAAAGTAGGTTCTTCTTTAAACCTGGTACATATAAAATTTCTTTCATCTTTAAAGGTGTTCCAGAATCAAGCTTGTAGCTTGCTTCACCAATTCCCTTGATGGGATATTGATAATCATCTCCTGGGGATACCTTTTGTGGAGAATTATTTTCCTCAAGTCTTGAGAGAGTTTTCTTTTGACCTGTGATGTGCTTTGAAGCACCACTATCGATGAGCCATGTATCTTCTCTAGGTGATACAGACCCAGATAGTGCAGAAAATAGAACATATTCTTCTGCATCTACTTTCTTTACTTTAGATCTTTTCTTTCAAGGCCTTTCCTCTTCTTCTTCTCCACTATCATCTTCTGCCATATGTGCATGATGTCTTTTGTGAACAAACTTCTTCTTTTGTGAAGTATAAAATCTAGCAATGTGTCCTAGTTTAAGACAATTGAAACATTGGACTGTGGAGAGATCTCTTTTTGAGTTGGGTCCTCTTCCCCTTTTAAATCTATGGAAGGGTTGAGACCCTTTGTGGTCAAATTTATTGAAGTGACCCTTTCTTCTTCTTTTGGTGTGAGTAGCCAAGGCTTGGTCATCCTCTTTGAGAAGGGCTTCCCTATTGGCTACCCTAGATTCTTCTTGAACACAATCCCCACATACTATATCAAACTTCATACTTTATTTTCTGGCACATAGAGTTTGTATGAATGACTCCCAAGGTCTAGTGAGACCATTTAAAGCAGTCATTAGAAGTTCATCTTCATCAAGGGTATCTCCAATAGCATCTAGTTGTTCCTTGATTTGGGAAACCCTTGAGAAGCAGTATTGAATGGATTCTCCTTTATTCATCTTGGTACTCTTCAGCTGAGTTCTTAGGTTCATCTTCCTATTGATGCTCCTCCATTCATACATTCTTCCTAGGGCATCATACATTTCCTTTGGCGTCTTCTTGGATGCCACTTGGGGAATCAAGTGGTCCTTGATAGAATCAACAATGATTCTCTTTGCCCTAATTAGATCCTTCCTATACTTTTCTTTGGCTTCATCTTCAACAGGTTCTGCAACTTCATCCTTGATATATTGAGCAAGATCATTTTCTTAGTGCTTGGAGCCATCTTCTCTTGGGGTAGTCCAAGAGATTAGAGTTTCAAGAGATAGAGTAACACTTACCAGGAGATGTGCTCGATGTACTTGGGAACACTGGTGTGTTCTGTTTCTGGAAACTTCAACTTTTCACTTTCTGGATTTGCAACAGAATTTCTGGTTTATCACACTTTTGGTCAAGCTAGGGTTTGACTTTCTTGGAGTTCTACCCAACCAAAAACTTTGATATAGGGTCCAAAAGATTGATTTTGAGAAGGGCTATTAAGCCATGCAACCAAAATCCAAAAATACTAACTTTTATAGAAACCCTAATTTTGGGAGAGAGAGAGAAAGATAATTTTACCTTGTGAAAGATGTTCTATTCAGGCTAGCTCTGATACCATGTTAATTTTAAACTTATTTGACTAGCAAGATCACTAAAAGGAACATAATCACAAGATAGACAAAGATTTTACCCTAGGAAACCCTCACGGGGTAGAAAACCCTGCAAAGCTTTCCTCAATAAGATGATCAACCAAAATACAAGATGTGCTCCAAGACTAGAGCTCCTTCTCTACCTCCTATGCAGACCTCTCTCTCACAAGTGTGCTACTTTCCAAGCTATGCAAGTATGAGATAAGTGAGGAGAATCCTCCTCTACTTATACTAGATTTCCGACTGAATTTTTCCCTAATGGGGCCGACGTCTCCCAATGGAGTGTAATAACCCCTAATTAAATAACTCCGGGCCAACCCCCACATGGTGGATCTAATAACCCTGGTTACCACAATCCATTGGAGGAATAAACATCTCCGAATACATAATAGAATTACCTCGGAGGGATGAAACATCTCCGGAATTAAAAAGTAAAAATATAAGATTCTTAGAAGTTACAATATTCAACACTCCCCCTTAACGAGAGGGATATTATAACAACATCTGCAGGAGCAAGGAGTCATCGACTACATCATACATGATACATATATAAATCATTAGAAGCTTTCTTCAATACATCATCATCAGTAACTCAAATAGTTACTAGAATATCTAAATCCTCACAATCAACAACATCGTCATCATACGATCATCAGCATCATCATCACACGATCATCATCATCGTCATCATCATCATCATCACACAATCATCAGCATCGTCATCATCATCGTCATCACACGATCATCAGCATCGTCACATCATCGTCATCACACGATAATCAACATCATCATCATCATCGTCATCAGACGATCATCAGCATTGTCATCATTTGCAATACACACGATCATATTATAGGATGATCAATCCCGCTCTCTTTAGGACATAGGTCCATGGATGATACAATCCTATCATGTACCTTTTGAACCGAGGTCCAGGGATGATTCAGTCCTATCATGTACCTTTTGAACCGAGGTCGAGGGACGATCATGTCCTATCATGTACCTTTTGAACCGAGGTCCAAGGACGATCCAGTCCTATCATTCAATTCTCAGAGACCTCTGTCTACGGCTCAATTCAAGGGACCGAAGTCCTGGGACGATCCAATACCTACTTGTCCACTAAGGACTTCATTCTCGGAGACATCTATCTATGAATCAATTCAAGGGACTGAAGTCCGAGGACGATCCAATCCCCACTTTTCCACTAAGGACTTCATTCTCGGAGACATCTATCTATGACTCAATTCAAGGGACCGAAGTCCAGGGATGATCCAATCCCCACTTGTCCACTAAGGACTTCATTCTCGGAGACATCTGTCTACAGATCAATTCAAGGGACCGAAGTCTGGGGACAATTCAATCCCTACTTGTCCAGTAAGGACTTCATCCTCGGAGACATCTGCCTACGGATCAATTTTAGAACATGTGTTCAATGATGATGCAATCCCTCTTCTTTCTCGGAGACATCTGTCTACGGATCCTTTTAGAACATATGTTCAAGGATGATGCAATCCCCATAGTGTCCTCATCAATACAGGTATCATTAGTGCATCAATACAAGTATCCTCATCCATATAAGTACATCAATCAATACATGTATACATATCATCAATACAAGTATCCTCATCCATACAAGTACATCAATCAATACATGTATACATATCATCAATACAAGTATCCTCATCCATACAAGTACATCAATCAATACATGTATACATATCATCAATACAAGTATCCTCATCAATACATGTATATATATATATCACCAATACAAGTATCCTCATCAGTACAAGTACATATACAAGTGTTCTCATCAATACAAGTACATATACAAGTAATATAAATATCCTAAGTATACATATAAGAAATATAAAGGTAATAAATATAAATATCCTAAGTAAAATAATACAGGTATCCTCATCATCGACCTTACTGTCGATGCGGGCAATCTCATCATCAGTGTCTTCATCACTCCCCCTTTCGAGGAGGGTCCTTTTGGACTACACCAAGCTTGTCTCGGAAATACTCAAATTTTACTTGAGACAGAGGTTTGGTCAATATATCAGCAATTTGTTCATCGGTGCTCACATACTTGAGCTTGATAGCTCCTCTCTGCACCATATCCCGTATATAGAAATATCATATCTCTATGTGTTTTGACTTATCATGGAACACTAGATTTTCTGTCATCTTAATACAGCTTTGGTTGTCACACATGATCACAGTGGGATCCATCTCTAAGTCAAATAATCTCGATGGTAGTTTTCGAAGCCATACTGCTTCACAACTAGACTAGCAAGCAACTCTATATTCTGCTTCGACAGTACTGAGAGCTACACTAGATTGTTTCTTTCTAAACCATGAGATCATGGCAGATCCAAGACCATAACATCCACCTGATGTACTTTTCCTGTCTGAAACACTTCCTGCCCAATTAGAATTTGAGTAAACATGTAATCTGAGTTCATGATTTCCAAGATAGTATAGACCAAAATCTAATGTACCCTTTAGAAACCTCAGTACATGCTTTGCAGCTATTAAGTGAACTTTTCTAGGTTCCACTAGGTACTGGCTGAAGGTATTTACATCAAAGCATATGTCTGGTCTGGTATTTGTCAAATACATTAATGACCCAATAATCTGTCTGTATAGAGTCACATCTACTAATTCTGATGAGTCATTAACTAATAACTTTAAGTTAGCGTCCATGAAATAGCTTTACATTACAACATATCGAATCTTTTCAAAATTTCCACAGCATACTTACCTTGATTTCGAAAGATTCCTTTTGGTTCTTGCCATACTTCTAGACCTAAGAAGTAGTGCATTAATCCGAGATCTTTCATCTCAAATTTTGAAGAGAGCTTCTTCTTGCACTCGATAATTTGTTTCTCATTTCCAGTTAGAAATAGATCATCTACATACAATAGTAATATAACAGGTTCATTATCCATAACCTTGAGATAAAGATTAGGATCAACTTTACCCTTGGTAAAGCCCATAATTGTTAAGAAATTGTCAATCCTTCCGTACCAACCTCTGGGAGCTTGCTTCAATCCATACAAAGCCTTTTTTAGCTTGCATACATGTGTTCTTCCATCTTTAACCTCAAATCCTTGTGGCTGTTCTATGTACACTTCTTCTTCAATCACACCATTCAGGAAGGCTATCTTAACATCCATTTGGTGTAGTTTCCATTTCATCATAGATGCAAGTGCCATGATAGTTCTAATAGAAGTGTACCTAGCAACTGGTGCAAATGTTTCTTCATAGTCAATTCCCTCTTTCTAAGAGAATCCTCTGGCTACAAATCTTGCCTTATATTTTTCAATGATACCATCTACAACATGTTTTATCTTGAATATCCATTTGGAAGATACCACACTTTTATATTTTGGTTTTGGAACTATATCCCAAACATCATTTTTCATTATTGATTGGTATTCTTCTGTCATTGCTTCTACCCACTCTTTTTTTTGAACTGCCTCTTCATATCTAGTAGGTTGTTGATCCACAAGGTCACACATCAAAGCCACATAGTTGGATACTAGCTTTGGTTTCTTTCTTTCTCTAGTGGAGCTTTCAGGAGCTCCATATTTTTCAGCTCCTTGAATAATGTCTCTAGCCCATGCGGGCCTTCTTTTCTTAGATGAGTTTGTAATGGGGGGTTCTTGTGGTTCTAACATGTCATGATCTTCAAGTGTATCATCTTCAGGGATGGGAACAGCCTCTGTAACTCTAGGAGGTGTATCTTCTTCATAGACTTCTTCAAGTTGGCACTTCCTAGATTTCTTAAGAGATGCTTCTTCATCAAATGTCACATCTCTACTTATTTCCATATGATGAAAACTTGGTATGTAAATTCTGAAAGCTTTGGATGATTCACAATATGCAACAAATATTCCCTTGTTACCAGAAGGATCCAACTTGGTTCTCTTTTCTTTTGGAATGTGAATGTTCACTGGACATCCAAATATTTTGAGATGACTTACCTCAGGCTTCTTTCCAGTGAACACTTCTTATGGAGTCTTGAATTCAAGAGCACTATGGGATAGCCTATTTTGTACATAGACTGCTGTCCTAGCTGCTTCAGCCCATAGATACATGGGTAGATCTTGGTCATGTATCATAGTCTTTACAGCTTCCATGATGGTTCTATTCTTTCTTTCAGCAACCCCATTTTGTTGGGGATTGTAGGGAGTGGTTAGTTCCCTCTTGATTCCAGCTTCCTTACAAAAGTCTTCAAAATCCTTTGAAGTATATTATCCGCCGTTATCTGTTCTAAGAATCTTAATTTTATTTTCTGAGTGATTTTCTATCAAAGCCTTGAACTCTTTGAACTTTCCAAAAACTTCATTCTTTCCTTTTAGAAAGTATATCCAAGTCTTCCTTGAATAATCATGAATGAATGTGAGATAGTATTCAAACCCACTTAGGGATGTGGTGGGCATTGGTCCACATACATCTGAATGTATTAGCTCCAGGATGTTCTTAGTCTTTGTTTCACTCTTTGGAAATGGGTTCTTGATATTCTTCCCCTTTTCGCATCCTTTGCATGTGCCATTATGATCAAACTTCAAGTCTGGTAGTCCTATAACTACCTTGCTTACATAGGGTAAGGTTTTGTAGTTAATGTGAGCTAGCCTTCTATGCCATAGCTCATTGGGGCTAGAGGTTTCATGGACAAGGGCAACTTCTGGATGTCCCTTGAGTTTGTAAAGACCTCCTTCCTCTTCACCAATAACAATTGCATCTTCAATTGATTTTCCTTTGGGCCACATAAGTACTTGTCCATCTATGAATGCAACTCTAAAGCCTTTCTTATCTAGTGCTGAGATAGAAAGTAGGTTCTTCTTTAAACCTGGTACATATAAAATTTCTTTCATCTTTAAAGGTGTTCCAGAATCAAGCTTGTAGCTTGCTTCACCAATTCCCTTGATGGGATATTGATAATCATCTCCTAGGGATACCTTTTGTGGAGAATTATTTTCCTCAAGTCTTGAGAGAGTTTTCTTTTGACCTGTGATGTGGTTTGAAGCACCACTATCGATGAGCCATGTATCTTCTCTAGGTGATACAGACCCAGATAGTGCAGAAAATAGAACATATTCTTCTGCATCTACTTTCTTTACTTTAGATCTTTTCTTCCGAGGCCTTTCCTCTTCTTCTTCTCCACTATCATCTTCTGCCATATGTGCATGATGTCTTTTGTGAAAAAACTTCTTCTTTTGTGAAGTACAAAATCTAGAAATGTGTCCTAGTTCAAGAGAGATCTATTTCTGAGTTGGGTCCTCTTCCCCTTTTAAATCTATGGAAGGGTTGAGACCCTTTGTGGTCAACTTTCTTGAAGTGACCCTTTCTTCTTCTTTTGGTGTGAGTAGCCAAGGCTTGGTCATCCTCTTTGATAAGGGCTTACCTATTGGCTACCCTAGCTTCTTCTTGAACACAATCCTCCCATACTATATCAAACTTCATACTTTCTTTTCTGGCACACAGAGTTTGTATGAATGACTCCCAAGGTCTAGTGAGACCATTTAGAGCAGTCATTACAAGTTCATCTTTATCAAGGGTATCTCTAATAGCATTTAGTTGTTCCTTGATTTGGGAAACCCTTGAGAAGTAGTCTTGAATGGATTCTCCTTTATTCATCTTGGTACTCTTCAATTGAGTTCTTAGGTTCATATTCCTATTGATGCTCCTCCATTCATACATTCTTCCTAGGGCATCATACATTTCCTTTGGGGTCTTCTTGGATGCCACTTGGGGAATCAAGTGGTCCTTGATAGAATCAACAATGATTATCTTTGCCCTAATTAGATCCTTCCTATACTTTTCTTTGGCTTCATCTTCAGCGGGTTCTGCAAGTTCATCCTTGATATATTGAGCAAGATCATTTTCTTCAAGAATCAGACCAATTCTGTATTTCCATGCCTGAAAATTCTCTATACCTTCTAGCTTGTCTTCAAGCTTAGTGCTTGGAGCCATCTTCTCTTGGGGGAGTCCAAGAGATTAGAGTTTCAAGAGATAGAGTAACACTTACCAGGAGATGTGCTTGATTGACTTGGGAACACTGGTGTGTTCTGTTTCTGGAAACTTCAACTTTTCACTTTTCGGATTTGCAACAGAATTTCTGGTTTATCGCACTTTTGGTCAAGCTAGGGTTTGAATTTCTCGGAGTTCTACCCAACCAAAAAATTTGATCTAGGGCTCAAAAGATTGATTTTGAGAAGGGCTATTCAGCCATGCAACCAGAATCCAAAAATACTAACTTTCACAGAAACCCTAATTTTGGGAGAGAGAGAGAGAGAAAGATAATTTTACCTTGTGAAAGATGTTCTATTTAGACTAGCTCTGATACCATGTTAAGTTTAAACTAATTTGACTAGCAAGATCACTGAAAGAAACATAATCACAAGATAGACAAAGATTTTACCCTGGGAAACTCTCATGGGGTAGAAAACCCAGCAAAGCTTTCCTCATTAAGATGATCAACCAAAATACAAGATGTGCTCCAAGACTAGAGCTCCTTCTCTACCTCCTATGCAAACCTCTCTCTCATAAGTGCGCTACTTTTCGAGCTATGCAAGTATGAGATAAGTAAGGAGTATCCTCCTCTTCTTATACTAGATTTTCGACTGACTTTTTCCCTAATGGGGCTGACCTCTCCCAATGGAGTCTAATAACCCCTAATTAAATAACTCAGGGCTGACCCCCACATGGTGGATCTAATAACCTTGGTTACCACAATCCATTGAAGGAATAAACATCTCCGGATACATAATAGAATTACCTCGGAGGGATGAAACATCTCCGGAATAATAAAGTACAAATATAATATTCTTAGAAGTTACAATATTCAACACAATGAAGTGGCAGGGATTGGGAGCCTGGCGGGAGAAGCCCAGAGGCGCACCAAGCATGGGGCACATGGGTGTTGGCAAGAAAAAAAGTATGGGCACAAGAGCATCAATTTGGAAGGATGTGGTAGTGCGAACTAACAACAAGGAAGAGGACCAAGGCATGATTAGGAATGTGGGTGCAATTAGTTAGCATGATGAGGTGTGGACCAAAGGTGACATGGATTTGGGAGGGGATCTATGCCAAAGTGGACACCAAGGGCATGGGTCCCTTGAAACGTGGGAGTGTGAGCACAAGGGTGGACCCGTGGTTGAAGCCATGGACTAGGTGACTGAATAAAAAAGGAGGCACAAGTGGTGACCAAAGATTCATTCATCCAAGTGTTGATAAGAAACCAAGTGGGGGCACAAGTTAGAGAAAATTTGGGTCTGAGACACAGGTTGGGAGATGGTAGCAGAAGGCATGTCTGGGCGATAGTGTGACGACTGGATAAGCTACTTGGTGTAAACTTGGGTGCATAGGACAAGAGTCGTAGGAGGTGGTCTTGCTGATAATGTCGGGGAAACCGAGACAGGTTTAGGCATGATTGTAAAGAAGGTGAATTCTTGGGGTTTCTGGAGAGGGATTTCGATTGGGAGCACTCCCAGGTCGCAGCTAGTTGGACACACCAGTATTTTTGTATTCATTGTAAACTCTGTGTATTTATAAAAAGGCTTTAGGCACGTCCGAATTGGGGTGTCACCTCTATATATTCTTGTCTCTTTATGTTTTTTGTCTAAGTGTATGACTGTGGTGAATGTTAACACATATAATTGGTTGAGTATAACATTGAATAGAGATAAGTGTTAGAGTAACAAGTGTTTGGTTAGGTGTAGTATGCTGAGCTTCCAACCCGGGTTGGTCTTACCACTGACAGGGGAAGTCCTGGGTAGTGCCACATGACCTACCATATGGAAATAAACTTCAGTATTGAGTTAGGCAAGTAGTAGGTCGTGACACCTAGGATGATGGATTACACTTAGGAGGAAAATTCCCCATTGAGTTCTTTGTTTACTATGGATATCATTTATTTCATGGCAGAATTATTGGTTTCGGATATTTACTATTCCTTCTTTATTCTACTGTGCAGGTTACCCGCATGGAAGCCTTGGGCATTTGAATGAGTCTTTGACTTCGAATCTAGGTAGAGTACTTGGAGCTGCATATTTTATTTGTTTTGTTGCTGTTCTAATTTGCAGTGGAAAGAGTTACGTCGTAGTCTCTTTGACATGGGGTAAAGGAGATTAATTTAATTTTTTTGTTTTAGTTTCTTCGGAACAAGTGTAGAGATTGTCGTCTCCCTACTTACCAATTGAGGGTTGAAGCTCAATTTGATGGTCAAATTCCTCCTCAAGTCTAGCTAAGGGTTTTATTAGTTTAAGGGTTCTATTATGCTCTACTTCAGTTGGAAATATTTTTACTGCGATGTTGCTGACTCCTGAATCTTGTATGTGGCAAGTTGCGTGGTATGGAAAGGTTGGCACCCTCTAAAGGAATTACACATACCTTTTGACTCTAACTTTTCCTTATGTTCAATTAGTTAATGATGTATGGTAACAAACCATCCCTGTTTGATTAGTAGGACACATAGAGGGCTGATGTGGCTATCCACCTCATGCAACCCTTGGCTCCTCAAGAGATACCCTGAAATTTCTCAGATGATCTTTGATGTTCATGGAATGGCTGGATTAGTCCATGCATATTTTTGTGCATTCAGCCTTCATAACCCTAGTGGGTTATTTTTGTGTTTGAACTTGGGGATTTTCTTATAGTTCAAATGGTAAATCAAACAAAGGGGTTCTTGTTTCAACTCATTACTTGATAGTAATAGTTTGACAGGTTTATTCATCACCGTGGTTTGGATTGTAACATAAAAGTTGGGCTCTTTATAGTATTATTGTAATATTTTAGAGCTAGGATCACTCAATAGTAACAAACATCACTAGAATTTACTCATGTAATGCAGAAAGAGGAAGAAGAAATGCTAAATCAATAATCACTCATTACACATAAAATGGAGAAAATGTTGTATCATACATTAGCTATAAGTTGGCACTCTGTAATATGAATAATAATTGAATACAATCAAAAGAATTCGAATGCCACTAAGGTCATTCGAATCATCCTCAATGTGTGGCTTGGATGACATTGGAGACATCACCAAAACTAGTGGTAGTGGTCACACCAGTCAAATAGTCAGTCAAATGAGTCTGACCAAGTATAACTAAGTGCATGGGCAAATGTAGGGAAGGAGACTCCAATGTGGGTGCATGAGGAGCTGTCAGTAGTTAGTAGAGCTCAACTAGTCTCAGTAGGTTACTATCTAAGTGCTTCAGTCAATTAACTGATCAATCATCCCCTGAATCAAGGAAATGAGTCATCAACCAACTAACTAATTGAAGTAACTCCTAAATAGGTGGAATAAGGTGCACATGTGCTCCAATGATGAAAAAAGGGCACATTTGTGGCTAGAAGGGCTGGAACTGAGCAGAAACAGGTTCCCGGGGGCTGCAAAATAAGGAATGGGTGTTGGGAGACTGCCATACTAATGATTGGATGCATGCAGGCACGCAAAATACAAAAATGATGGTGAGAATATTCCAACAATTATGAAACCATGGCTCGTTTTCTTTGAAAACTTTTATTACTATGCTATACTTTTGTTGGCTTGAATGAATTTATTCTCTTCCTTGGGAAGAGGTGTATGCAAACACTTTGTTTTAAAACGTTATTTTATTCATGGCTATGGCTGGTGCCCACTTTGTTTAATGTTAGTATCGCTAGGGTTTTGTTTAATTTATTATAATTACTTATGAATTGATGAACGACATCAAATGAATATGATGAGTTTCTTTATTGTTTACAAGAAATACAAGGAATGTTTACTCACACGTCCATTGCATTATTTCTACTGGTTACTATTTCATTATGTTTAAGTATCTGTATATCACTTCCCTGTGCATAGTCTTATAAACAAAATGTTTGGGGTGTGTACACATTCAAAGAAGAAACCCTTGCTCTATTCGATTGTTTTCTTGTTCACTGTTTGACTTGTAATAAGGGAAATTATACTTATTTATTTACTTAATGATAAGGCCATAAGGAATGGAATCTATGATTATGTAATGCATTATTTTACATGATTATCTTATACGTTTCCTTTGCTTCTTTGTTGATTAATAGATAATCTATTTATACTTTTATGTTTATGCATTTTCCTTGGTTTGTTTATATAATCTTATAAACAATAGTGTGAGTCTGATAGGTTTAAGGATCAATAACATATTTTTATTCTTGGTTTCATTTAATTTCTCTTGCTATAAAACTAAAACTATATGGTTTATTCTATCCATGCCTAATATTATTTTTATTAAAAGAACAAAACAAATCCCTACATGATTGTTTCTTGGATGTTATCCCTTTGTTCTTTTCATTAGAACATATTTATCTGTTAAGTTTATAGGATCCCTATGAGGGTTCCATTAACAGGTTTTTATATGATAATCTTTTACTATTTAACAAGCTTGTCAAGCTTATAATACAATATTATATCTGAAATTTAATTCAGAAAAAATAGTCCTATACAGAATAAAATCTGAAGTAGTTGTCTAATAATTATGCCCCTTAGGGTTTTATCTTCCATTTACCACATACCACATACCACCCATTCGATAGCCATACAAACAAATAATTGCAATGTAGCCAACTCAACAACATCTTTCTTGTTCTATGACAACAAATATTTAGATTTGTAATCAACAACCAGTATGAATACATACACAAATAAATCTATCAATTTATTAGATAGAAAATGAAGATATAGTACATAAATTTGCACTTATTTTTTCAAACAGTATTCTTCCAAACATGCCGAATAAGCAGTCCTGAACCACCAATCCTTATATTAATAAGAGTTCTTTATCTCTCAACACTTTTAATCACCCTCGAGCCAAGCCAAGTTTGCTAGAGATTAAGTTACTCAAGTACTAGTCAGGAAACCGATTCCAACTTTATGCACATGACTATCTCAATCCAAGTGATTTGAAGACACACCCTTAGCTACTCACTTAACACATATTTATGTGCTTAGAGCAGTGAAATCCTCGAAGGGGTTATGGTCTTTTATCACCAACATAGTCCAATAACTCTTTTACCACCCTTGATTAGGTTCCATGAATAGGAAAATTGTGCCAACATAGTAGGCATTCATGCCAAACAATACAAATAGTATATCACTCTATGGCCATAGAGGGTAACTCAAACTGAGCCTAGCTGAACTTAGGACTATAAACAAGTCATTCGCACCCTGCAAAATACTTGTTGAGGGTTCTTCCACCGTTCTCTTGAACTCTTCGATTTCTTCTTCTTTGTTAGAGTTGTTAGTAAGTCTTATTTTCTTGAGTTATTCTTTCTTAGGGGAAAAATCCATGTCTTTCCTCAACAATTCTGTTCTTTTGTATTGAGAGCTTTCTATTCTTAGTTATTTCTTTAGGTTAGATGTGAGTAATACATATCACAACAACAGTTAGGGTTTGAGAGGAATTATCTTTTTAATTAATTATTATTTAGAATAATTTTCATAGTCATTCCCTGAGTTAGCTTTCCCTCCTAACTTGGCTTCACTTTTCTTTCGGTTCTGCTGATTAGGCATGTTAGGAATAACATCGAATAAATAAAATAAATAAATCAGATTTACTTATGAGCCATTTATTGTTCATGGTGTCTATTGTTTCAACATTTAAGTATACCATCAAAATAATGTACCTTGTCCAAGAATTTAATCAAATAAACTTAGGGAGTAAACTTTGGGATCTTACATAAATCCCATTGTAATTTTTATTACTGATGTAATTTACTATGCTTGTAAAATTCCCCAATGTTATAATCTGAGACCAAGATAAATATTTCCGTTTCCATCTCAATTATGGGTCATCCACAAACCCAAGGTTATGGCTAACCATATGGAACCCTTATTTTCATTGACAATTGGAAAATGTAAACATGTTGGTATGACACGTAATGGGGTCGTGTTTTTTGCTTGGTGAAATGATGGGGACCATGATTTTGTAAGGGGTGGGGGATTGATATGAATATTAGGGAGGAAATCTAGTCTAATTTAGGATGTAAAAGTCATAAAGCCACATTTTTATTAAATGTAGAAAGGAACACGATGGACATGTAAGTTATAGAGAAATGTAATCAAAGTTGACATGATCAACATGACACCTTATAAAAAGGTAGTAGGGAGACAATTAAGATCAAGAATAAGAGGTCCTAAAATTGGCCTCATTGCATGTAATGATTCATATGAATAGAATCCTTCTTCTCCAACTCTCTCTTGTATTTTCATGGTGTATTTCATTTATCTGTTTTTTTCAATGTTCCTTCTATGAATTTCATAGTAGTTTCGCATGTTTTCTCTCCTCTTCTCTTGGAAATAAAGCCTTCCAGATATCGCCCCTCAAGATCTAGATCATATAGTCTAAGTTCGGATTTAAGGGGGCCTTATATTCTAAGTTTGGATGTAAAAGTCATAAAGCCATATTTTTATTAAATGTAAAAGTGAACAAGATGGACTTATAATTTATAGAGTTAAGTAATCAAAGTTGATATGGTCGGCAAGACAACTTATAAAAAGGTAGTAGGGAGATAATTAAGATAGGAAGAGAGCTAAGATCTTATCTCTTCTCTTGGCATTCAATCCTTCCATATCTTGGCCCTCAAGGTCGGGACCATTTAGTCTAAGTTCAGATGTTGGGGGGCATATAGTTTATGTTTGATGTAAATGCCATAAAGTTATATTTTTATTAAATGTAAAAGGGAACATGATGGACATGTAATTTATGGAGTCTAAAGTCTAGAAGCTTCCAAGGTTCTAGAGAAATCTCATCTAGAAAATTCCGATAGTCATCTCTTACATTATCTAACATTCCCCCTTAAGAATGACTACAGGGAATTTACAAAAAGACTTATATAAGAAAACAAGGGGGACATTATGAATGTATTCCCCCCTTAATGTGTACCTCCATCATGCCATGCATACCTTGTATCCTTAAAAATTTGGCTTCATTCATACCTTTGGTAAAAATATTAGGAATTTATTCATCATTGTGATAGTATTGTAATTTGACAATTTGAGCTTGGACAAGATCTCAGATGTAATGAACATCAATCTCAACATGTTCGATTTTAGTATGAAAAATTGGATTCTTTGCAACATGTACTACATGATTGTCTTAAATAATAGTAGTTTTATAGTTTTGAGTAAAACCAATCTCTAATAAGACATTTTGAATCCACATTGTCTCTTTTCTTGCTTCCTTTGTTTCTCTATACTACGCCTCACACAAGGATAAATATACTGTTGACTATTTCTTACCGTTCCATGTAATAGGTCTTAATCCAAGCTAAAAAACATAAACACTTGTGGATTTCTTGTCATTGACATCACAAGCTCAATTTGAATCAGTGTATCCTAGCAAAGAAATGTGGGATTGGTAAGCATAATGGATGCGATAGTGCACTGTACCACAAAAGTAGTGCAAAAATATTTTACCAACCAACCAACGACTTTCTCTGGGAACTTGGATAAATTTGGATACGAGATTGACTACAAAGCAAATGTCTAGCCTAGTGTGTGTTAAATAAAACAGGCTACTACCAACAAGTTCCCTATATAATGTAGCATCCACCTCCTTGGAAGGAAATTCCTCAGAAAGCTTGACTCCATGTTGAAATGGTGTAAAAGCAGGTTTGTAATCAAGCATTTTCATTTTTTTAAATATACAATGCATATTTTGATTGTGAAAGAAACAATCCATCATGTAGTTTACAAACTTATAAACCAAGAAAATAATTTCTCACTTAAGTCACACATATCAAATGTTGTTTGAAGATCTGAGTTCAAAGTTTTGATCGACTCAATATTTGGGCTAGTAATGAGTAAATCATCTACATAAAAAACAATAAGAAGGATCTCTCCTTGAACTTTCTTTACATAGATATTTGGAAGTGTTTTGCATTTTTTGAACCCATGTTGTTGAAAATACATATGTATTTTATCATTCCAACCCCTTGAAGCCTATTTAAGTCCATAAAGTGAATTCTTCAATTTGCAAACAAAGTGAGGATGTTTTTGATCCACAAAACTAGGTGGTTGGTCCATGCATATTTATCCATGAAGATTTAGATCCAATAATGCATTATTAACATCCATTTGATCAATATGCCAACCAATATTTGTAGCTAGAGAAATAATGATTCAAATAGTATTAATTTTTATAATAGGTGGAAATGGTTCATTATAGTCAACACCTTCCCTTTTGTTAAGACTTTTAACTACCGATATGGATTTGAATTTCTCTATGGACCCATATTAATTAAACTGTCTTATAAAAATGCTAGCAACCAATAACGTTTATACCTTTAAGATGGTGCACAATATCCCATGTTTGTTTTTTCATAATGGATCATATTCTACTTTCATGGTTTGTTCCCAATATTTCTCTCCTCTATCTTCCACAAATGAGTTTGGTTCTTTGGTTTGTAATACATTTTCGATAAGTGCACTTCCATATCTCCTATGTTCTTATGCATAAATTTCACTAATACTCTTCATTTTCTATTTGGAAGAATGATCATCATTGTCATCACTTTGGTCTTCATTTGCAGAAGTGTATTGATCATTGGCATTATGAACATCTTCATTATTATTCTCCTTTGTCAAATATGTAATACTAGATTTCATCTCATTATCATTAATAATAATGGCATTTTCTTGCAATATATCTGGCCATATGGAAGAATTTGTTGAAAGTGAGGAGGTGAAGCTGCGAGTTGAGGAAGCTTGTCAAACTTTACATATCTATTCACAAAGACCTCTTTAGTTACCAAATAACACAACTTGTAAGCCTTTGATTGTTTACTATAACCCACAAACAAGGACTTATGGCTTTTTGGTTCTATTTTTTTTCTCATTTCATGTTGAATGTGCCTAAGCAATGCCACCAGAGACTTTAAAATAACGAATATGTGGATTCAACCACTACAAAATTCCTTAGGGGTCATGCTTTAAAGAGCTTTTGTGGGTATCCTATTAATTATATATGTTGCACAAGAAATACCCAAAACCAAAAATTTGCTATGCAAACTTTAATAGTGCAACATGGATCGATCCATCTCAAGCAAGGTTCAATTCATCCACTCAACTATCCCATTTTGTTGAGGAGTTTATGGAGTTACTCTTTGGATTTTAATACCATTCTTTTCACAAAATGATTCAAATGAACAATTGCATAATTCACTCTGTTTATTAGTTCTTAAAGCACCAGTTCTGTTACTACTTTGATTTTCAACCAAGGCTTTGAATTTTTGAAAGACACCAAATGCTTCACTTTTTATTTCAATAAAATAAATCCACACTTTTCTATTGTAACCATCAATCAAAGTTAGGAGATACCTGGCACTAGAAAGTGATGGACGATGCATTGGCCCACATACATCACTATGAATGAGCTGGAAGATATGTATAGCTCTCCATGTTTTTCCTAAAGGAAAAAGATCTTAATGATGCTTCCTTAAAACACACCTTCACAAACTCCTTTTGAATCTAATTTTTTTTCAAGCCTTTAACCATATTATTAGCTATCATCTCTTGCAATTTTTTGTAATTTATATGTCCAAGTATTCATGCCATAGTTTTGACATATAATTGGTATGAGAAATCAAAGCATTGGATGGTATATGGCCATCAACAAAACCAATGAGCTTAAATATGCCAACATCATGACCGATGGCACATCTAGAAATCATTTCTATCATAGGATTTTCTTTCTCTAATAATGAATTGATTTATCAAAGTGACAAATTCACTACCAACTTGAACACACTTATATATTGATATAAGATTGACCCTTAATCCTTTCACTAAGAAAATAATTTTCAAAGATTCATTTTTTAAATCAGTAGATCTAGTGCCCAAAACATCTAATTTCACTTTATTTCCAATAGTAATTTCTTGGACTAATCTCTTTTCCTCATAAAATCCAACGATAAGTGGTCTATCACCAGTCATATGAAAAAGATCCACCATAATCTAGCACCCATTTTTTATTGCAATTAGAAGCAAATAACCCCACTTTGTTAATAAATCCAATTTATGGCCATGAATTCACCTAAGAATAACCCAAGGCTGATTTTTCTTTCTTCTTGTAGTTAACTACCAAACTTCTACTTTCTTTATCTCCTTGTTGCAATTTAGGCTTGTGGTTGGCTATGATCTAAATTATTCTTCAAACAATACTTGTCTATGTGATTCTCACCTCTATAATACTTGCAAACAATTGGTTTTCTTTATTCTTGTTTGTAACATCCACATCCCTCAATCCAACCAACAGAGGGGACATTAACTAACTCAGGGCCTCTTAATTTCGCCCCATAACCATAACTACAAATTTATAACAACTAAAATGCATGTGCATATATGGAAGTAAAAACAAACAGTGGAAATAACACAATCCACACACACAACATGCAATTTACGGGCATAATTATCACATGAATACAAATAAAAATCATTGCACATCAGATACATAAGAATACTTATCTTTAAACAAAGAAGATCTAGGTGACTGGCTGTGTGAGGGAGATTTTTTACCCAGTAGTAGGAACTCTATCCAACATATACTCTTTCTGCTGAGAGGCCACCCCTAAGCTGAGCTATGAGGCCATCGGGGCAAAGGATACATCTATAGGATTCTCTCTCTCATCCCACAACCCACTTTGATCTCTATTCTTGGCCAAAATCTCGAACAGAGCTCTACATGGGTCTCACTAAGTCATCACAACCATGGAACCCCTTCTAACTGCCCCACACAAAACAATGAAGGCATTTACCTTCGATGATCCATAGTTTCCTCAGGAAATCCAACCCTTACAGTGCTTACTAGTGTGTGTGTAGTAAGAGTCCAACCTGCTATATGCTATTGGAGAACATCTTGTAACATTTATCCATGGATTCTCAAGCATCCAAAAGTAGAAAAACTCAATGGGTAAAGGTTCATAGCTTTCCCAACCTCAATGCTCACCTACAACCATCTATTTTCCCTTCCAAAAATGCATCTCTATCTCCAAATTCAAATTTCTAGGTTAAAGACAGTCTGGTAATGGACATGAACAACAATAGGAAAACTCTACGTAGTGTAGAAAATTGCATGAGAGAATGATACAAAGAGTGTTGACTCCAAGGGATATGAGGTAATGATGAAAATACAATGGACATAGCTTCTGACCATAGAAGAAGTAGGACTGCTGACAACTGACATAACTGTCACAACCCCCATGCTTAAATAACTGCATGAAGTGACTTTTCCCACCAACCTCACATATGCATTCAATGATCAGGTTTAATAGTCAAGAGAAGGTAATTGGCTCATTTAAGGCACATGGAAAAATTAGATGAGTTCTAAGGTTGACACTTGGAAACATAGGATTTAGTTTCCCCATATGCCCCATTTTCTCTTCCCCTCTGGTGGAATCATAGCCCCTCTAGTGCTCTTTACACAACCATCTTGGACCATTTTATTAATTTCCAACATAATATTTACATGCATTTCAAATTGGCATGATAATCCAATCATACCGTCCAAAAATATATACACCATACATGCCTAGCTATTCAGTAGTCGTGCCTTGGCCTTGAGCTCCTCACTAGGAATCCATATTAGCATATTTACGTCATTTACACAATTTGTATTAAATACATTCCAAGTCAAAATTGGGTGTATTACAATCCCCTCCCCCTTGGAATAATACTGTCCTCGGTGTTTGCTCAAAATTAGAACAAAAATGGGTATGCCTATTTCATGGCATCCTCCAACTCCCACGTAGCCTCATCGGAACCAAAGTGATTCCATTGCACCTTTACCTATCCAATGAATTGGTTCCAGAGCAATGTTACCTTCCTGTCTTGGATGCATAGTGGCTTGGTTTGGAACTCTCCCTCGGGTTCCACCTAAATCACATCCCAATCAATCACATGCTTAGGATCATGTACATATTTCTTAAGCAAAAAAACATAAAAAACATTATGAGGTCTAGTGTTAGAAGGCAATGCAATTCTATATGCAACTAGCCATATACTTTCAAGCACTTCAAATGGTCCAAAATATCTTGGTGACAACTTGGCACAACTTCCAAGCTTCAAGGAACTCTTCCTTGGTCTCAATCTAAGGTAGACATGATCCCCAACACTGAATTCTCTATGCATTCTATTCTTATCAGCATAGATTTTTTGTCTATCTTGGTGTGCCTTCAAATTCTGTTTAATTTTTATAACCTCTTGTTCCATCTCTTTAAGCAATTCTGTCCTAAGTACAATTATGTTTATTAGATTATCCCATGTCACTGGTGTCCTTCACTTTATGCTATACAAAGCCTCAAATGGACTCATGCCCAATGAATCTTGCTTCCCATTTTTATATGCAAACTCTACCAAGTGTAAATAATTTTCCCACTTGGATGGTTTGTCCATCGCATACATGCGAAGCATGTCCTTAAGAACCTAGTTTACTCTTTATGTTTTCCCATCTGTTTGTGGATGGTAGGAAGTGCTAAAGTTCAGCTGTGTACCCAAATCTACAAAATGACCTTTCTAGAAATTTGAAGTAAATTTGGTATCCCTATCTGAAATTATTTCCTTAGGAAATCCGTGCAATTTGAAAATTTCCTTCATGAAAATATTTGTAATGGCATATGTTTTATATGTGGATTTAATTGGTATAAAGTGTGTTGATTTTGACAATTTATCCACCACAACCATGATGGAATCATGTTGTTTCATAATCATTGAAAAACCTGTAATAAAATCCATGGAAATTATTTCCCATTTTCATTATGGAATTGGCAAAGGATGCAACAATCCTATTGGGTGTTAATGCTCAGTTTTCACTTGCTGACATTTCATACATCTTGAAATATACTCATAAATATCTTTCTTCATCCCCGACCAAAGATATTGTTTCCTCGCTGTAGCAATTGTTTTTTGATATAATGGGTGAGCAGAATATGGCATTTTATGGATTTCATCCATAACAATTCTCCTCAAGTTTGCCACATTCAGAATATAAATTCTATTTTTATAAATAAGAAGTCCACATTCTTCCAAATGACACCCTTCATAGCTCTTTTAAAAAATCTGTTGCTGTAATTTATCTTTTATTTGCACATATAATTCATCTTCAACAAGATAATTAACAACCTGTTGTCTTAAATATGATTGGCAAGTTGTGATGGCTGCCACATACATTTCATGCATCTTTCTCCTGAGTGCATCAACCACTTTATTTTCCTTTTCTTTTATGTGTTTGATCTCAAAATCAACTCACATAAAAATTCTAGACATCTAGCTTGCCTGGCATTTAATGTTGGCTGCTCAAATAAATATTTGACACCATAGTGGTTTGTTCTCAACTCAATGTTTTTGCCCATTAGATAGTGCCTCCACATCTTTAAAGCATTCACTATGGCTGCAAGTTCCAGATCATGTGTGGCATAATTCTTTTCATGCTCCTTCAATTTTCTAGACGCATACCACACCACATGATTTTCTTGCATAAGAACTCCTCCAAGTCCCTGTTTACATGCATCTGTACACACCACAATTAATTTTTTGTTTTTTTATTTTATTTTTTATTTATTTATTTTTATTTTTATTTTTATTTTTATTTATTTATTTTATTTTTTATTATTTTTTTTTTTTTTTTTGGGTTTCTAATTTTTAGAAATTGGAGCACTTGTGAGAATTTTCTTCAACAACTGGAATATTTCTTCACATTTTTGCGTCCATTCAAATTTTATTCCGTTCTTGTGCAAAGAAGTGATTGGGTGTGCAACCTTGGAGAATCCTTCAATGAATCTTCTATAGTAACCTGTAAGACCCATAAAAGGTCTCACATCTGTCACATTCTTTAATTTTTGCCAATTCATAATGGCTTCAATCTTTTCTGGATCCACTGATATTCCTTCTTCCGAAATAATGTTACCTAAATAATGAATTTTATTCTTGTAAAAGTCACTTTTTCTTAGGTTTGCATACAACTTATGCTCCCTTAGCAATTGCAAAGATATTCTCAAATGTTTTTCATGTTCTTTTTCATTCTTAGAGTAAATAAGAATTCCATCTAAAAAAACAAGAACAAAATTATCCAAATATTTGTTGTAAATGCTATTCATGAGACACATGAAGGTAGGCACCACTCCAAATTCATAGTGTCCATACCTTGTTCTAAAGGTTGTATTGTGAATATATTCTTCTTTAATTCTTACCTTATGGTAACCAGACCTCAAATCAATCCTTGAAAATACCCTTTCCTCTCTCATTTGATAAAAAAGATAATCAATTTGAGGCAATGGGTACTTGTTTTTCACTGTCACTTTATTCAGTTTCCTGTTATCAATACATAACCTGAGTGTACCATATTTTTTCTTCACAAATAGTACTGGTGCTCTGTAATGTCCATTTTTAAAATTTTATTAAAATGCCCAATTTTTCACTTTTCTCCAATTTCGACCTTTGGCTAGTTTTGATGCTTAGGTCTCCAATTTGCCCCAAATGCTCCCAAATCTTCTGAGAAGGTATATGACTGATAAAAGGACTTGATTATGAGGTTCAAGGTTGATATATGGCCACCAAAATACCTCTTCAAAATCCCTTAATATTCTAGAGCAAGTATGTAATTTTTACTAGCAATTGGAGGTTCAAATCCCCCTAGGGTAATGACTGAAATTGGCTTTCCAAATGCCTCCAAAACCACTCGAATTTCTGAACAGAGGTAGGGGATGTCTCAATGATGTTATTAGGGTCTCATATGCACCATTAATCATTTATTAAGTCTGTTCTAACCTTCCCACAAACAACTGCAAAAATCACTAATTCGACCCTTGGGGAAATGACACCAAATCTTCTCCAAATATAAATAAATTGAGTAAAATGACTTCAAATGCTTAAGTGATGAACATGAAACTTGTAACACTCATCAATGGCAGTCCATTCATCATAAATGTATCAGAGAAACATTCTTTTATTCGAAATCTTCAGCATTACAATGGCATACATCAATATAGTGGGGAAATGGTCATTGTTTGCTCATTAATAATCATTTTTACAAACAACCACTTGGTATTTAGACCTGATACTTTCTGAAGATGAAGAAAAAAATATATTAAGCTTATTACAATCATAAATTGTCACCTACCCAAATTTTGAGAATAATTATTTTATTTTGCAAAATACTTTATGTCAAATTATAATTTCAAAGTTTTGTAATTATGACCAAATCTGGTAAAAAATGACTGTAATGCCTCATTATTATTATTTAATAAACTAGAAAAGGATACAAACACTCAAGAAAGCTATTACAAGAGTGTTCACTGACCCACTAGGAGGAATGGAAGCTGCTAGAAGGCATGGGATAAATGGTAGCATTTGCACTCCACCACTAGCTGTTGGTTATGGGACAACTACCCCTAAAATTATGGCATTATTCTCCAGGTGGAGGAGTGAGTAGGAAGCTCATTTAATGGCCAAGATAATCACTAAAAGGCCTAGGCAGCCTATATAAGGCAATTCGAATTGAGCAGGCAGCTCTTACAATATTTTCTGCAGAAATATTCCTCATGTGCATCAGGTGATGACTGAGAGATTCGAATTAGGGAGGATATGTGAGAGTGCAATTGTAAGTCTGCAGATTATTTCTGAGAAGGAAAACCAGAGGTGCTGGTGCAGGTCTCTTTGAATGCCGAGTCTGTAATACTGGATAAACTACTTGCTATTGCAAGATTGAGGACCTAAGCTTCTAAAGTTTCTTCCTCCTGGTGGTTCAGTGAACAGGCTCGGGGGTCCTAAGGCAGGCATATTGGTTGTTTTAGGAGCAGGTTGGGTGGAATAGGCTCCTTGAGTGATTTGTTTCTCCTACAATTATCAGGTTCTACAGTTTCTTTATTTTGTTTGTAATTTTCAGAAGTATGAATCTTTGCAGCAACTGGTTTAGAAAATTTACTAAGGATCAGTAGAAATAACTGTTTTTATTTTTTGACCTAATTCTATTATTTGAATGATAAAATGACTCCTCTGCATTTTTCCCCATGCTTGAGTTTGCATCGTGCTCCAGTATAGGTAGGTAGCATTAAATCGGCCAAATTTAGTAAGCAAAAGGCTGAGAGGATTATTTTAGACTCTTATGGTAATGTTCTTGTTAGAATTCTGTCCTATATTTAAAACAAAGTAAACATTCTAGTATAGCATCAACTGCAACATAGAATTCATTTAATTAATGCAGGAAAGAAAACACATTTTATTTTTTCACAAATCTATACTTTTCATTCCACTCCATCTAATTCAGATAGTATTAATATGTATTTCCAAATTATAAACTCTACGTTTTCAAGTATGTTTTCTTTCAAGAGAATATAGCAGCTGTAATATCCATGCACATAACTATCATAGTTGAACCTATATCATTTCCCCACTAACTATCGCAGTAATTTTTAATTTATCAAAATACCATTACTTATGTAGATGCATAAAAAAAACCCTTTTATCAAACCCTAAGATTTTGCAAACCCTAGTTTCGTTTGCACAGTGCATATTTTTTTTCTTCATAAGCCTTTCATGGCAAACTTTAGACATATATTTTCCAAACCCTACATAGCATATCGAAAACTTCTTCAGGATAGTATTCACCATTTAGCAGAAAACACGATTCAGTTCTAATATCTATTGACAGCTCATAACCCTAGTGAGAATACATCTCAACATCGAAAACATTCACAGCTTCAAAACCCTTTCATACACAGGTTAAGTTCGGGCAGACAAGCTTGTGTAAGCTAGCTAACAATCAACAAGCTACCGGTAGGATTCATTGCAAATCAAAATGGACATCGTGACCTATTCATTTAAAAAAAAATACTCCTGATTGCCGAACTATCCCATAACTTAAAACATTAACAACAACGACAAAGCAACATAAATTTTTACCTACAACAACCATTGTTGTACGTTATTACAATAACATTTATTTGCACATTTCTTAACCCTGAGTTCAAAATCATAGCAATTCTTTGCAAAATCAAACCATCATTCTTAAGTGCAAGAGAACCCTAGGTTCTTGGTATTTTCCATTCAAATGTATGTCTGAGTTGCATCTCGTACCTGTTAAAGTCCCACAGTATGCATGGCTTAAACCTTATCAGCCAAAAACTTGAAACAAGACCGTGGAGCAACAAAGTACCCAGGGTTATACCCTTATCAAATAGCATGTAAAAACTGTGATTTCGAAGTTCTTAACGAACAATACAACCAGGCATCAAGAGCCGAATGACCACTTAAACTAGTAAAGACTATCCACTGCATCGTATTCATCAAATAAGACTAAAAAATTCAACACTCGGCCATCACCAAAAAAAAGTCTACAAGTTCCAACTCTCAGCATATGATAGTCACCATCAACACCATGCTCAAGGGAACCTACAAGGTTTCGAGAACCACCGGAGCTTACCAGGAGAAGTCGCAACATAATTCATTCCCCATGCTTGCACCAGAACCATCCTATGAAGTGGGTACCTGCAAAGTCACATTTCGATGGGGTTAAAACAAAGAAGATACAAGAAAGCAAGCAAGCAACACCATACTATGACATTATCGTGAACAATTATCTTTTATCGAAGCTCGGCACAGTGGCACATCACGCCAGTAGAAAAGACGACGAGGCCTGGTAGCAATAATGGTACTACAAATTCAAAACTCAGAAGACAATCTCTCATAACTTCAAATCACTCTCAGCAACTGACAGAAGAATCATACACAGCTACCACGACTGTAGTGTGGCTCTTTGGCACGATGCATAAGCCTGTAACCATTAAAACTATCTCACACAGGTCTCGGGTTCAAGACCTAGGAGGAGTCCTCTTCTCAGAAAAACAAACACTCCTACATTACAGCAATTGGACGGCTCCACTATCTTACCACTGAGCGTAACAATGGTAATATGAAAACCTTCCTCCATCACTTACCATCGTAAGTTTAGGGTTTTCCCACAGCTCGAGATCATAGGGAGATCGATAGTGGTTCAACTGCCAGGAGGGCACATTGATAACCAAACCTGCATTACAATCAATTCTATTTAATAGTTGCATCTACCAACTACCAGGTAAGTGGACCAAAAATCTTGTGCATGGCACAACTCGGTCAGTATGGCACTCATTACAAACCTCTAGCACGCGAAGACCCCACACCATGGCTTCCACTTCATTCACCGAGTGGTTCGACGTTATTCAAAGCCTGTCAACGCCAGATTGGAAATCATGTCAAGTACCGAGCCATTACCACCTGCTATCAATAGCATAGTATTGCATATTAGACCTTTGTGTGCTAATGTTATAGGTTTTCGAAGGTTGTGTAGGTATGGTGATAATAGTAATATCACCTACTAATTGATTAGCCTTAATGCATGGTCCATACCTAATGCTTTCATCACTCCATTGAATTTTAACTCGTAGTATTTCATCATAGTGACATTGCATATTGTAAAATCATATCATTACAAATAATTAGTGCACCTTTGATATAAGTTTTGAACGTAGGCATCGTAACATTGGAATTATATAATCAATGTATTTGGTAGATGCATAGAATCATACATTATTCTATTTTAATTCTAATTCATTTCTAGAGTTTTAAATAAGCTATAGGATGAAGTTTGATGATGCTAGTTCATAACATAGAAACTATATTCACAACAAATCCATAGGAATTGCCATATAGTGTAAGACTATGGTATCATCGTAAGTTTAAGTATTGGCGAGATGTACTCTAAAGCTAGGTCCTTAGTACAAGCTCTAGTCACTATACTTACATCTACTAACCATGCAATCAAAAGACAAATCCAAGACTTAGAATAGTCTAAGTTCTGTAAGTACAAGATATAATGATAGATCCAAAGCATAAACATCATTTTCTACCAGATTCCTACAACTTTAAATATAGATCCGGTATCATAGCTTAATAGTAGCAACAGTAGTCATATGATATTGTATATTGCAATAAAGTAAAACACATGAATGACATAAAAATTGTATCACTGAAGAGCTTGGATGTCAGTACATAAAACTAGAATTTGAACCATGTATCCATACCTTCAGTATCTTGTTTCGTAAGGAAGTAAATAATATTCTACTTTTACACTGACGTTGAGTTGAAAGACACTTGTTTTCATAACACTTGTAGAATTTTTAACCTGTGGTCTGCACATGGAAACAATATTCAAATGCCTTAGCTAATCATAGCTAAGTAAACTCCAGGGTACCTCGTAGGACCCCTTCATCATCACACAAGCAAACTATCAGCACAACAGCAATATCATCATAATAGTACAAACCTTATACATCATGTAATTGTACTTAGAGCTTGAGAAAAATTGTAAATTGTATTCTTTGCATAAATCATAAAAAGATAGGTTGTCAAGGAGATTAGCATCTTTTTGAAACTGAATAGTAAATGTAATCGTATCATGTTTAAATGGGAAGTATGATGTGTCATGTTTATTTTGTTGTTATCTTAGTAACAAATTTATTTAAATTATATTTCCGCATTAATGACTTTTGATAATTATTGCTCATTTAAATTTTTTAAATTTTGGTATTTTCCAGGATGTTACAGAAATACATCATGATAAGCTCTCCCAAGGAGTACAAGATCTCACCCAAAGCGCAATCCCTCAAGGAGCATGAATATGCCTTCAAAACTGGAAATGGTTGAGAGGATGTGATGCATTAGATGAAACCACGATCTGCCTTGTAGCTGATACCTGCAAATACAAACTCCATTAAAGCTCCATGAAAGACTTGAATGGCCTCTACAAACACCAACTTGGATGGGAATCTTTCACCCTCGAAATTGGCTAAGGCAAGAAACTAGTCATCCACTAGCTCTCTCTTCACAAATGCAATTTTTCTCAAATGATCAAAAGCCCTTCTCTTGGTTTATCCCTGTATTTTATAAACATCATTAGCCTTCTAAGATTCCCATTCCATCCATAGACTCAATCCAATTCGAATTAGGGCAAGGGCTCAATATTTTCCATGTGTCCTACCTTTCATAGCCTTCCACCTTCCACCAATTCGAGTGTGGGTCTCTTTGGCTTCTCCAACTTCCATGAGCACCCTCTTGGAGCCTATTTTTGGGGCTGACATGTCATAATGGTCAGATGTTAGAGGTCAGATATGAAATTTTTCATAGATGTAATAGATGCTCCATCATTGTTGTCATAGGGGCTAGGGAATCTAGCCTAAGTGTCCACAAGCTTTCAATTTGACTCTTCCTCTTCCATGGAGGTTACCAATCCATCCTAATTCGACCTAATATGCTCAATTCCATGTGTATGACTGACCAACTCATCCAAGAATGTTCACCTTCTCATGAATTCAAATTGGCAAGAGAGAGATGCCATGTGTCCTTGAAAAATCAAGCTAGTGTGGGTCCCACATCCTCCATAGGTATTCAAAACCACTTGCCATCTAGAATTTCTCTTGAATTTCTTTATTCAACCTATTTATTAAATACGTGAACCCTTCTAATATCTAAACATCATTTATTAGCTTCAACTCTAAATGCATACCATTTTATGATTACTAAATATGGTTCAACGGATTCTTACCCAATCCCCTTTCAACACATATGTAATCATCATAATTAAACCATTACTTGTATGGATCCCATTTACACCTTTGATGTTACCTGATTCGTTGATCTCTTATAGAGGATTACAGAATTCTTCCACCAACCTCTTGATCATGGATTCGCTGCCTTAACATTTTTTTCATAAAGTTGTTGGCCACATGCAACAACATCATTACCATATTTAGCCATGCTTCTGCTGTCTTTGGTCCTACAACCATTACCAACACCAATAGTGATTATCAACCACAATATTTGCCATTAGTGGTTCATTTCATATGTAGAACCTTACTATTTTTACCAATATTTAATATCATATGTGTGCACAAACATCTGCTCATGGACTGTGCAATGTTTACTAATATGTCAAGTAGTGCATATTCATGCCATCCATCTAATCTCTTGTATTTTCATCATTCTCATGTCATAATTTTATGTACATAAAGCTTATAAAATAGAAATACAGTTAGCAAGACAGGGGATAAGGAATTCCCCCTTTCCAATCCCTCATCTTTGCATGACCTTCTTCTTCCACATCATCGCTGGTTTGACTTCATGGTCTATGCTACTTCCAGGCATGCAATTCTAGAAATTGCCCATATTGACAACAATTTTTCCAAATTAGCCACTGGCACTTTTCTGCTCCAATTATCTATGGTTTATGATAACCCCATTCAAATTCTGACTATGCATCATTATTCCCTGCTGGACAAGCTTTCCAATGCCTATCCATGTGCCTCATTCCGACTTCGGGTGTGGAAACTACGTTACTTCAAAAATGACAACTTTCACCACAATTCTGCACATTTGTACACAGTTGTATTTTGGTCCGGAATGCCAACTTGCAACTCGTAGCTCTCTGTTCCAATGCTCCATTCATCTTCTATAAAATTCTAGGTTTGACTACTTTCCACATTTCACATTTTTCCAAAATTCCAAATTTTGGGCCAAAATGGCTATTTCCCAAACGGTGCATTTTGGAAAATATTTGTCTAACGGAATATGTCCATTTTACTGTGAATATGAAATGCCAAGTTCAGTAATTTTCTTGAATCCGAATTATAGGGTCACTTTCAACCACTGCAAGCTTTTCAAAATTCCCAAAACGTGGCCCGGAATAGTGCTTTTTGGCCTTCTTTCACACCCCGACTCCACATCCTTTGGAGTTTGGCTCCAAAACTCCAAAATTAACACCGTGCTTACTCCATGACCGCTCCATATCAGTTTCAGCTCAATCCGACCTTCTGTCAAGCATCGGGACACTGATTTGTAAAAGCCATTCATTCCTATTTTATGCCAAATCGAAGCATAATGGGCTCGGGACCTTCACTGGTTCATTCATGGCCTCATAATGCCACTGACCTCATCCAATTTCAATTCCACAAGCTCTTGTTACCCAAAAATCAATTTTCGGGCTATATATATATATATATATATATTTTTTTTTTCACACCCAAACTCGAAACCCGAAAGCCAAAACCCGACACCCGAAAGCCGAAACTGCGGGTTCAGGGGGTCAAGTTGCGTTCACGGGGATGTAACCATCCCACAACCCACAACCCGAAACACGAAACCCAAAACTGCAGGTTCGGGGGGTCAAGTTGCGGTCACGGGGATGTGACCATCCCGCAACCCGCAACCCAAAACCAAAAACTGCGGGTTCGGGGGGGGGGGGGGGGGGGTCAAGTTGCGGTCACGGGGATGTAATCATCCCCCAACCTGCAACCCGAAACACGAAACTGCAGGTTCGGGGGGTCACGTTGCGGTCACGGGGATGTAACCATCCTACAACCCGCAACTCGAAATTGCGGGTTCAGGATTTCAGAAATCCAAAACACAAGTTTTGAAAATTTGTGTTCTCGAAACCTGAAACCCGACATCCGCAACCCTGAAACGTTTCCGGCCCTGTAACTTCTGGGGTCCATAACTCCTTCGTCCCTTGGCTAAATGAGACGAGTCTGGTACCGTTGGAAAGCTATGAGAGAGATCTATGCACCTGTGTGATCCTCTTCCACACCTGAGAAATCTGACCCTGCCATTTTTCCAATCAAAAATTTCGCTCCAACTTCACCAATACTGCGTTAAAACATTCTGTCACTTTGCTGTAACTCAGAGTTTGGCCCAAGTAGCCCCAGTGCTGTAAGCTGGGCTTTGATACCACTCTGTAACGTCCCCTTCCATCAATCTGGTTCAAGGGAGGAAACATGACCAACATACCGGGCTTATTGACAATCTCAGCCCCATTCAAATTATTGAGAAATGCATGGATAATTAAAACTTTTGTGTGCAATTCATACGCAATATAAACACAACAGAATTAAAACATAATAACACACACACAGACTAGAATGCATCAACATATCTATTCAAAGCAGATGATGAATCAACATGCAGTGAATCAATCCCATTCTTATGCTATGTACAAGCTTCATATCAACCATATTAAGATATTCATTTCATCTCATTAACATGAACAATTAACATTCAGAATTAACACATTACAAAACACATAATGCATTAAATTAATCCACAGAGAATACTTATCTTGAAATGCAAATGTCCAAACAACTGGCTACGTGAGAGCAACGTTCCACCCAACCATAGATATTTGTCCAGCCTATATTCTTTTAGCTGAGAGACCACCCCTGAGCTAGGATGTGTATCCACTAAGGAGGAACTAGACAAGCTCACTCACGGCCATGGATTCACTCAAATGGTCATGATAAGACAACACATAGCTGGGTTCATCAAGCATGCAATAAGAAAAGGAGGAGGATGTTAATCCAGTGAGCTCAACCACAGAGCTACAGACATCTCAAGCTAAATTCAAGCAATCCAATCCTCTGTTCAAACATTCACTCTTGGATTTCTCACAAATCTGTCATCAAATAACTCAATCCCGTCACTGGATTTTTGGGATGTAAAAACTGGGTTTTCCTATCGATTTCGGGGTATCTAATGCTCCCAAATTTGCTCCAAGGTTCATATCTATGGATCCCCCATTGGATTTTATTGTCAAATACCAATTCTGAGAGTTTATGGCTCTTCAAAACGTGGGTTCTTGCAAAGTTGCGATTTTTGGTTTTGCTCACTGCTGGCAATTCGTTTTTGGATGGAAAATGATGCTGGGGTCTTCCAACCTGGATTGGGAATGAGGAAGAAGCAACTCCCATGAGGTAGAGTGACTTGTGGTATAAGAAAACAGAGCCCATACTCTGCCATATGAATTTCTGGGTTGCCCATGCTCCATTGAAGCCATGGACTGAAATCTTCAACTACTTCCTTACAACAGAAATAAATGTCATCAAGGAAAGTCAAATGGGTTCTCACAATGACATTTGGTAGCATATGGTTCATCCCCACAGTCCCCTCACCACTCCTTAGTGGATACACATGGCCCTTTCTCATTCGTTGCCTCCATAGTCAGTTTTGGTATTTTATTGCATGATGTTTATTTACATCATTTTTACAATGTTCCATGGCTAAATAACACATGGGTAACATAATGTCTAATACTTTCCTTTTAAATAAAATTTGAGCTTCCACTAGCGGGGCCTTGGCCTTGAGCTCCACGCTAGGAAAACATACATCACATGTATACAATATTTACATTAAAAGCTAATATATCCTAAGGGTCAAAATGGAATCCCCTCCCCTTTAGAATAACACTGTCCTCGGTGTTCCAAGACTTAGGAATACATATACAATTTACACATCCAAAATTTTCAAAAATTTTGTAGATATGCCCTGCATTCTATCATTTACTTTGAACTTTCAGGACCAAGTCTTTTGGTTTCCACAAACTGCTCCTGCTGGTTTTGACCTTCCAGTTCATCCGCAAGTCTGAAAGCTTTATGGCTGCTACCCTCTCGATGTTCCCTTGTTGGGCAGCTGCGGAGGCAATGATGTCCTCCACATTTCCAACATTTCATTGGTTGCTTCATCTTTACCTGCTCAATCTCCTTTGAGTTTTCATGCCTGGAACTTTTCTTAATGGACCGATTGGACGAATGCCTCATCATTGATCCCCTTCCTTTTCCCTTACTGATTGCCCTCATAATGCTTTTTACCTCTCTTTGCAGACAAATAGAGTCCTGCAAAACCTTGTGGTTCATCTCATTCTGCCTCTTTTGTATCTTGAGCATCTCTCCAAGATTTTCTTGAGTCTTGGCAATTGTTTGAAGGAGACTTCCAGCCAAGTCCAATAGCCTTTGGTCTGCTGCCATGGTCAATGTGCACAACTGGATTTCACTTTGCTCACAAGTAGCACTTGCTTTGCAACAATTGTAATAAGTTAACTTCACTTTCTTACCTGTGAAATGCATCATTGTAATTTTGTTAGGCCAAGCATAATATAAATATTAAAATCAATCAATTAATTGCTCAATTGACATGGGTAGTCTATGATTTATCCATGAGACATTCATACTTTTCATGCTTTCCCAATAGGCACATGAGTTCATTCATGTCCATTCTTTCATAGGGAATTAATTACTTCCGCATTCACAATTTATTTCAAGCAAATAAACACACTCTACTTCCAGCCATACATGCATTCAACAATTTTCTGTTTTTATAAATGCATCAATAAAAATAAGGAAAGAGTGAGTAGTAAGAGTTTTTCTCCTCTTTTTCTTGTTCCATTTTGGAACCCACATCACCACTGTGGTTTTCATGCTCTTAGCCTCTTTCACTTTAACGTGAATGCTTGATCTGCCCTTCTTGGCTATGACACTTAGTGTCTATGGTCTATTCCAGACCTCTCAACCATGGAGTCCCTCCACATGGTTTGTCTACAACTCTTGGCTGCTAGGACCCACACAGTCCCACTAGCACCATCTTTCATTACTGCTCAAGCTGAGCGTTTTAGGACAGTCACATGTCCACCTGCATCCTTAAGATGCTTTCATGGTCCTTCCTTCCAGCAATACCTACACTCAAATATCGAATCAATTCACATGTTTAGTTTATTTTCATAGGTTTTATCTCTAAACAAGAGTTTAGGAAATCATAACCAAATCATGTACACATGTATATTTATATTAAATAAGCAAGAAGCTACAAGATAACCAAATACTTATTTGCATTGGATGTATTCACTTTATTCCGCAGGCTCCTTCTTTGTTTTACAAGCCTTGGATCGCCTATGGACTTGGATGTTCGGCCAGCGCATAGGCTTCTCTACCACATCAAATAGTCTTGGATGTTTGGTTAGCACGCAGGCTGCTCCACAACATCAAATAGTCTTGGATGTTCGGCCAGCACGCAGGCTGCTCCACAACATCAAATATTTAATGCTCAACCAATCACTCTTTCGATTTACCAAGCAATTTATAGTTCTTTCAGGTTCCTTGCTTCCTGTAATGACCAAGGTTTCCAACAAAGAAACAATAGTGCATCAGCTTAACTGTTAGAGGACTTACACTTGAAACCTTCATTATCCAAAATAAGAAATGAATGAAATTGAATACTTATCTATATTAGACATTTCCTCTTTGGTCCACAGGGTCCTGCTTTTACTTTACAAGACTTAGGATCCTCCCGCGGATTGGGATGTTTGGCTAGCACGCAGGCTGCTCCAAAACATCAAATAATTAATGTCCAACCAGTACACGTTCACGCCGACTTGGAAGGAAATTTCACCATGACCATTTCTAGGTCAAGGCTTTACTATGGAGCCATAGGCATATAATAGCCCTTTCATCAACACTATCACAACCCTTCATCAAAATCCCCACAACCTCCACAACATCCTTTCATACACATTAACTCTTCCACCACAACCCCTCACAACAACTTTTTACTTTGCTTCTTTAGTGTGTAGCACCAAATTGCATCTGTTTAAGGTGACAACACGAGTAGTATAGGAAAATTTGTCAGTGTTGTTATTCTAAAATTGTAACCATAATTCATAGCATTCACCATCCAGTATTGAAACACCAGGAATGCATCCATTCCCTTAGGACGTAATCAATATTGGTATCCCCAACATAACTCAGCACCATAAAGGTGTGCACTCCTCACTGATGTGAGCTATGCAGGTCCTAATTATACTTTAAGCAGTTTGAATGATATACATAAATAGAATATGCTCTGCATAATAATTCTTAACAATTAAACCTGCACACATATATGTATATATATATCAGCCAGGGTTTACAGAACACTTATTCATTTGCATATGTAGTCCTTCTTCATTATGGAGGAATGGGGGCTCCCTTCTCTGAGTTGACAGTCTCTCAGTTTTCCATCCCAACTCCTTTTGATGTTACGTAACTCTCATATGTCTTACTGACATAATCTTCATCATCTCACTCATATTGTTTACCAACCATGCAGTGCAGATGGGACATTATCAAAATATCCAATGGCGTTTCACCCGAAACCCATTTCCAATATACGGGATCCTTCCCATGAAGTTTGGATTCTGCAGGCCCTCTCTCACGGTCTTACTGCAATGTGTCTTCCTGACACACTTATTAAATAGACAAATAGTCATCATTTTTTTTTTAACAATAAAATTCAAATCTGATTGTTCCATATCCCATCAATGACATTAATAATTAAATTCGATATGAATTTGCAATTCTGTCTACTACAGAAATTGATTTTCTTAGCCATGAAGCTATCCTCATATTTCTTGGCTCTTGTAAGTGGTATCACTTCTCCCATTATGGTCTTATGTCTGCTGCCATACAAGAACATTCACTTACAACATGTCCTCCTGACACAATTCATATAAGCCAAATATTCATTAGTCATCTATTAGCAAAATTCCAAATCCGAGATTTACAAATATGAGATTTACAATTCTTCTTTCTAACATAATTTAGAGTTCTCAACCATGAGATTCCTTCTCATAAGCTCTAAATCGAAATTTTAAAATCTGTTTCCTACAAAAATTAGATTTGCAACCATGATATTATTCTCATAACTCAAATCAGAATATTTTCAGATCTGTTTCATGCATAAGTTAAATTTCACAACCATGAGAACCTTCTCATACCTTTTGGCTTTTGCACATGGTAGAGCTCGGTCTTTACTATGGTCTTACCTTCACTGCAATACACAAGACATTTCTACCTGGAATCTGAAACTTTCAATCAACCAAACATGTTGTGAGTATCTATGCATATAATTTGTTCATTGCTACAACAGTCACTGAAGTGATCTCAGAATTATAACACTCAATAATTCGAACACTTTCAGTTGTTAACATATTCATATCACCAAACTCATTCACTTCACATGAATCATTATCATACTAAAATTGCAAGGTACATTCACATCATTTATGCAATTTAATTGAAACTTTGGATATTCATTATTTCACAGTCATATCATTTATACAACTTTGTCCTTCCACGGAGCATTCCGACAGTCCATTGATCATGACTTCCTTCTTTATGCACTTACTATTCTGCATTTGTAACAGTCCATGAAATGATCTTAGAATTATCATCAATTCATCATCTCATCCCTTGTTTAGTTTGCAATAACACATCATCCATTATTTAGTTTGCAATAACACCTATACCATCCCCATGCATTCATGCAATGCATCACAACATGTGCACCCCCACTTATGCATGCACATTTACAACATTTACTCAAGCTTTTCATATGCATCCACTCAATGCTATCTTGCATTGGTCCATGAATGTTATGCTTTCAAACATATTATGGCCGAAACATGATTACCTCATATAGCATGTATTACCATAATTAGGACCACCAGTCCTTACTTGATTTGATTATTAAGCTCATAATTGACATACACATGCAATGTCATATTTTTATATGAATGTAGTCTAAATTTCTAGATAGTCACATGGTATGAGGCCTCTTGCCTTCACCACTCCATGCTCCACCACACTATGGCAGTATGGCATTCACACGAATGCATTTCAACTCTAAATGCATACCATTTTATGATTACTAAATATGATTCAATGGATTCTTACCCAATCCCCTTTCAACACATATGCAATCATCATAATTAAACCATTACCTGTATGGATACCATTTACACCTTTGATGTTACTTGATCCGTTGATCTCTTATAGAGGATTACATAATTCTTCCACCAACCTCTTGATCATGGATTAGCTGCCTTAACATTTTCTTCATAAGATTGTTGGCCACATGCAACAACATCATTACCATATTTAGCCATGCTTCTGCTGTCTTTGGTCCTACAACCATTACCAACACCAATAGTGATTATCAACCACAATATTTTCCATTAGTGGTTCATTTCATATGTAGAACCTTACTATTTTTACCAATATGTAATATCATATGTGTGCACAAACATCTGCTCATGCACTGTGCAATGTTTACTAATATGTCAAGTAGTGCATATTCATGCCATCCATCTAATCTCTTGCATTTTCATCATTCTCATGCCATAATTTTATGTACATAAAGTTTATAAAATAGAAATACAGTTACCAAGATAGGGGTTAATGAATTATCCATTTCCAATCCCTCATCTTTGCATGACCTTCCTCTTCCACATCATAGCTGGTTTGACTTCATGGTCTATGCTACTTCCAGGCATGCAATTCTAGAATTTGCCCATATTGACAACAATTTTGCCAAAACAGCCATTAGCACTTTGCTGCTCCAATTATCTATGGTGTATGATAACCCCATTCAAATTCTGACTATGCACCATTGTTCCCTGCTGGACAAGATTTCCAATGCCTATCCACGTGCCTCATTCCAACTTTGGGTATGGAAACTACGTTACTTCAAAAATGACAACTTTCACCACGATTCTGCACATTTGTACACAGTTGTATTTTGGTCCAGAATGCCAACTTCAGCCACCTGTGGAAGAAAATCTATGAATAATCATGAAAACGTTTCTACCAGGCGAAGTCAGTCCATATAGCAAGGAACACTCAGCAACTCGCGGATCTCTATTCTGATGCTCCATTCATATTCTATAAAATTCTGGATTTGACTACTTTCCACATTTCACATTTTTCCAAAATTCCAAATTTTGGGCTAAAATGGCTATTTCCCAAACGGTGCATTTTTGGAAAATCTTTGTCTAATGGAATATATCCGATTTACTGTGAATATGAAATGCCGAGTTCAGTAATTTTCTTGAATCCGAATTATAGGGTCACTTTCAACCACTGCAAGCTTTTCAAAATTCCCAAAACGTGGCTCATAATAGTGCTTTTTGGCCTTCTTGCACACCCCGACTCCACATCCTTTGGATTTTGGCTCCAAAACTCCAAATTCAACACCGTGCCTACTCCATGATCGCTCCATATCAGTTTCAGCTCAATCAGACCTTCTGTCAAGCGTCAAGACACTGATTTGTAAAAGCCATTCATTCCGATTTTATGCCAAATCGGAGCATAATGGGCTCGGGACCTTCACTGGTTCATTCATGGTCTCATAATGCCACAGACCTCATCCAATTTCGATTCCGAAAGATCTTGTTACCCAAAAATCAATTTTTGGGCTCTCTCTCTCTCTTTCTCTATATATTTTTCACACCCGAAGCCGAAACCCGAAAGCCGAAACCTGACACCCGAAGCCGAAACCCGAAAGCCGAAACCTGACACCCGAAAGCCAAAACTGCAGGTTTAGGGGGGTCAAGTTGCGGTCACGGGTATGTAACCATCCCGCAACGCGCAACCCGAAACCCAAAACTGTGGGTTCGGGGGGTCAAGTTGTGATCACGGGAATGTAACCATCCCACAACTTGCAACCTGAAACCTGAAATTGCGGGTTCGGGGGGGTCAAGTTGCGGTCACAGGTATGTAACCATCCCGCAACCTGCAACCCGAAACCCGAAACTGCGTGTTTGGAGGTCAATTTGCAGTCACGGGGATGTAACCATCCCGCAACCCGCAACCCGAAATTGCGGGTTCGGGATTTTAGAAATCGAAAATGCAAGTTTTGAAAATTCGTGTTCCCGAAACCTGAAACTTGACATCCACAACCCTGAAACGCTTCCGGCTCTGTAAATTTCGGGGTCCATAACTCCTTCGTCCCTTAGCCAAATGAGACAAGTCTGGTACCATTGGAAAGCTCTTGGAGAGATCTATGCACTTGTGTGATCCTCTTTCACACCTGAGAAATCTGACTCTGCCATTTTTCCAATAAAAAATGCCGCCCCAACTTCACCAATACTGCGTTAAAACATTCTGTCACTTTCCTGTAACTCAGAGTTTGGCCCAAGTAGCCCCAGTGCTGCAAGTTGGGCTCTGATACCACTTTGTAACATCTCCTTCCATCAATCCGGTTCAAGGGAGGAAACATGACCAACATACCGGGCTTATTGACAATCTCAACCCCATTCAAATTACTAAGAAATGCATGGATAATTAAAAACTTCTGTGTGCAATTCATACGCAATATAAACACAGTGGAATTAAAACATAATAACACACACACAAACTGGAATGCATCAGCATATCTATTCCAAGCAGATGATGAATCAACAGGTAGCGAATCAATCCCATTCTTATTCTATGTACAAGCTTCATATCAACCATATTAAGATATTCATTTCATCTCATTAACATGAACAATTAACATTCAGAATTAACACATTACAGAACACATAATGCATATAAATTAATCCACAAAGAATACTTATCTTGAAATGCAAACGTCCAAACATTTGGCTACTTGAGAGCAACGTTCCACCCAACCATAGATCTTTGTCCAACCTATATTCTTTTAGCTGAGAGATCACCCCCGAGCTGGGATGTGTATCCACTAAGAAGGAACTAGACAGGCTCAGTCACAACCATGGATTCACTCAAATGGTCATGCTAAGCCAGCACACAGCTGGGTTCATCAAGCATGCAATAAGAAAAGGAGGAGGATGCTAATCCAGTGAGCTCAACCACAGAGCTACAGACATCTCAAGCTAAATTCAAGCAATCCAATCCTCTGTTCAAACAGTCACTCTTGGATTTCTCACAAATCTGTCATCAAATAACTCAATCCCGTCACTGGATTTCTGGGCTGTAAAAACTGGGTTTTCCTATCGATTTCGGGGTATCTAATGCTCCCAAATTTGCCCCAAGGTTTGTATCTATGGATCCCCCTTTGGATTTTACTATCAATACCAATTCTGGGAGTTTATGGCTCTCAAAATGTGGGTTCTTGCAAAGTTGCGATTTTTGGTTTTGCTCACTGCTAGCAATTCGTTTTTGGATGGAAAATGATGCTGGGGTCTTCCACCCTGGATTGGGAATGAGGAAGAAGCAACTCCCATGAGGTAGAGTGACTTGTGGTACAAGAAAACAGAGCTCATACTCTGCCATACGAATTTTTGGGCTTCCCATGCTCCGTTGAAACCATGGACTGAAATCTTCAACTACTTCCTTACAACAGAAATAAATGTCATGAAGGAAAGTCAAATAGGTTCTCACAATGACATTTGGCAGCATATGGTTCATCCCCACAGCCCCCTCACCACTCCTTAGTCTATACACATGGCCCCTTCTCATTCGTTGCCTCCATAGCCAGTTTTGGTATTTTATTGCATGATGTTTATTTACATCATTTTTACAATGTTCCATAGCTAAATAGCACATGGGTAACATAATGTCTAATACTTCCCTTTTAAATAAAATTCGAGCTTCCACTAGCAGGGCCTTGGCCTTGAGCTCCATGCTAGGAAAACATACATCACATGTATACAATATTTACATTAAAAGCTAATATATCATAACGGCCAAAATTGGGTATTGCATCATCATTTAAAGGAGGAAGTATTTCTGAAGTGATAATTTGCTGACCAAAAGCCTTCTTGAGACAAGAAACATGAAATACATTATGGATTTTACTCCCTTTCAGAATTTCTAATTCATATGTTACTTCTCCAACCTTCTACACTACCTTGTATGGCCCATAGTACCTTGGTTTTAGCTTTTCTGCTCCATTCTTTTTTAGAGATGTTTGTTTATATGGCTGCACCCTCAAATATACTAAATCATTAACCTAAAAGGTCCTTTCGTCTCTATGTCTATCAGCATATTGTTTTTGTTGATATTGAGCAACCTGCAAATTGTCTTTGAAAAGCTTTAAAATTTCTTAGTTCTCTTCCACCTAATCTTTAGCCTTTGGGGCTCTACTATCACCAAAGATAATTTCAACAAATGTAAGTGTATCATAACCATATAATGCTTTGGAATGAGACATCTCTATTGACATATGATAAGTGGTGTTGTAGCAAAACTCACCCAAATGTAACCATTTTGCCCATGCTTTTTGCTGCTCTCTCACATAGTTTCTTAAGTACCCTTCCAACCATTGATTCAACCTCTTTGTTTGTCCATCAATTTGTGGATGATAGCTGGTAATTGATGTCAATTGAGTACCCACTAATTTAAAAAGTTTTTTCCAAAAAGAACCCATGAATCTACTACCTCTATCACTAACAATGCTCTTGGGGAGGCCATGCAATCTGAAGATTTATTTAAAAAAAATATCAGCCACTTGTGTAGCATTAAAAGATGATGTAACAACAAATAAATGAGCAAATTTTTTCAACCTATCCACTACCACATATATGCAATCCTTACCCAAATATTTGGGCAAACCGGTGATGAAGTCCATTGAGATACTGTCCCATTTTTGCTACGGAATAGGAAATGGTTGCAATAGACCAGCTGGGCATGTAAGTTCTGATTTGTTTTGCTGACATACTTTACATTTATTCACATATTTTTGAACATCTTCCTTCAACCCCTTCCAAAAAAATATTTGCCTCAATTGCCTATAAGTTTTGAAGATCTCCGGATGGCCAGCTAGTGGGGAATCATGTGCTTCTTGCAAAATTTTGTACTTGAGTTTTGAATCCTAAACCAAATAAATTCTTTCCTTATAATATATCATCCCATTCAAAATCCTATAGTTATCATCCCCTTTGATTTCATCCAACACATCACAAGCAAATTTGTCTTTGGCATATTCAACTAGTAGCATGTTTTTCCAATCCTTGGTAATGTCCATGAGAGAAAAAGAAGGTCTTCTAGATAAAGCATCTGTTACTATATTATTCTTTCCTTTGACATATTCAATATCAAAATCATAAGCTTGAATATTTCCTGCCCACTTTTTTTTCCTTTTATTTAGATCTTTTTGGGTGAGAAAGTGTCTTAGACTGTTGTGGTTAGTTTTCACCACAAACTTGATGCCCACCAAGTATTGTCGGAATTTGGCCAATGCATACATAATGGCCAGCATTTCTTTGTCATAGATGGAGTAAAGTTTTTCATGAGGCTGCAACTTTCTGCTCTCAAAGGCTATGGGGTGTTGGCCTTGCTTTAGGACAACCCCTATTCCTCCACCTGAAGCATCACATTCCACAACAAAAGGTTTAATAAAATCCGGAAGTGCAAGTATGGGACAACTGTTGATTACCTCTTACATATTTTGGAAGGCCTTTTCAGCCTCTTCATCCCACTTGAAAGCATCCTTCTTAGTCAAATCAGTGAGTGGAGAAGTCAACTTGGAGAACCCTTTCACAAATTTTCTGTAATAGGTGCATATCCCAATGAAGCCTTTTAGTTCTGTAATATTTTTTGGTGATAGCCATTCTAAGATAGCCTTGATTTTTTCCATGTGTACCTTCACTCCTTCTTGCCCAATAATGTGCCCAATATACAATAGTTCTCTCATGCCAAATTCACATTTTGATAACTTAGCAAATAAGGACTCTTCTTGCAAATTTTTTAACACAATCTCTGATTGCTGCAAATGTTCTTCCCATGTTTTACTGTAAATGAGAATGTCATCAAAGAAAACCAAAACAAACCTTCTTAGTTGCTTGCAAAATATCCTATTCATGCATGCTTGAAATGTGGATGGAGCATTAGTTAACCCAAAAGGCATGACAAGAAATTCAAAGTGGCCATAATGACATCGAAAAGCAGTCTTTTGCACATCTTCATCTTTCATTCGAATTTGATGATATCATGATCTAAGGTCAATTTTGGAGAAATATTTGGCCCAATGTAGCTCATCCATGATCTCATCAATCCTTGGAATATGATATCTATTCTTGATAGTTTTTTTTCCAAGGCTCTAAAGTCTATGCACATTCTCAATGTTCCATCTTTTTTCTTCACTAGCACTACTGAAGAAGCATAAGGGCTAGAGCTTAGCCTAATGAGTCCCAACTCTAGGAGTTCTTGAATGGATTTTTCAATCTCATTTCTGAAATTTTTATGATGTCTATAAGGTGGTATCTGAATGGGTGAAGTACCCTCCTCCAAAACAATGCTGTGCTCAACCCCCCTATCTGGTGGTCTACCATGTGGAAGATCTCTAAAAACTTTTTCATATTTTTGTAAGAGTCTCTCTATCTCCTTTGGGTGTTCAAAAACCTTTATGTTTGGCTTGGGGGATGTAATATGACATTTAGCATCCCATTCTATGTCCCCATGCCTCAATATAGATCTCATACTATTGCAAGTCACTACTTGATTTGGATAAGTGTGTTGCCCTCTCACAACCCTCAGTACTCCTTTTGAATCTTGGAATTTTATTTCAGGATTTTGATAATTTACTGTATTCTCTCCTATTGAATACAACCATTGCACTCTCAAAACCACATTAGTATCAGCAACATCAACAACATAAAAACTATCGACAAAAGCATAGTTACCTACGGTGACTTGCAGCTTTGGAACCCATGTTTTGCACTGCATTGTGTTGTGACCGAGAATGACAACTGTGAAGCCATCGAATGGATCAATGGGTATCTTTATTTTCTCCACCATATCTACATCAATTAAGTTATGGGTGGCTCCTCCATCTACCAAAACTGAATCTCTTTGTCCTAGTACCACACCCTTGCATCAGATAATATGATAGCGAGGTACTGTTGAAAGTACTGCCATTCTTGCTTTGTCCGGTGAAGGTTGATTTTCTTCTTGTCTTTCCTCTTATAATGCTGTCTCATATGCCTCCTCTTGATTTGAAATATGTCTATATTCATCCATGCCCCCATCATATCCCTCATTATCATAAAATACTTCTATGTATTGAGTCTTTCCTTTAGTACATTTGTGCTCCGGTGTCAATGGTTGAAAGCATGTGAAGCACAATTTCTTTTTTCGAAGTTCATCCCTGTTTAGTCCTTCTTTTTTTATTATTTTCAAATGAATCTCTTTGCCAAGGTTTCTTATCATATGCATCCCTTTTTCAAGGTTTCTTTTCAAATTTGAAGTTAGGCTTGGGAGTAAATCTCGTTCTAGGAAGCACATTTTTGGAGATCCCTAGTCAAGCTCATTACATCTTTTAATGTAGTTGGCTTGTGGGCTTTGACCAAACCTTTTAAGGTTCAGCCAAACCTTCAGTGAACAAAAATACCAACCTTCCCATAGATACATCAGCCACCTTGACTGATAATTTTTGAAACTCCAAGATAAATTCAGTAGGGTTCCCAATTTGCTTTAATTGAGCTAGTTCCTTGAAAGGCAATTCTGGATCTTTGTGTTCAAATCTCTCTAGTACCTTGTCAACAAATTCTTCACATGTTTTAACCTAATCATGACCCAAGGTTTGCAGGCCATGAAACCACCATTCATTGGCATCTCCTTCCAAGTGCAAAATGACCATTTTTAGTGCATCCACTTCCACCATAGGATTCAACTGAAAATACACTTCTAATTTTTGCACCCAAGTGTTAGTAGAATTTTGAGAGGAACCATCAAAAGTAGGAAGTGACATTTTACCAATAGCACAATTTAATTCTTTGTTTTGGAATAGAGCCCTATTTTCATCCTTCTTTTTTAGTTTCTATGCAGCATCAAGGTATGTACTAAATGGTAGACTTCTCTTACAATCTTCACTCAAATCATTCCATCCGTTTGCTATTGTAGTAAGATCCACTTGAATGTTAGGCTCTTCTTTGGGGATAAGAAATTTAGGTTCAGTAGAACTTGTTGTGCTTTGAAATTCTTTTTCTCTATTATGGGGTCCTGTGCTTGAGAAAATATGCTCTCCCATAGGCTTCTTTTCCTCACCATGAGAACTGCTGCTGCCTCCTACCATCCCTTTGCTTCCAAGTTGGCTAACCATCAATTCAAATCCTTTCATCATCTGTTTACTCATGTCTTTCATACCCATGGAAAGTTCATCAAAATATGGTTTTAACTACAACAAATTTCTCCTTATGTCTTAAGTTTTCATCCTCCTCTCTACCCATGGTTTTTACAAAATACTCTTCTTCTCCTGCTGTTTCTTCTTCAACAACAACACCTTCAACTTCTGGCTCTAAGGGTGATGGTATATTTTTTTGACTTCTTGTTAAGACCATCAGGTTCCAAGACCATGATATGATACCACTTGTAATGTACCTTTTTAAAAATTTGATTAAAATACCAAATTTTTCACTTTTCTCCAATTTCGACCTTTGGCTAGTTTTGATGCCTAGGGCTCCAATTTGCCCCAAATGCTCCCAAATCTTCTGAGAAGGTATATGAATGATAAAAGGACTTTATTACGAGGTTCAGGGTTGATATATGGCCACCAAAATACCTCTGCAAACTCCCTTAAGATTCTGGACCAAGTATGTAATTTTTACTAGCAATTAGAGGTTCAAATCTCCCTAGGGGACTGAAATTGGATTTCCAAATGCCTCCAAACCCACTAGAATTTATGAACAGAGGTAGGGGATGTGTCAGTGATTTTATTAAGGTCTCATATGCACTATTAATCAGTTATCAAGTTTGTTATAACCTTCCTACAAATAGCTGTAAAAATCACTAATTCGATCCTTGGGGAAATGGCACCAAATCTTCTCCAAATGTAAATAAACTGAGTAAAATGACTTCAAATGCTTAAGTGATGAACATGAAATTTGTAACACTAATCAATGGTAGTCAATTCATTAGAAATGTATCAGAGAAACATTCTTTTATTCGAAATATTCAGCATTACAATGGCATACATAAATATAGTGGGGAAATGGTCATTGTTTGCTCATTAATAATCATTTTTACATACAACCACTTGGTATTTCAACCTGATACTTTCTGAAGATGAATAAAATAGTATACTAATATTATTACAATCATAAATACATCATGAGAATCTCTCCCAAGGAATACAAGAGCTCACCCAAAGTGCAATCCCTCAAGGAGCATGAATATGCCTTCAAAACTGGAAATGGTTGAGAGTACATGATGCATTAGATGAAACCACGAGCTGAACTGTAGCTGATATATGAAAATAAAAACTCCATTAAATCTCCATGAAAGACCTGAATGGCCTCTCCAAACACCAACTTGGATGGAAATCTTTCACCCTCGAAATTGGCTAAGGCAAGAAACTAGTCATCCACTAGCTCTCTCTTCACAAATGCAATTTTTCTCAAATGATCAAAAGACCTTCTCTTGGTTTATCCCTATATTTTATAGACATCCTTAGAATTCTAAGGTTCCCAATCCATCCATAGATTCAATCCAATTTGAATTAGGGAAAGGGCTCAATATTTGCCATGTGTCCTACCTTTCCTAGCCTTCCACCTTCCACCAATTCAAGTGGGTGTCTCTTTGGCTTCTCCAACTCCCATGAGCGCCCTCTTAGAGCCTACTTTTGGGGTTGACATTTCATAATGATTAGATGTTAGAGGTCATATCTGAAATTTGTCATAGATGTCATAGATGCTTCATCATTGTTGTCATAGGGGCTAGGGAATCTAGCCCAAGTGTCCACAAGCTTCCAATTTGACTCTTCCTCTTCCATGGAGGTTACCAATCCATCCCAATTCGACCTAATATGCTCAATTACATGTGTATGACTTACCAAATCATCCAAGAATGTTCACCTTCTCATGAATTCAAATTGGCAAGAGAGAGATGCCACATGTCCTTGAAAAATCAAGCTAGTGTGGGTCCCACATCCTCCATATGTCTTCAAAACCACTTTCCATCTAGAATTTATCTAGAATTTCTTTATTCAACCTATTTATAAAGTACTTGAACCCTTCTAATGTCTAAACATCATTTATTAGCTTCCTTATTACAATTCCACATGTGCCCATCCAACCTAGGAAACTAGTAGGATTGTCATACTATGCAATTATTTGAATGGGGACATTACATGCTCCCCATGGAGACACACTTGGCCTTATATATTTATTTTCCAATAATTATTGCAATTGCATTTTCAGCTCCAATAATTTTGGTGTGCTCATTTTGTAAGGTTTCTTAGACACCGGTGTAGCTCCTGGAACAAGATCAATTGTGAAATCAATGTCCCTCTTTGGAGGAATTCCTAACACTTCATCGGGGAACACATCCTTGAATTCTTGTAGCTCATGATAGTCCTCCAATTTGGGAATTTCATTTTCTATTTTATCCAAAACATGGGATGCATACAATTGGCAACCTTTCCTACATAACTTCTTTAGCTGCATAGCTGAAATATGCCTAACAGAAACTACCTTTGGAATTCCTTTTACAACCCTTGGGTGTCCTTCATCATCAATGCACTCAAAAATCTTGTTGTAGCAATCAAGTTCAACTCTGTGTGCTTCCAACCAATCCATTCTATTGAGAATGTCATATGAACCAAGTGGTAAAATATTCAGATTTTCACAAGTGGACAGTCCACCCATTTCTAATGGATATTTCTCCACCATTTCACTATTTTTTCTCTCGGTTCCCGTGGCTAGTTGAACCAACAATGACTTACTATGCTTGGTTCTCTTAAAAGCACAAATCTCAACAATTTTAGGACTGATATAACTATGAGAAGTTCTAGGGTCAATAAAAATAGAAATAGATTGCTTAGCAATCTTACCTTCAACCTCAACCACAGTTGATTGATAATCTGCTTGGCGGTCCTCTAGTGCAGCATAGATCCTAGGGACATTCCTTGCCACTTGACCCACAATTTTAGCTTCTTGAATGTTCTGAACTTTCTTTGCACTCCCATTCCGATGTGGACAATTTCTAAGCAAATGGTTCTCTCCACATCCCCAACATTGAAGTGTATCTCTTGGTTCTCTTGTCTTGTCTCCCATCATCCTAGTTGTCTTTGTCACAACTTGTGGTGCTGCAGTGGCTGAATTTTGAAATGAGGAGGCTTGAACCCCTTCTTTCTTTGGTCAAACCTCTCATTTTTCTTTTCCTTCCATGTCTTATGGAAATCTGGCTTGCTTTTGGCTTGATCATAACAATACTTGGCCTTTCCTATGGTCTCATCTAGAGTTTGAGGCTCATGAAATACAATTCTATCTTTGTAGGACTGAGGAAACCCACTTAGACAATGTTGAATTTAATTTCACTTTGTCATCCTTGATATACTTGACATACCTTAGCAACTCCAAGAATTTATTTGCATATTCTTCCATTGTCATTTGGCCCAATTTAAGCTCATGGTATTCTTTAATTTTTTCATCATAGTAAGAGAGAGGTACTTTTGCTTGAAGTATTTCTTGAATTACTTCCACACAATCTTCCTTTCATTGATCTTCTTCACTTGCCTAAGGTTATCCCACCATATAGATACTATTCTATTAAGATTGAATATAGCAATGATGGCCTTCATATTTCCTTAGTAGTCTTGGACTTGGAAATACTTCCTCATCCCAAGAAGCCAAGTCTCAACTTCTTAACCAGATGTTATCTAACCATAAAATGTGGGAGGCTTGGCCTTCCTAAATTCTTCATGAGAGTTGTTCTTTGAATACCTCTTCCTCTTCTTCCTATGAGATAAAAAAATTAACCCTTCAATGGAATCCTTAGTGTCAGATGACTCACTAGAAGAGATTTCTAGAGTATATGACCTGCCCCTAGAAACTCTTCTTGAACTATGGGACATCTATGGGACATCTTGTGAGAATTCCTCCTTGAGCTATTCCCACTCTTCTCTTGATTTTCTGAGTTATGTCAAGAGTTAATCCTCCTCTGAATGTTTGTCAAACTTTGAAGCATAACTGCATCCAACTGATTCTGCTCTTTTTCAGATCTAAGCAGGCTCTCATTGTCTACTCTACAACTCTACAGTTCCACCGTTAGGCTCCTCATGGTTTCTACAATGTCTGGGGGAGTTACTTGGTTTCTCCTACCATTGGATTCTGTCTCTTCATTCTCAACCTGTATATTCTCTCCCATTGCATCTACCTCAACTTCATAAGGATCTTGTGCATCATCCATGATGATGACCTTCTTGGCCCAACCAAGACTAGATATTTCCCAACTGCACTATACTCATTACTAACCCTCAACAGTCACTGACAGGGTAAATTTTAAGGGCGAAATTTTTCCAATTGGCTATTTTGCGGGTTTTTTTTCCCAAAAAAATTCGTTATTTGGTCATTTTTAGTCTCTAATATCGCCTATATTTACATAAAATATGTTTTTTTATCATAATATTCGCCAAAATTTACATATTTCAATAGTAAATTGTATGTTTCATATTTAATATTCGCCTACCTATCTATATACATGTTTTTTTCCATCTAAAATAATCGCCTAGGATACTATACTTAAGTATACTATTAGAATCCTTAAAAATACCCTGGTCACTGATATGTTTCTGAATCTGCAAATGTGTTCATATAAACACACTTGTTAGATTTATTGAGTTCTTAGAAAATCCAAAATCAATTTTCATATATTCTGGAAAATATCCATATTAACAATTTTTGTCAAATTATGGCTATAAGAACCTTTCTGGTAAAATTAAAGAAACATATGAATAATCAATTCGGAATTTGACCCTATAAAATTGTTCCCCTTTGGATAAGGTTTCCAACGACTATAAGTATGCTCAATTTTGAATTCTAAGCATGAAGTTATAGTCTTTTAAAATTGACAAAATTGGTCCAATTTCTGCACTTTCCCTGTAGGTGAATTTAACCCGAGAGACCAAATTTAGACACCTGCAAAAGATCACCTATGGATATCTAGAATAAAATAGCTATTGGATTAGATAATATATGTGACCAAGATTATTTATCAATTTTCATATCTTTGATCTGATGCTCCAATCACTTGCTTTAGAGTTCTGGAATTGACTACTTTTCCCCTCTTTCACCTTTTCCAAACTTAGAATTTTGCAGTTCTGTAACACCCACCCTCATTCCAAATCCGACCAATTTTATGTTGCTCTAATGGTTGCTGTTAAACTCCAGACCCAAATTTATTGATTAAAAAAAATAAATTGGGGTCAAGGGGGATTTTCCCCTTGCGGCCTCCCCGTGCCGCTACAGGGGGGTTGAGGGTAGCGCCCTCGTTTTTTTGGTAAATGATTCAATTTTTCGTAATCTAGCGCATAAGAAAAATGTCATTTTTTCTTATGTAGCAAGGGTGCCGACGTGGCCTGACATGTTCCTCCTGAGGTGTCAAATAGGTCCTACCTGTCACCATGTGTCACGACCATGTCACTTCTGCCAGCCACCAGGTCGCCACACCACCATACCACCCATCCTTGGGCATGAGTGCGTCGATGGTTTTCCTCATTACCAAAAGTGGTAACACCTCGCAAAAGTAGTTTTGAAAAAGTCTCTTGGGGAGGCGTTGTCAATAAAAAAGTGACACACATCCCGAGCGGTTTTTGACCTAACGCCTCGCTCAGCCAAAATTAACCGCCACACAAGTTGTCGACGCGTTATGAGAGACAACCATTGATATTCCATAAGATCCGACGATCAAATATTTGCTTTCCTATTGTTAACTATCACGTACATTCCCAAGGCATCGTCAAATGTAACCATTGATCTTGCCTATTGCTCAATTGTTGGATCTTCATCCGCCCCCGCACTTCATCATCCGTGATTACCCATATGTGGGCTTGATGCGTCAGGTTGACATCATACTTATAGCTCCTATGGCTCCTCCACATCATGCCCCTTGATCATGTGTATCCTCCATGTCATGACCCTTGCCCATGTGGATCCTCCATGTCATGCCCCCTTAAAATTACAAAAATATTAAAATTTCAAATTTGTATGAAATTGTGATTCATCAATAAGGGGATTGTTAACAAATTGACTATGGCCTCTTATTCGTCATTTAACAGAACCTGTATTTTACAGAATCATTCCACAACAATTTTGCAGTTCTAAAAAATTTCCATTAATTGATCTACCTCTCACACTAGTAGATCACAGATCTACCCCATGGCTTGGTCAGAATACCATCCGACAATTAAAATCACAAATTTTCATAGGAACATTTCACATGTAACTCAGAATTATACTTGTAATGGTGCATTTAGGCCCGCACATCTACGGTGTTGCAACCATAAGCTCTGATACCACTCTGGAACGTCCCCATCTCTCAATCCAGCCAACAGAGGGGACATTAATTAACTCAGGGCCTCTTAATTTCACCCCATAACCATAATTATGAATTTATAACAATTAAAATGCATGTGCAAATATGGAAGTAAAAACAAACAGCAGAAATAACACAATTCACACACACAACATGCAATTTACAGGCATAATTATCACATGAATACAAATAAAAATCATTGCACATAAGATACATAAGAATACTTATCTTTAAACAAAGAATATCTAGGTGACTGGCTATGTGAGAGTGATTTTCTACCCTGCTGCAGGCACTCTACCCATCATATACTCTTTTTCCTGAGAGGCTACCCCCAAGCTAGTCTATGAGGAAACCAGGGTGAAGGATACACCTATAGGCTTCTCTCTCTCATCCCACAACTCACTCTTCTCTCTATGCTTATCCAAAAGATCCAATAGATCTCTACAGGGTTCTCACTAAGTCATCACAACCATGAAATTCCTTCCAACTACTCCACACAACACAAGGAAGGAATTTCCCTTTGTTGATCCACAGTTCCCTCAGGAAATACAACCCTTACAGTGCTTACCAATGTGTGCAGTGAGAGTCCAACCTTCTATATGCTATTGGAGAACCTACTGCAACATTTATCCATGGCTTCTCAAGCATCCAAAAGTAGCAGAACTCAATGGGTAAAGGTTCCTAACTTTCCCAACCTCCATTCTCACCTACAACCATCTATTTTCCCTTCCAAAAATGCATTGCTATCTCTAGATTCGAATTTCCAAGTTAAACACAATTTGGTAATGGACATGAACAACAATAGGAAAAGTCTACGTAGTGTATAAGCTTACATGAGAAAATTATCCAAAGAGTGTTGACTCCAAGGGATATGAGGTAAGGATGAAAATACAACCGACATAGCTTCTGACCATAGAAGAAATGGGAATGCCGACATCTGACATAACTGTCACAACCCCCATGCTTCAATAACTGCATGAAGTACTTTTCCCACCAACCTCACATATGCATTCAATGATTGGGTTTAATAGTAAACAGAAGGTAATTGGATCATTTAAGGCACATGGTTGAATTAGATGAGTTCTTGTTGAAAATATAACTCTGAAGGTTCTCCCTCATGTTTTTGGTGTGGGTGTGATGAGGGGGACTTGAAGGCTTTCTTCCTTGTACATTTATGTAAAAAGTGACTTTTATATAAATAAAGTGTGATGTTTTGTACTTTATGAGTATGGGTCTCACTTAAGTGAAATATTTAATAATTAAGTGATTTAATTATTAAAAAGTGAGCGCATTTAATTTAGACCCTTGATTTTATAAATTGATCTCAACCCTAGATTTGGTAGTTATCAAGGTATTTACAAAAGACAAAGTATAAAGACAATGAGAGAAGGGGCATTGAACACACTCACCATGAAAGAGAGGAAGATGGAGGTTGAGGACCAAGAAGAGTTCCCTGCTAGAGAAGGGCACGAATGCCAAGAGAAAGGAGCAGTAGGCATCCCAAGAAGCAGCACACATCCCAAGGCTACCTGTAGCAGACCATACAACATTTAATACAGTCACACATGTGGGTTCAAATATCAAGAAAGCTGGCTTGAATCCCAAGAAATTTAATGTGCATTAAATGCAGACCATACATCATTAATTGCAGGCACATGTGGGCTCAGAAATCGAGGCAAAAGAGGAGTAGGGTGTACAATACCGTACAATACACACATCGCCGTACAGTACCGTACAATACATACATCAATTTTTTGGCACGATTTTCAAGGTTGGCACATATTTTGAGGTAGTTTGTTGCTGCAATATTTATTGCGAAATTTTTCCAGTAAGGGTTGAAAGATAAATTACATTGTAATGGAATTTCTACTCTTCTTAATGAAAAATATTCTTCTTAGGGTTTTCCCCAGAATGGGGTTTTGCCCGGTCTATATTGACCAAACATGTATGTGTTCTATGTGCTTGTTAATTTTCGGTATTTGAAGGGATCTTGAATTGGTGGTTTTAGTTTCAAAGTATTCTGAGTTAATCTTTAATTAAAACCCTAGATGTTCAAGTGTTTGACAGAACGTGTGAATGGACAATTTCATACTTATGTCATTTTTCTTCATGATATCAGAGCGATACTTAAGTAGGAAGCAAGCAAGTGTTTCATAGTAGTGCAAAAGAAAGTGTTGTGGTTGTCTTTCAGTTGTTCTGGTTGTAGGTGATTTTCCAATGATGAGTATACGGTTTGAAGATAGGTTGGATGGTGTATCCAACTATCTACCATGGAAGGTAAGAATAACCGCTATATCGAAAGAATGGAAAATTTGGAGATTTCCTAATAGTACCATAACCAAGCCAACATATAAGGATGAGCTTGATGACCATGAAGCTCTTGAAGCTAGGGGTCAGAGAATCATCCTAGATGGGTTTAAAGAAATCTCATTCCACATTTAGTAGAGAAGAAAACAACTAAGGAGATGTGGGACAATTTGAACCATTTGTTCGAAGCTAAGAATGAGAACCGCAAGATGGAGCTTAGATACAAGCTACACAGTATAAAAATGACTAAAGATGAAAGTGTAGTCTCCTTCTTGACTCGTGTTGCACAGGTGAAGGACGAGTTGGTAGCAGTAGGAGAGATTGTCCCTGATTTTGAATTGGCGAGGATAGCCCTGAAGGGCTTCACCAAGAAGTGGGACGTCTTTGTAAAGTGTATTGTGGGGAGAGAGAAGCTTCCCAATTGGTCCATATTATTAGATGACTTTACCTAGGAGGAGATCTGGGAGGGGTCTCAGGTTGGTCAGGTTAGTGAAGATGTTGAGCAGGATGTGGCACTCGTAACCAAATTAGAGAACAAGAAGAAGAAATATTTGAGTTACATCAAGTGTTTTCAATGTGGTCAGTTGGGACACTTTGCCTCTAAATGTCCTGAGAAGAAGAAGGAAAAATCAGAGAAAGATACTGCAACAACTGAAGTAGATGAGTTTGCAGGTCAGTTTGAGCATGAGTTTTCTCTAGTTTCTATTGACTCTAGTGCGGGGAGCTCAGTTTTTGAGCATGTCTGGATTGTTGACAGTGGGTCAACCAGACATATGACTGGATTATATGATGCATTTCATATTATCACAAAGTTGGGACCAGGACATTATATTCAGACATATATTGACAGTCCACATATATTTATTAGAGGAGTTGGAACAATTAGGTTTTAACTAGACCTTAGAGAGGTCCTGGAGACACATGGAGTTCTCTTTGTTCCTGGGATGAGAGTTAGTAAACTCTTGTCTTCATCTTTAGAGGATGATGGTTATGGGTTGTTGGTCAGGGGTGGTCATGTTTTCATTTATCAGACAGATGATCCAGTCAGGACCACAATCTTGCTTAGTGATCGCAGGCATATGTTATATGTATTAAGAGGACATGTTGTACGTCTAGGGATAGGTGGATGGCTATCTAAGTCAGATTCAGAAGATGGGGCAAGAGATGCATTTGATCAGCATGCTATTTACGTTTCTTCTAAAGAGGAGATTGGATCTCTCCAAAGCATTGGAAGAACACTCAACCAGTCTAGTGGTGATGGTGATGAGCAGGTTGATGAGGCTCATATAGAGTCTCAAGAGTCAGAGTTCCATCTTAGAGGTGGGCAGTTGTCTCCGAGAGGAATTCCAGAGCAGGAGGGATCTGCGTTAGGAATTTGAGGTGGAGATTCTTATGGTGCCAGAAGGACCTCCCTCGTTAGGAGGGAGTGTTGAAAAGATAACTCTGAAGGTCCTCCCTCATGTTTTTGTTGTGGGTGTGAAGAGGGGGAATTGAAGGCTTTGTTCCTTGTACATTTATGTAAAAAGTGACTTTTATATAAATAAAGTGTGATGTTTTGTACTTTATGAGTTTCGGTCTCACTTAAGTGAAATATTTAATAATTAAGTGATTTAATTATTAAAAAGTGAGAGCATTTAATTTAGACCCTTGATTTTGTAAATTGATCTTAATCGTAGATTGGGTAGTTAGTAAGGTAGTTACAAAAGACAAAGTATAAAGACAATGAGAGAAGGGGCATTGAACACACTTACCATCAAAAGAGAGGAAGAGGGAGGTTGAAGACCAAGAAGAGTTCCTTGCTAGAGAACGACATGACTTCTAAGAGAAAGGATCAGCACACATCCCAAGGCTGCTTGTAGCAGACCGTACAACATTTAATACAGTCACATGTGTGGGTTCAAATCTGAAGAAAGTTGGCTTGAATCCCAAGAAATTGACTGTGCATTAAATGCAGTCAATACAACATTAATTGCAGGCACGTGTGGGCTCAGAAATCGAGGCAAAAGAGGAGCAGGCCGTAAAGTACCGTACAATATGTACAACATATTTTTGGCACAAATTTTGAGGTTGGAACAGATTTTGAGGTAGTTTGTTGCTGCAATATTTATTGTGAAATTTTTCCAGTAAGGACTAAAGGATAAATTTCATAGTAATGGAATTTCTACTCTTCTTAATGAAAAATATTCTTCTTAGGGTTTTCCCCATAATGGGGTTTTTCCCGATCTATATTGACCAAAAATATATGTGTTCTATGTGCTTGTTAATTTTCAGTATTTGAAGGGATATTGAATTGGTGGTTTTAGTTTCAAAGTATTCTGAGTTAATCTTTAATTAAAACCCTAGATGTTCAAGTGTTTGACAGAATGTGTGAATGAGCAATTTCATACTTATGTCATTTTTCTTCAGTTCTAAGGTTGAAACTTGGCAACATAGGATTTAGTTTCTCCATAAGCCCCCTTTCCTCTTCCCCTCTGGTGGAATCATAGCCCCACTAATGCTCTTTACACAACCATCTTGTACCATTTTATTAATTTCCAACATAATATTTACATACATTTTGAAATGGCATGATAAGCCAATCATACGGTCCAAAAATATATACATCATACATGCCTCACTATTCACTAGTCAGGCCTTGGCCTTGAGCTCCGCACTAGGAGTCCATACTAGCATATTTACACCATTTACATAATTTGGATTAAATACATTCCAAGTCAAAATTGGGGGTATTGCATTGTTTTCCATCCCAAACTTTTCTTCCCATCATGGAATGGCTTGAAATTCCTTTCATTACCTTCAAACTTTCTAGAAAATGATTTGGTCTTAGTTACATGTGCATGAGCTTTATTAATGTATCCTTTCTTAATGAGTTGAGATTCTTCATCTAATATTGATTTACAAAATTGATCAAAAGTTTGTATAAGGGCTTTGGGATTTAGCTAAATCACCCTTTTCCTGGATTTTTTGAACATTTTAAAAGTCCAGGGAAGCTTACTTTCAACCATAGCAATCAATTGAAAATATTTCTTCTTGTAATTAACCTGTATTTTCTCTATTTGAGCATTCAAATATGTCACTTCATTCAAATAATTAGCCATTTTATCCAAATCAACATGATCTAGATTCAACATTTTTTATTCTTTGTGGAACACATTAGTAAGATTAGTATCTTTGTAACCAACCTCTAACTTTTCCCACAATTCTATTGTGTTATCTAAATCAACAAACCGTCTATTAAGATTGTGGCTTAAATCCTTACAAATGATCCCTCTTATTTTCTCAATCTTGGTTCTCCATATCTCTGTTTCTCTATCATTTTGTCCCGATTCTACAACATCTTTGTTAGCAATCCTCCACAATGCTTTTTCTCAAAGAGCATTCTTTATTGCAACTTTCCAATATGAATATATATCTCCATCAAATATGGGTAAAACTTCAACCCATGACGTTAGAGACAAAATAATCAACCCATAAGAGAATGGGTTGGCTTAAGAAGTCTATCCAAACAATTCAAATAACCAATCTGTCTAGGCGCAGTCTAGTGAAGTAGAACCTCAACAATTCAACACCATGAACATGGGAGCTCTGATATCATGATATAGTTCAAAAAGAGAGATACAGATCATTGAAGAATATTGCATCAAGGATAACTTACAAAAAATGAAAAATAGAATTAACAAAGATTTATTCTATTTAACAAGAAGAATAATACAATCCAAAATATATGAAGAGATTTGACTGCTAAATCTATTTCTAACTCTGAAATCTAATATTCCAAGGTGTTTGACGATAGGCAAGGTTAATACATATTTATAGTTGTACTTACAAATTCACTCAATCAATTTAATATCTTCTAGAGGAGTCTAAATTCTAGGAGCTTCTAAGCTTCTAGAGAAATGATCTCATCTACAAAATTCCAATAATCATCTCTTACATTATCTAACACGAAGGACCTCTCACCACATAGAAGGGAGATAGTGTAGCTACATTCATTTCTTGTGTAGATTTTCTTATTGATTTTAACTTTAAGTGTGTGAGCCACTGAGTATTCCATTATGTTGGGGCATTGCATGGGGGACCATCCCCCGTGCTTGGTGTTTGCATTGTTTGGGAGGAAAGACGTCCTTAGGATGTGATTCACCTACAATTGTCATTAGACTTAAAGAGTAGTTTGCACTAGTTCGCTAGACTTACTAAAGGTGAGTTTGGGTACATATCAGTTATGACCATTTAGTTTTTTTCTCAACCAATCAAGTTTATTGTTTAAAAGCGTTGTAAAGATAAGGATTTCGCATGCTTGTTTTCTTTTTCTAAGTTAAGGGAGGGAAAATCCATCAAGTGACAACCCAACCAACATATTTATGTTGGATTGAGTTGTTACGCCTTGTGCAAAATAAAAAGGGCATGACCCTCCAACAATGATGATTACACATAAACCACAAATTTTGCAACAAAACAACATTGATTATACAATGTATTTACGATTTGATAAAGCAAAGGCATATTAACATGCTTTGTATTAAGATAACTAGCATACCCTCAAAACAAGGGAAGGGAACATCAAAGAGAATTGAGGGTTCGATGCATTGTAGTGGGAAAGGGGGAGCTTGTGTAATTTTGGACATTCTACACTGCAATATAACAATCGAACACAAGGAGTGTGGGTTCCTTTTAAGTTCAATATTAACAAAGATACAAAAGGTTATGTTGGATCTACTTTTCCCTTTGTAATCGGTTCATAATTCCTCCCATGAATCCGACAACAACCAACCTAGAATCAACAAGGAATTTGAATCAATCAACCAAGGCGATTAGGGTCCTTTGTTTTCTTCACTTATGTAACTCCTTCCCCAAACACGTCACACTATCTAATATTATTTTATATTATTTTTGGGTCTATGTCCTTGGATGGAGTTATTCCCTTATGCTATCATAATACACAACTATTTCGACAAACTTGACAAATAACCAAAACTAATTCATATAAATCAGTTTGGGCTTGTGCTTTTTTAGGTAGAATTGGAAGACATTGTCAAGCAATGCATGATCATGCCACGTGGCATTTGTATAACTAAAATACAACTCATAACAAGAGATAGGTAGGAGCAATCATAAGTTTTCTCATGTGAGTATATCTACCACGCCAGAATCTTTGATAACATCATCAATGACAATAGGGAGTGAACCTAGTCAAAGGAGGCTTACCATGACACCATGGTCATGTCTACAAGTTCTAAGTCATTGGGACACATTGAGACTTCTTGGATTTTGATGTGGCACTAGCTTACCATGGGAACTTGAATGGTCTACAAGTTTCTTTTAAAATTTGACTAAGTATTAGGTTGGGTGTGAAACATTAATGAAGTACAACAATATTATGTACACAAGTTCAAACATAGCATAAACTTTATGTTATACCCTATATAAGTTACTTCACATCCTTTCAAATGAATTATCCTTGCAATATTTTTAGGTCTATAATTTTGGTAGATTTAAAATCTTCTATTCTCAAACATGCATAATTTACTCTGCATAATTTACTCTAAGTCCTTAACTCTCTAATTAGTACTATATATGAATCCTTTTAGGTTGACAAAGGGAAAAAGGATTTTAAAGGTTGTGTTTATGATGCATGACTCTTCCTATGGACCCAATGCAATGCTAAATTAGAATTTCATATTCTTGCGAGTGTAAATGTGGATGGATTGTATCCACGTTCTTTTTAGAATATAAAGACTTCCTCTCAGCCCCAACACCCCTTTCAACTAAAATTTATAGTATTTTGAGTCCGAATGAAACAAAGGTTATTTAAAGGTCGTATAAGAGTCAATGAACAAAGGTTATTTAAAGGTCGTATAAAAGTCAATGAACAAAGGTTACTTAAAGGTCATATAAGAGTCAATGTCTTATTATACCTGCCGAAGGCCCTTGCAGGTATATTGTATTCGATAGGCTTTGACTAGCAATTAATTTACCATTGACTAATTTAATTTTGCAATTTCTCGTAACTTACTTTTACATTGGACATTGAATTTTGTATTTTTCTTAGATTTTGAATATTCATTTATCTACCCTGTGATTGGCTAATCACATTGAAGCGTTATTTCCCAGCAGACGGTGGGCTTATTGGTAATAACGAAAGTTTTTCAATGCATTCAATGTACGTAAGACCGTGTGTTGGATGGTAGAGGTCTCCACCGCCACCGCCTCGGTCTCCACGGCCATGCATTGATAGCCACTGATCTTGGAATTGGAAACAGTGTTTAATGCACCTCCTGACCTTCTTGCTGCACCACCTGCACTGCCACCTTCACCGCCACGACTGCGTTCACTTCCACGACCTTCATTGCCATGCCACCGCCGTCACCACCATGCCACCGCCTTCATCAATGCTACTGCAACGCTATTGGTTAAGTGCATCACAGCTATGCTAATGTATGCCACTATTTGTTTCTCAACCCCATGTCGAATTCCTTTGTTGATGTATTGCTGAGGATCACCTAGTTTGGTCTAAAACCCCTGCGCGTGGAAGAGACACATTTAGCTCTTTCTTCTTCTTCGGCCTCTCTGGCTAAAAGAATTCCAATCTCTGCTTCTAATTTTCTTTGAATATTGGACTATAGTTCTGAAACAAGATAGCAATCAATTGTTTGTCTTGAGATAACATAGAATAGGAGCAGCATAGACTAGGAGCAGCCTAAGAATTTACAACATAGAATTTGTTCTAAAAATCTTTAAAAAAACTTTATTTTATTTTATTTTATTTATGTACGGCAATATTGAACTACTTCTTATTTGTTACTTCCATCGATGCAGCGTGCATTACACTCCTCTTATTTTAGTTTTGTACTCTGTCGAAATCTTGACTTCCTGGTGATGAATATACTATGAAATCAATCAACCTTTAACTGGTAGGCTATTTGAGGTAAGGTAACAATTCCCACAGCTCATTTCGTTCAGTGTAACTTATATTTTTACGACTGCAAATATTGATAAAAAACTCGGATCCCAGCTTACTTTTCTATAGATATAAAAAAAAGACAACAAAAAAATACAAAAATTGATATTCAAATTTATGAGTATTTTACTGTTCAATCAACCAACTAGCCATGGACTATTCATTGAATGGAAAAAGAGGCACTACAGGCATTCTGTTATATCATTATGCAAATAGTTATAATATAAAACCTTCAAGAGTGGGTCATGAAAGCTTGGTGCTTTTTTTTACTGTTCACTTCACCAAATACATAAATTAAAAAGCTACCAATATGTAGGAAGATTTAATTCCAAAATTTCCTGTTTAATATTTTCTATGGCCTAGCCATTTCAAATGGAAAAGAGGGTTGCCACTTACAACTGCATCATATTTGCATTTAAAACTGCTATTAAATTTCCCCTTTTTGTTAGTATGTAGAGTTTCATTTTTATTTTTGCATTAGGGTTTTGTTTCAATATCAATGCGCCAAGGCTCGGCAGGTTTAGGTCTTTTGGACATAGACACAGGCGCCTACAAGTTTTTTTTATGGCAGTCATAGACAGGGTGAATCCTAGATTCTCCAATTGAAGTATGGGGGTAAAATAATTTTTTGACAATTTCATTAGATTCTACAATTGAAGTATGGGGGTAAAATAATTTTTTGACAATTTCATGATTTTCAAATTAAAATGGTGAAACTAACTTGTTTTTATTTAATTTATAGGCATTTTCACCATAATTGGAAAACTAGAGTACTATTTCAGTCTTTTTTTTCTTATCTCTAGTTCTAACGCAAATAAAAAGCTGTACAAAATACCTATATAAATCAAATTCTCATCTTATAACATAATACGTTGGTCGAGCTTCCAGCACAGTACCAACTATGGGGAGTCAAATGAAATTGTCTGTGCACAACACCCTTTATTCCCACTACCCACTGCCTTCACATTCTCTCAGCCTGCATGTATGCCCAACAGCTTCAATCTAACCTATTAAACTTATTTATTCCAAATATCCTCCTGTTTTCACATTCTTTAGCTTGCATGTATACCCAACAGCTTTGGTGTGACGGCATAGAATGTAACTTTCATCTGGCGGCTGCCTAGAATGTAGCGTGAACTAACTGTTACTTGAGAACTATTCTTTAGCTGAGATACACCATCGAATCTACATGACTGGTTTGTTTGTAAGAGAAACTTATTAAACAGTTTGGAGTAATCATTAACCAACCCGAGCGACAACTGTGTGTAGTATACAACCATGCCAAATGCCAAGTGTTAACATTCGATGGACATTTGTTAATGAGGTTACGATGTCATGGAAAAGGGGCTGGCTATAGATTTTAGTGTTTATGTTTTATTATTATTATTTTAGTTTATCCATGCTGGTCTTTTCCACGCCATATCCAACTGAGCTGCCAAAGTGATACATCTTAGCATAATTTTTATGGGTGCTTAATTATTCAATGATGGCATTTGATATACATGCTTTACATGGTTGTTTATGTTGTGATCATATTTAATATGCCTTGTGTTGCAAACAGAGTAAAAGGAAACATGGATTAGCAGTCTCTTATGGTGTAAAACGAACAAAAAAAAGTGCTATGGATATCTCCCAACTGTAATATCCTGTTAAGAGCAAACATGGTATATGTATGAGTACAAAATGTGTATTAGATGTGCATTATAACAAAATGTGTATATGGCCTTCATTTTTTGCATTGCGCATAGGTATCTCCGTTTCAGATCTGATTTTTTTTTTTAATAACTATATTTACTATTATATTAAAATGTTTTGATCTCTACTATGATCATTGATCCAGAGTACAGGCGACTGGTAGAATGCATAGCTAATTGCCTATGTCCATAGTTTTCTGCTAAAGGGTCTCCTCTAATCTCACTATTTTCACCATTTCTTTTGTAACAGCCGGTGGGTATATTCAACATGTAATACTCACCCATTATTGCACAGACATATCATAATAGGCATTAAATTAGCGTGATTTATTTACTGTGATCGTAATTTGTTTTTGTATTTCAGGGTAATTTGCGTGGAATTTAATCGCTTCGTTGACTATTCCATTATGAATTTAGGAGAAAATATCCTGTGCGAATAGCGATTGTTTTCTTCAGATTGCAATAGACTATTTTATATGTTCTTATCCATCATTTCAATGCATTGCAATTGCTTTCTCTGAATTGCAATAGATTGTATTATAAAAATATACCATTATCGCTTTGTCATATATTTCCTAAGCCAACCAAGGTTTTCATCTCCTAAAATTTATTCATAAAACTTTGTGTTGTAATGACTCTGCTCGAAACCGTTATAAAAACAAATGCATAATGCAATTTCAAAACTAAAAACAAAATGTACAAATGTCATAATTATGTAATCATAATTAAATTAATTATATGTAATGTTACAGTGTTATAGGCCAATTTGTACTCAAGTTTTGAACTTTATCTAAAAAAGAATTGCATTATTCAATTCCAAATCATTTTTTAAATATTTCAATGAAATAGTTTATAAAATATTATTAAATTTTTTATGATTGATATTCTTATAATTAAAATAATATAAAACAATTGTTTATATAAAACAATAGTTATTAAATTTTTATAAATTTTTTTTTCCAAGCTTCACTTATCATGATACTTTGGACAATTTTATTTTTATAATATATCATAATATCATTAATATTTTTTGAGTTTAAATGCTTTATGGGAAATTAGGTTTTGAAGCTAACATAATATGTTTTACCATAGCCAATTTCTATTTACAATCATCATGGTCAATTTGTATCTACAATCATATAATCATCCATAATTAATATGATTTAATAATGGTGCTTTTAATATATATATATATATATATATATGTCCATTCAAAATTTTAATTATATTATTTTATACTTTTTCATAATATAATCACATTTATCTATTCAAAATTTTGATTATATCACCAAAATGAAATGATCTTTTTTTTTTTTCAATTGTGGGTGGGGGGGCAACAATCTTTCCTCCCAACCATCCAAGCTACAACCAATGGACAACAAGATGAAATGATTATAATAAAAATGGATTCACTAACAATTTTATTTAATTTCTTTTTACATGAGCAATATTTTGAAAACCTTTAAGTCATGTGGTAGTTGACACAAATTCATTTATCTTTTCAAAATTTTGATTATATCACCAAAATTAATACTTTTTCATTATACAATCACATTTATATCTTTTCAAAATTATGATTTATATTGAAAAGAACTCAAGAAGCAACAACTAGGGTGGAGAACTTAAAGAGAGGAGCAAATCGAGTTAAAGCAAATGCACACGTGGAGTTTAACAGGCATCCGTATAACCAACATTGAAACTTGCAGCGTGGATAGAGACGATATCAACACTAAAGTGTTGTCTCATCTCACCAAATGGTGATCATGCTAAGTTTGTATTGCCATGTTGCATTGACAACTGTTTTGCATAGACACATCCCAACTTTAAATCTAGTCAAACAATTTTAATAATCATGTTGGTTATGAAACTAGTGGACCAAAACATCAACAAGCAGAGCAACAGATTGTGGCTTATGAGCGTTAGTAAGGTGTAGCAAATATTTACCATTGTTTCCATGGGTAAAGCAAAGTGGCAGCATAAGTGGGTTAAGGTTTCGAGCACTTTGGCAAATTTCAAAATATTTTGAAATGTGGTCTCAATTGTGCAATTGTCATTTACACGGTCATCACCTCTGCTTACTTTGACGTGATGGTTCATTTTGGCTCAGTAACTATAAGGTTGGTTGATAATTTAAACTAATCAATTATCAGTTCAGGTTATTAATAGTTCGGTGATTTATATTTAGATTATTTATGCACTAGCAGTTGCCTTATGGACATAAAGAGAAGAGTACAACCACAACCACCTTAGCAAGGGTAGTAAAATAATGTGTTGAGTTGGTTCAACCGCTAATTAAAAGAATAAATGGGAAAAGAGACATCAACGACATCTTTAGGTAATTAATAAATCGCAGACAACGATGGTGGATTTGGTCATGCCTTGACATAGACCTATGCTCTATTAGTTGTTTATGTTGGTGCCAATAATCCTTACGGGTTATCCCATAACTATAGAAACTGGTAGGTTCTTTCATTATGGGGTTTGCTAGTCACTTCGCTTGAATTCAGATCGAACGAACAAATGGAACCGCAGCTCAGCCATCTAACTATAGGATGGGTGAATTCACTAACACTCAAGCAAAAATATCTTTTTATGTATCTACTATCCATAATAATTAATACATACAAAGAAGTTGCTCAATAACAACAACCAAATCACCAAGGTCCAACACCCAAACCTACTCGATAACAACAACCGAATCACCAACATCCAAACCTACTTGATAACAACAGCCAAATCGCCCAAAAGTATGTGTATCAACTCGCTCAACTAATCGAGTACCAAGTCATGCAATTCGGCAGGTATTGTCGCTATGCGACCTTGTTTAAATAAAAGAATGCTTAAAATGTGCTATGTGCTAATATTATGGAGGGTTATATTTGGTGGGCGCTTGCGAGGAACAAACCCTTATTGGTCCACATGCTCTTCTCTCAATGCCATAGCATTCATCTTTTAGGTTATAACATGCACATAATAATTTTACAAACCCGATGCATCAATTAATTAATTTAAATAAAATCCCTTTTGGGTCCAAGGTTTTGAGTGTAGATTACGACCTTTGCATTCCAAGTTACAGAACCTCCTACATGGACCCAACATATTATTAGATAAAAACATTATAGTTTCAGGGCCGACACTTTGGGTCAATTGTGTGCTTTAAGTTTTAACAGGTGCATAATTTTTGCCCTAACCTGACCTCCCAATTCAATATATGTAATAGTACTTTCTAATCTAAGATCCTTAATGGGTTGCACTATTTGTGTTTTACAAAATGACAAAAACTACCCATGGATGTGGCCCTAATTTATTTTTTATTTTTTATTATCACTTACACACAAAGAAGGGAAAGGGTAACAAGGGGTATTAATAAAGTTCCACATGGTAGGTTTGAATGTTTCCATATCATAAAAATGATGTTATCATTACATTTGTGGACCAGTCTACCTTGCCATATGGTAGTATGATTGGCAATGCCATTTCCACTTTACTTTGCCACATAAAAGTGCATGAATTGCCATGACATCCTCAAGTCTCCATCGATCACATCACTATGGATGACATGCCATTAATATCTTGACACATGGAGACTTCTATTTGGTCGATCACATCACTATGGATGACATGTCATCAATATCTTGACACATGGAGACTTCTATTTGGTTCAAGTTTTAATAGCCCTCACATTGATGTCCATACAAGCATCCTACATCTCATTCCCTAATAGAAGCACATGGCAAGACGTTGTACTTAGGGCCATAATTGTGTCTTTAATCTACTTTTACTACTGTCATTATCACCACATATAAAATATGAATGACCCATGCACTAGATAAGGCATACTTTGTTGATGTCAACATAGTGAGGTGGCACTCTCTTAGTATGCCATTTGTTTATGTAATTTTTCCTTGGATGTAGGGTTCAAACCCTACTTCTTAATAATACATAGTAAATTCCATAGTAACATAAACTTAAATTCCATAGTAACATAAACTTAACATAGTAAATTCCATAGTAACATAAACTTAACACAATAAGCAACCTTGATAATAATAATTGTTATGATATACATGGAATTCCATCACTATATACCAATTTCATCATTTATGCAAAATATGGTAATCAATTGCCAATTCCAACCTCTAATTTCAAAGCATGCTTACAACAACAATAAATCACTATATCATCAAATTCTAACACCCAATAAATGCAAACATTCACTAAAAAGTAATTGTAAAATCATATCAACTTGATACTCAACTATATTGTAGATCATATCTTGATCTTGTGTACCAAGCTCTGCTTGGCTAAATGTTAATTTTATCTGGTACCTCCTTGCTAACCCAAGTATTCACTTTAAATCCTCAAACTTTCAAGCCCACACATCGATGAAGGATAATGGGAAATAATACCATAACTAACAAAAACATCAATGCCATTTCTTGATCTCGTTCATCTTCTTTTGATAACGTAAAATCCAATGACAATGCTAATTTCCAACCACGTCCCCCTCTTCCTCTTCTTCCCTTCCTTATATAAGAAAATTGTAATAATTAAGTTTTAATATTATTATAGTTCAAAAATTCACCTAACCCTACATCCTTAAACCCTATCTCCTTATCCTAATTTTGTTCTTTCTTGGATCTAATCATATTTTGTTTACTTATGATAACTAGTTATATTGTAATATATCCAATTTTCATTCTTATTCCTTTAACATTATTTATTTGAGCTCTTAATTGTTTCAAGTATTATAATAACCCCTTTTGGGTATCAAATTTTATTGTAGATTATGTTTACTTACTTGTCTACAATTTTCGACTTGGCCTTCTCTCCCAAATGACCTTTTCCCCTCCCCATTGTTTTTAGCATTGCTTTTTTTTCTTAAGGCTCGCACCCATGGAGTTTCGAATTGACGACCTTAATCAAGGAGTGCCTTAACTGTACACCCATTCACTATTTATTCTACGCCCCGTGGGATTTTTTTAGCATTGCTTCATGTCCATATGATAAATAATTTGGGCCAATCTCTTGCATTTTGCATCATACACAAACTTGCCAAATTATCAAGCATAAAACATTAATAAATATTAAATAGTGCATAGTACTAATAGCCTTTATTACTACCTAAATTTTGCACACCTGCAACATTTCGGCGTTTATTACGGAAAGACATTGTCTACATACAACATGCAGATCACAAAGCTTCATTTTCATAAAAAATAAACATGTGGAATGGAGTTGTTTTTCGTAGTTAAAGTTTTGTTGACCCACATGGTTTAATAAAAGAGGAACCCATGCGGCATCTCACTGAAAATCCTTCGAAACCCATGTGGCTATGCATATGGGTAGACCCATAAATTTTGCAATGAATTCAAAACTTTCCAATTGCATTTTGAGCACCAAAGAGGTTCGAATTGGCTTGTATCAAGTACTTGGGCATTAGATAGCCCTATCTTTATACCTACAAGTCACTTCATGAAGAAGAACATTCATATTTTAAACCAGTTCTTCGAAGACCTCCAGTTTGGCTATAAAAGGAAGCCATGGGAATGCATTCAACATGAAAAATTTAGAGCAAGGTTATGCTACAAGAATTCTCTTAGAGGACATCTCTTCCATCCACATTCTTACCATTCATTGGCATTTCAAGTTCCCTTGACTTCTTCCTCGAGAAGAAAGTGTTTTCCTCCATCATTCCAAGTTAGTTGGAGGGAAATTAGAGAGAATTAAAAGGACACTCCCAAAGAGAGTGATATATTCCCCTTGGAAGTTACATTCCTCAAGGTAATAACATTGTTTTCAAAGCTTTTCCATTGGACATTAATCATTTGGTTGAAGCTTATCTCTTTGTTTTGTTTCCATATCATATTGGAAAGTTTAATATTAGAAGTAGTTGTTACATTTAATGTTATTTGTTTTATGGATTCAACATTATAGTAATTGTTATACCAACCTTCTATGTATTGTTTCCTTCACTGCAACCTACAAGGAAAGGATATTGAGATCACCACTGAGCCATTTTTCCCACAATAGTATTAACGAATCCAATTTTTGTTTTTATTTATTTTTCATCTATAGGTTGTCTATTTGCTTTCTACTAATTTTGGACTTGCGGTAGGATCATATGGGTTTTCTTCATGCCCCTAACTAGTGAGTCTTGTAGGCTAAAGACCATTTTCTTTTCATTTTTAAGCCCACACGGTACTGGTGCATGTTTTGAGCAAACTCACGTGGCTATTCCTTCAACAATCACATTGTCACTCGTGTCCATTTTTCTTTCAACTACATTGTTTTACTGCATGACCATTGTAACCCTAATCCTGCACTATCGCTCGAGGGTTGCAAGTATGGTTAGCCACACTACTTTCTTGTGCATAAAATAACTCTCAAGTTGTAGGGTTGCTCAACTTTGACTACTAAGACCCACATGAAAGTAACCGAATTAGGTTTAGTTAGCTTGCTTTCTTCACAATTGTAGTCCACATGGTTGTTCACACATTCTAATGCATTAAAAAAACAACCACAATATGTTTTTGCTTCCTTTGTCATTAAATCACCTAGTTTAAAGTAACCTTATAGCCTACACTATAGTAGATCACACACATCTTTATTTCTTTCAAAGTTAAAAGGAATTATCAGTCTAGGAAATTTGGATAAACTTATATTAGTTTAATTTTATCGCTTGCATATTTATTTTCCAATTTTTTTTATATTAGTCCAATCTTCACACACACAAGGGACGTAAAAACTCTTCAAATGTTAGTATGTTGTTTGCCTTGTGCCTATAAAGTGATCTTGGTGAATAAAAAATGACCAAGAGAGTGAAACACCTCTCTTTGCACATTTTATTTGAAAGTATTACTTGCAACCATCCAAATTACACTTAAGAAATTAAATTTGAAGGAGTAAGAACACATACATGTTCACATCCTTTAACTTTATTTCTCCAAGTTCAATTGCAAGTTTATTTTGAATCATTTTTACTACACGTGTTTTACCACTTGAAGCACACACAAAGTGACTAAAGACTCTTATGAGTTAAGTATGCTCTTCATCTTGCACTCATAAAGTGATCTTTATGAATAACAAAATTGGGGGGTTTAAGATATATATCTTACTTTTCACACACTAATTCAAAACTTATACCCTTTTAATATCAATCAACAAATTAATCCTAAATCAACTTAATTCCTCTATCAAGAGGTGCCAAAACAAATTATAGTCTAAGTTAGGATTCCTTGGCTAGGCATCCAAAAAATGCCCCTCAATCTCTTTCACATAAAACTATAGTTGTTGGTTTCTTTTAGGGAAATTTAAATCTTGCTATACCGAGTGTGACAAAACTCAAATAACAAGGTGTAGTGCCGAAGGAAACTTAATGTGAGGTCAGGTTGTTTTTGTTTGCTACATTGATCCACCCAGCTCTTTGTGGAGGCGACACACGACCGTTTGAGGCGAAACCCCTGATCCACATTTGAGGCAAGTATCTTAGTGGTCAAAATCTAGGATTATAACCATGTTGTATTTGTTCGATGCATTTACACCTTAATCATATTTGGTTGGTTTTGGGAATGTTGATGGTGCCTTTGAAACATAGCCCCAACACCCCTCATTATAACTGATTCATTCACACCTTTACTAGCCATATTTGGTGGGTTCACAACCATATGACAAGAGAGTTATTGGAAGGCCTAATTTCCACATTGAGAGGAAGGACATTAAGTCAATAGTATCACATCATTGTTTCTTTTAATTACAACGAACTTGACATAATTAAGAAATACATACTCTAAATCAACATTAACCTGATTTTGAAAGACACATACTTGCACCATTATTTGCATATGTTATCATCGCCATCATATTGTTGCATTTTTCAATTATAGTTGTCTCTTATTGAACGCACCAAAAGTATTACTCCCATGAAATAAGGAACCATAGCAAACCTACCACCACCTTGTCATTCCTTAGAGATTCAAGGCCTTCCTACTTTCATAGGAGGAGTTCCTGCTACCCCTACTCCTCGTCCTCGATGTGGCCAACCACCACTCAACACTTACACATGTGCATATATGATTGGATTGATTGTGCTTGTACATGCCTTGCTCAATAAACCCTCTCAAACACCTGTTTCAAACCCTCCTATGTCCAGTGGAGGTGCACCCTCGCAACGCACGATGGTTAGGCCTACTCAAACGACATTTCCATTCATGGCTAGCTTATTAAAAATCATCAATGATCATATATGCCATGATCCAACATGGCCTCCCATATCGGTAAAGTTATGTTTGGACATAACCAAGTTTGAAGGAAAACAAGGCTATGATCCTGCAAACCATGTGATGTCATTTCAATTATGGTGCTCATCCAACGTTTTAGTTGAATATATCATCCACTCTTCAATTATTTTAGAGGACCCTTAACAGAATGACAACGATGGTATGCTTATCCACCTACAAGCACACATGCAATCTTTGAATCAATTCCCATAGTTTTCCTCACTTATTTTCTGCTCCCTGTTATCCATGACCTTAGACTCAAGATTCTTTTAGAATTTAGGCATAAGACATCCACTCACATTGTCAACCACATCTATGAATGGTGTTAACGATGCACATTATGTAAGATCAATGTACAAACTAAATTCTTGTTAGATTGGTTCCTCAAATCCCTTTTCTCGATGATCGCCAAGGACATCACAACCACCATGCCAAATAATGAAGATGAATCCATCCTCAAAGCTCAACACTTTGATTTAATTTAATCCCAGTCCATGTATTTATACACAACTATCCTTGATGCTCCTTGTCATCAATATTTGGAGCAAACAAACCCCAAAACCTCACACATCGCTGATGGGATCATTAGGGCCATTTCCCATCAAGGGAACACACCTAACCCTTATGGGTCTATACCATCAAACCAACCACATGGTATCCCCCCTTCACCACTAGTCATTAGCATTCCACCAAGTGGACCTAACCGAACTTATGGATCACTAACATATGGACCATATAGTGCTACTTTTCCAAACATGAGTGCACAACCAGTTGCTTTTCACCCCCCTCTCATGTCCCCCCAGCCCCAATGCCAACTTCATATGGGGCCCCAAGCCCCTATAGAGTAGTGCCACCTTTTACCCCTTCTTTTTTTATTTCTTAGTCCTCTACCAAAAATGTTAGTTGGTTCTCTTCCCACAACACATACATGGGTAAAATTTGTTCAACCTTCTCCAACTCAACATGTTCAACAATTTGAACAACCGAATGTCGTAAACCCCCCTAATCCACAAAACCAGGGAAAGAGGAAGGGAAATAACAGTAAGAAAACCTACCCTGAGGGTAGAGGCGCATCCCCCCTAACCAACAAAAACATATTGCATGAAACTAGAATCATAACACTATAAACAACAAGCCACATCAACAAGGAAAACACACTAACCTTAGAACTAACTTTTCTTGTGCCATGTGTGGAGAGTATGACCATTACACACACTATTTCCCAAAGATTCCCGAGTGCCAAAAGATAATGGAATAAAAATATCAATTCAACATGAACCTCCTCAAGGAAATATACCACCTAGCCTCAATAGGCTATCTTACACAACCCATTTTCCAATAAAGGGGTTGTTTCATAACAACAAGAGGTTTGAAAACCACTTAACCCTCCCCAAGTAGGAGAGTGCTCTTACCAAAACATCTACATGAATTATGTAGAGATTCGTCTTCATGCTCGAAATCGAGGCTACGACATCCCAGAAAACCTACCCACACAACACAAATATGCCATAGTTTCCATTAGGGTGTCTCTTCATATTACGCACCTTAGGAGTGACCCTACCCCACGAGTACCAAAACCTCCTATACGATGTACAACCTATTATCCTCACGCAATAGTTGCACAAAACTAAAACATTGTAGATGATCCAGTCTCTTGCTGCCATGTCTACTCTCAAAGTTCTTCAACCTTTCCCTTCCTAGAAGAATATATTACTATCAACATTATGAGCCATAGACTTATCAGGATCAAGCTTTATGCTCTTTGATTTAGACATCAGTGAACCACGATTTCCTTCAATCATTGCATTCCAAATTCTTGTCGCTATTAAGAATATCATCATTCATTGATTAATCATAAATGAATGTGCCTCTACTTGTGTCATGTAAACAAATATTTGGTAGTGAATGAGATCTCCATACCTCATCCCTTCAGAAATCACCCTCTATGCATTTAATGGTATTCTCTCGCAACCACAAGGATTTTACTATAATGTTGATACCAAGCTATTGGAAAAATAGTTCTCCTTGATGTAGAAGTCATTGAAACCCAACTCAAATACATCCTCCTTGGATGCAATTATAGGTACACTAAGAAGGCGATCGCCTCCTCAGTATTTTGCACCATGATGTTCCTCCGCAATGGGAAAGTGGTCACCCTTGATTAACATACTAGAAGTCACACCCCAACAACAAGACTGATATATTCTTCCTATAGTAGGATCGAAGAAGCTTCCATCTTTCAGTGAAATAGTACCATGCATCTACAAAGTCTCTTCATTACTAGGCACATCACATAACCACCACCTATCATTTCCTCATCAACCAATGGCCTCATGTTTAGTCTCTTCTCCTCCATAAATCAACCACCTTCCCCTGCTTCCACATCTATGTCATCATCTAATACCAAGAGACATCGTGAAGAAAGAACCATTCCCTTCCTTTCTTTGGTGTCATAGAATTCCCTTTCCACTTTCCCCTTCTTGGCATCCAGGGTATGCCCATCATGGCTACCCTCACATTGCTAGGTCTAACTCCTAGGATTCATGTATGGTACTTAACCTCTCCATACCAAGAATTTACCCCAAAACCATACACCCACATTAACTTCACACATGTCACTCCTACCAACACCTCATTATCTGTTATCCCATGGTAGGTTTCACCTATCCTGGTAGAACCCTTGGTCAAAGATGGTTCATTATAACCACAGGTATTCGGGCACACCAAACCCAATCCCATGAAAGATGCAACATCACCTAGTAAGCCCCTTGCATGAGTTCCCGCTACATGCACATTATGTGACATCGTAGGTCATCCCACTATCTTGTGCCCAACTTTACTTAAGCTTAGGAACTTGCTACCCGCATCCACATCTTATGGTCTCATTTTGAACATGTTTGCAGGGGGCATACTCTTTACTCCTCAAGTAAATCCCCTTAAACCAAAGAACACATCACTATGCGCGAACCATTCATGCGACACAAATTCACACTTTAGTCATTACACCCACCATTTTCCAAACATATCACAGTTTCATGATATTCTCATTGCGATTCACCAATCCCCAACCCCCAACAACATATCACAAACAACCCCCACCAATTCTATTGCGGTCAAATTTGTCTCGAAAATAATCGAGACACCCACCACTTAGCCATGTTCAATATGTGATTAGTGTCGTTATTTCTTACCCCACAATATGGGTATGTTCCCCCCTAAGAGAGCCACCCATCCCCTCTCTCCTTATCACACATTGATCACATCATAACTGACTTACCCATGTCAATATCATGGGTTGTTGGCACATGTCTCGTTCCAATGATCCACATTGCATGTGGAATGAGCAGAACACCTTAAATAGTTAAGGCAACTATTAACACCCAAAAAGTACTCACTAGCTCATTTCCTTATTCACATGAACCATTTGTCCACCTTTCCACCATTTGAGCCTCTAAAGCTATCAAAAGGTCACCAAAAGACCATAATACACCCCTTTTTCCCCTCAAAATGAATATTTTTCCTCAAAAAGCATAAAAAACCCTAAAAAAGGGTCAAGAATTCCCAAAAATATTAAAAAGGGAATAAAAATATTCAAAAAAGGAAAAATGAGGGAAAAGGTACCTAAACCATGTTGGTCAATACCATTGGTTTTCTCAAAACCATAATGGTATTCCCCACCACCAAAAACTATAAAAAGGTGGTAGGGGCTCCTCACTTTCGATCCATCCATCATCCTATCCTCATGCTGTCAAAATATCCCATGAGACCTTTGGCCATTTTCAGCATCTTGGAGAAGAGACCTTTGGAGCTTGGAGCTACTCACCTTGGGAGTTGCTCAACACAAATCCTTACCATTTGAGGTATCTTAATACAAAATACTCATTCTTTTATTTCTTGTTCTTGAATCGTTTTCAGAAAATTTTATTTGTTGTATGCACATGTTAGATTCAGACTTATAATTGTTTTTTGCTTTCAATATTTGAAACTGCTATCACTTGTTGATAGGTGCCCATTGCACAAATCTTGGTTGCAAAACCAAGCCAACAGTTTTTGGCGACTCCGCTGGCTTCGAATTCTTAGATCTCAGTTTTTTGCTTTAGATCTTAGTTTTTCTTAGTTTTAGTCATTTTTATTCATAGATCTGCCATCCTAGACAGCAGATCCATTGCTGTTCTAGATCTTGGCCCCTTCTATTGCCACTAATAGCCTGAAATTTCCATTTTCGGGTTCATTTTTCGGCGTCTGTTTTTTGGCTTTCGCCTCGTGGATTTTTTCCTGACAGTTGCGCGGCTCATTGCGACCTCGCAGCTTTTTTCCGTGTGGCACGCCGCGGCTTCACAGCCAGTTTACGTGCTGCACATCGCAGCTTCGCGGCCATTTGTCGCGCTGCACATCGCGACTGTGTGACCTAAACCCACGCTGCACATCGTGGCTTTGCGGCAGAAACCTGCGCTGCACATCGCGGCTTCGCGGTCGAAACCCGCGCTGCACATCGCGACTACGCGGCCAAAAACCGCGCTGCACATCGCGGTTGTTTTCCCAAAACCCGCGATGCAATTTTTTTTAATTCGTCCAATTTTTTGAAAATTATTTCTGCTGTATTTTCTGCCCATTTAGCATATTTTACAGCATTAATTTTTCTGCATTTTTACAACCACATTAAATCTTTTACTATTTAGAATGCTCCATTAAAAGTATTTTTAAAAAATTTTAGAATTGAAAGAGAGATTTATCTGCATTTTATTTAGATCAAGGTTTTACTGTTTATTGGCTCGATACTTTGCCCAAGCAACTTTTAAGAGATCCATTTATTTTTTGAAATATTTATGTTATTTGCTTTCCTTCAAATTATTTCAAAGATCCATTATTTTTGAATAGTTTTTTCAAGCATTTACCTTTAAAAAATGCCTTTATTTTTTGCAAAATTGGAAGCGTCTTTTCTTTCATTTGTAATCAATCACCCAAGTGAGGCAAATCAATTTTAGTTTAAATACCACACTTGCACCCACTCTGCCACATAATTTAAACTGAGCCTTAAAATTTACCTTAAACTCAACAAACTTTTAACCCCACTTGGGGAGCACTTAAAAGAATTTTGTAGTTAGGTAGAATTGAGGGGATACGTGTTCCAATAACACCCCTCAATTATTACATTTGAGACATAGTGGTTGTCCTCTACGGTACCAAAATCCCTTATAATTTTGACATGGTTATCAACCAATTTATCGGGAAGGCCTCTCCCTTAGGAGGGTTGAAGTAGCTATATTGGTTCCGGAAGTCTGAGTGGAATACCGCAATCCATTCAGTAACCGAAGGATACCTTTCGAAGTTCTCGGTGTACACCCAAGAGGGTGTACATCGGTGATAGAACCAAATTGCAGATTCACCCAACCGAACATGTCATGAATGGGGTATCCTAGTTGCCACTCTTTAGGATTGTCTACTCGGTATCCCTCCCGGTAGGGGGATATCTAGCCGTTGATTCAACACTCTATATTGTCTGACTTGGATTTCATCACCTTGTAGAGGATATCGTTTGTTGACTCACAATACTTCTAGTTAGGTGTTTGCATGATACATTACCCACCTTTGGTCTAGTAACACCCCTTTTTTTTAGGAACTGTTTGACTTTTGGTATTCTAACCAATTTTGTTGCATCCCTCCACTTATTATAAGTGCTTTTTGAGGTTGGTTGTTGGCTTGAGAGACTTTATTTTTTCACTCCCCTCTTGCACTCATTGTTGCATTAGGGTTTCAAGTTTTTTACATCACCACCTTACACTGAAATTTTTAAATATTTCTCACCATTGAGAATTTAAGACGATCTCATCGTCTTCAGGGTCAACCCCCTCAGTTCGGTACACTTGGCTCTACATGTCATAGACGTAGAGCCTTATCCCTTGACTCAAAACGGCATTGGCCAAACACACAGTCATCCGATTCTGACACCCCTCACTTCACATCTGATTCTGAGGCTGAATCCGAAAACCCTACTAAAATATCACCAACCAACCCCATGGCTGGATCACCATATGATCCCCTTTTCACCAGTACTATTGGATATACATCGACAAACCCTACTACTACTGTTCCACCCATGGTAACAACAACCCCATTAGGCATGCCTAATATAGGGGCCATTCCCCCTTTAGGTATGCCCAACACAGGGCCACCACCTATTATGGGTATGCCCAACATAGGGGTCACACCCCCTCTCATTACCACAACCCAGATCCCAGGAATTCCTGGCACTATTCCTAACCCCTCTACAACCCATGTTGCACTTGGGAGCGCTGGTCTTTCCCACACCACATCGGTTGGAGCACACATACCTTCCATACCTAGCATACCCTTAGGGGCCACTGGACCACTACATACTGCTACCATTAACAGTTATGTCCCAGCCACTACATCACACCCCTCGGCCAGTCTACCATTTTTGGCAAGTTTAAATTTTCCATACTTGGCAAGACTAACTAATGATCCTATTAGACATGACCCCACTTGGCCCCCCATGCCCATAAAGCTTCCCTCGGACATCCCGAAGTTTGAAGGAAAACCTGGGGAAGATCCCCAAAACCACATAATGTCATTTCACCTATGGTGTTCATCTAACTCCATAGTGGATGACTCCATTAGACTAAGACTGTTGCAACAAACATTCACTGGCTCTGCAGCCAAGTGGTACATTGAACAACCACATGGGACCCACTATACATTTACGTCCCTCACCTCCACTTTCCTTCATTTTTTTCAGCTACCTGTACGCTATGATGCAGGAGTTGAAATACTGTTGTCTTGTAGGCAAAACACAGCTACCCACATCACCGACCATATCCATGAGTGGCACAAGCGCCGTAGCCTCTGCAAGATAAAACTGGATGACCATATATTTTTGGATTGGTTTCTCAAATCACTCCTACCCCTCATAGCCAAGGATGTAGCCTTTGAATGACCCCAATCGGAAGAAGAAGCCATTCTAAAAGCCCAGCAGTTTGATCTGATCTATGCCCAGTGTGGTTACCTGTATACCATTTTACCTAATGCTCCCTGCGGCGATTCTTCCTGGACTGACGCACCGGGGGCATCCCATGCCGCCGACGGCATCATTGGACAAGTTGTGTCCCACAACCAACCATTTTCCATTATGCGCAATAATAACGACCCCGATCTTTCGCGGGCCACATCTCACTCCAGAGCTACAACTTCGTATGCTACCATGGCCCACCCCCACCACACTCATGGACCCCCATGTCCACCACAGTGTTATGGTCACGCACCTTCAACCTATCCACCTCTAGTTTCACCCCCTACGTATTACCATCAGCAGGCCACACATGCTCCTGTTCACTCACAAGCCCCAACGACTTATTTCCCACCACAGGTAGTCCTTGCTGCACCACAACCTCCAATCGCTCAGACCAATCCTCCAAATAATAACAATGCTACTCCTCCCAACCAGAATCCTGATCGTCATCCCAAGCAGCCAAAAAACAATAACATGAGAACAAACCATCCATTTTCTATATGTGGAGTCTATGGACACTACACTCATAACTGCCCCCATTTAGAGAAAGCACGTAAACTTTGGGCTGACGATGCCCAACGCCAGGGCCATGCTGGATAGCCAGCTCCACTTAATCAACCACAACCCATGATATTACAAAACCCATTGCCAAACTAGGGAGTAGTAAATACTCGCCCTATGTATCCTCCGCAAGGATCTACTACACCCCAGCAGCAAATCACCTATGCCACAACTGATTATCAGCACATGGATCCAGGCACACACCATTTATTAATGATGTCATCCAATGACATCAACCTCCAAACTCGCAGGAATCAGTATGACCACCCCCATAAACCCCTCCCACTGATGCATCCACCTCCCTTCCACCAAATCAACCACTACGCATACCAAATATGCCATTGGATGGAGGACCTAAAATCCCTCGCATCCCTTTGCGAAGGATTAACAACAATCCTAATGCTCGTGCAGCATCCAATTATAACGTCGTGGAAGACCTAGCACAATCCCCCGCTGCTATGTCTGCTTTAGAGGTGTTGAAAACATGCCCTGCACAATGAAAACTACTACTATCCGCCATCGGAGGAGTAGACCCTGACGACACACACATGATGGCTTTCGACTTAGACCAAGCCGAACCTCGATTGCCATCAAATTTGGCTTTCCAAGTGTCAGTAAACATTCAAAACCTTGTTGTGCATCGATGCATCATCGATGAAGGAGCTTCAACCTGCGTTATGTCCACCCTTGTGTGGCAAAAACTTGGCTCCCCCGCTTTACAACCATCCACCATGGCATTACGAGCTTACGACGGACGCTCAGCTCAACCACAAGGCCTATTATCGAACGTACCCGTAGAACTAGGCGGAAAATTAGTTCTTATCGACATCAAAGTGATCAATGCCCAACTCGACTACAACCTCCTTCTTGGACGTAGCTATATGTATAAAATGAAAGCAGTGGCTTCATCTGTTTTTCGCCTCATGATGTTCCAACATGATGGACGCGTTATCAAGATTAATCAACTCACATATTATGATCCTAACGCCCCCGCAGCCCCTCAAAATGTGCTACTAATGATTGAACAAACCATTCAAACCGCACCAACATCATTTATGTCATCAATTGGTCCTGGAATCTACACCAAGTCACCTATGACTTCCACATTTCCATCGATCTCACCACCTTTTCCGATAACAAAAACGTTGGATTTGTGCACCCTGTCGCACTCCACACAGCAGCCTTCGTCACTACCACAAACACTCGCAGTGCCTACTCATATTGGCACAACGCCAATTCATACTATCCCGTTCTTGTTCCCATTTTCTGGAGTGGTTAGTTCACCAGTAATGGCTACACTCAACCTTCCTGGTTTAACATTAGGGATACCTGTATGGTACTTACCTGCTTTGAGCCCCCCGCCGAATCCGACTATTATTTTACAACCGGTATAACCTATCCCTACTACCAACCACCCACCCCCTCCGGTCACTCATCTGCAAAATAGACCACCCCCAATAGTGACTACGACATCAATGTCCAGAAACGCCCCACCTCCGTTACGGAACACAAGGGGCAAAGGCACACCAACTTATAACACTGGCCTCATAACTCGCACCCCCCCAACAACCCCCAAGTTAGCTAAAAACCCCCCAACTATTCACATTCCCCCTAAGTGCTCGTTGTGTGACGACGTAGGCCATGCCACTCATCAATGTCCACAATTACCTGCACTCCAAGAACACATGAATATGTTGGATGATGACACCGGAATTCTAGTGGTAAGACTTGAGCCACATCCTCAACCTTGCGACAAACGCTCCGCACTAACCACCCTTGTGCGATATGCGACATTTATGGCCATTATTCACACCACTGCCCTGATCTCCCAGATTATAGAGTAGCACTGTATGAGTTGAATAACGTTGACCTAGAGATATCCCCTCTTCTCATTGAGGAAATTCATCCCCCACCATCTTCCTCCTCGGAAGAAATTAACACCATTTACACGATTTCCACTGGATACCCCTCTGTCCGGTCGGCACCTTCCATTGATCCCTTTGACACACATGTTCAACCCTTTCAAATCGATGAGGAAACCACATGTCCACAACCTTGCAACATCTCTCCACCTTTAGCGAACCCCCACGTCTCACCTTAGGAGGAGATATTCCCCCCACCACCTAACATGATTGGATATGTTGATATGTTATACATTTCATCATCACTCATGTCCATGACCCATGACCATCCATTTCCATTTTCAGGTATTACTAAACCATGGGCTGAGGCTAACCCATCATAAGCAGTCTCTAATTCCGTGGGATTATATAGCTCAATAAACACATCATACGCACATGGCATGGTGTATTCCAAATCCCATACTCCAATTCCTACACCACCAAGATCGAACACTCCTAAAAAATTCCTTGATCATCTCTTCCATTCAAATGAGGACATCTTGGTTTCCATGACCACCCCTAAGACACCTTGGGACGACATGCACCACCATTCCCACTTTTTTCCTCAAAATATGTTTAAACATACCAAGATGTCCAAGCAATACACCGTTGAAAACAAGTATTTTAACACACTTGAGCATTTTGGTTCATTTAAAAATCCCATTATAGCCCCTAATTATTTCGAGGAAGGTAACATGGCCAACATTTCACCCACCATCAAGGTGGATATTTCTATCACCACTAGCGTCATTGAGAACATATTACTTGGAGCCTGTTGTTCTCAATAGGAAGTCAATTCTTACAAATCATTATTCCAATAGTTTTGGGATATCTTTGTTTGGTCATATTTAGAAATTCTAAGGGTATACCTTTCCATTATTGAACATCATATCGACACATGGCTCGATGCATCACCAGTATGACAAATGCAATGACCGATACATCCATGCAAAGCATCGACTATCGAGGAAGAGATATAGAAACTTCACCAAGTTGGGTTTATCTATCCATTCACCTACACATCTTGGGTCTCTAATCTCATCCCCATCAACAAAAATCATGGAACTATTATGTATGAAATGATTTCAGAGACCTAAATCAGGCTTGTCCTAAGGAAAATTTCCCAATCCCCTTCATCGACCAAGTTGTTGATGCTTTCACTGGATATGAAGTCCTATCACTTATGGATTGATTATTTGGATACAATAAAATTTAGATCCACCAACAGGATCAATATAAATGTCCTTCACTACACTATGGGGAATATTTTCCTATTGCATTATGTCATTCGAACTTAAGAATACTGGATCCACATTTCAGTGTGCCATGTCCTATGTGTTTAATAACCTAGCATACATCATATTGGCTTGCCTCAACAACCTCACTTCCAAGTCTAAAAATTTCTCCAATCACATCGCTGACCTTTGCACCATATTTTCACAATTGAAAAATACAATATACGCTTGAACCCCCTCAATCCCATTTTCTCGATCACTATGGGACGTTTATTCAGGTTCAATGTTTTAAGAAAGGGATCATCGTTGATCCTTTGAACATTCAAACCATCCTCAAACGAACCCCACCATAAACACAATGATAGTTGCAGAGCATTCAAGGCAAATCAAACTTTCTTTGTCACTCTGTTCCTGATTATGATACATGAGTACATGGATTCTTGCATCTCTTAGAAAAGGACATTGACTTTCGATGGGATTATCAAGCACAATTGTCCTTTGAGGTGTTAAAGAAGCTTCTCACCTCTACCCCCTTTATTTATCCTCCTAAATTTGACAATAATTTTATCCTTTGCATTTTGGCATCCACCTTTTCGATTGTTGGGGTCTTATTTCAGATAGGTGAGGATTGTTGCAAACACACCATTTAATATTAAAACAAAACACTAACCAAACCGCCATTAAATTATAGTCACCATGAGAATTGGCTTGGATGTGTTCCTATAAATTCAATAACTTTTCCACTACATTCTATTACACATGATTGAGGCCAATGGAAATTCAAATCCAACGCAGTATAGACTAAACCACTGCCTTATCAATGGTAATTTCACCCAATGGGTAATTATTCTCCTAGAATTTGATCTTGAATTTTCAACCCCCCAAAACAAGAAGTCCTTGGTCATTGCCGAGTTCATCACCAAGATTCCAACTATTGCAATATGCCTCCCTTTAAACAATTAGTTGCTTGATGAGCACCTCTTCGCCCTCTTTGCCAAAGACCTATGGTACGATGATATTCTCACTTATATCTGTACACATAAATTTGTCTCTCATATCTCATGTGATGATCATCATTGTGCACGACATTAATATACGTGTTATCTCCTCATTGGAGACGTTCTTTACCAACGAAGGATTGACACCATTTTGCGATGGTTCTTATCTCACAACAAAGCTGAGTGAGTCCTCAATGATTGTCATGACATCACTTGCAGTGGAAATTAATCTAGAATGGTAACCTACCATAGAATATTATGCACTGTCTACTTTTGGCCTTCATTCTTCAATGATTCTATTCATACTATCAAATGACATGAAACATGTTAAATCTTCTATCATAAAACACAAGCACAACTGATCCATTGCATCCTGTCATCAATACCATACACTTTTGTGAGTGAGGGATCGAATTTATGGAGTGTAGGCCATCCTCTACCAATGACCATAAGCATATTGTCATCATTGTCAATTACTTTACCAAATGGTTCAAGGTAATTCCCTCGTTCAACAACACCAGTACCACCGTTGGGCGGTTTTTTTCATCAATTCCATTTCACGCTTCAACACATCCAAATAGTTAGTATTTGATAACATGAATCATTTCTATAATTATATTCTCCACGAGTTGTATTTCTTGCTAGGATTTATCCCTGAGTTTTCCACTCCCTACTAGCCACAAGCAAACATTCAAGTTGAGGTTGTTAACAAAGTCCTGAAACCATGCTCCAAGGGACAATCAACAAGAAAAAGACTAACAAACATCACATGCTATGCTTAGAAGTTTGAGACTACATAACAATTGTTAATATTTCCACGGGGCTTACACCCTTTCATCTCATATATGGCATCGAGGCAGTTTTACCCATCGAATGCGAGATCCCCACCCTTCAAACTGCCATTGAATTACTACTTGACACTTCATTGCTTGAGCAACATTTGCTCACCTTGGTACATCTTTATGAGGATCATTGCACATTGTTAAAACAAAACAAGGACATGAAGAAATGTTCTAAATCCCATTATGAATGACAAGTTTTCCATCACACCTTTTGCGAAGGTAATGTTGTGCTCATTTTTTACACCAAGAAAGATACTAAAGCATGTTCAGTAAGTTTGTTTCCCTTTGGAGAGGGCCATACATTGTTAAATGATGCCTTCCTAAAGGTACTTATGTGCTCATTTTCTCATAAGAAGGTCTTCTCAACAACCCGATCAACAAACGCTAGTCCTAGCCCGCATATCCACTTTCCAACACATTGTAGATAAAACTATTTTTTTTCTACTTTTTCTCTTTTTTATCAACAAGCCTTGCCAACTTGTGATTTCTGAAACCTTTTATCTTTTTTGTAGATGACTTCAATGTGGATTGTTATGTCAGCTTCGCCAACGACGCAATTTGGTTGTAAAAAATATTTCAATTGCTTCTTAGGCTATTTATGCCCGATGCATATTTTTTTTTAGCACTAGTGGCGTGTGTATCGGACTAGCCTCCAACAACCATGTATAGTACAATGTCATCATTGGATTATTGGTCCATGCAATCCACTTCCACATTTTCCATTTTCATGTCCATATGGATTCTCAATTTCTTGTTTCACAATTCATTAACATCTTATGCATTCATGATCCATGCCTCTTCCGAAAGTTCCAGTGAGTGCAGCTTTTGGACCGACAATTTGAAACCATCGCATTCATCCATGTCCCTAGGAGTTCTAATGTATTTGTAGATCACATTGCAAATAAAGTTTTGTATTGGCATTTATTACATTAAAAAGACATATTACATCACAAAGGAAATAATGTTTATGCTGTGCCATTTATTATGTTATATTATCCGAACACTTTCATAATTAAAAACATAAACACATCATCAAAATCGTACATCATAGAACAATTCATGTAAACCAATCATATATATATATATACATTGTGTGCCTCACATGCTGCCTAAAAAATTGTCTTATTGTGGTACATAGAAAAAACACCTCCCATAGCCTACAACCAAAATATCATAAATAAACACTCTGAGCTCATAGAACATACACCACTAACTACCTCCCACTTGTGGAGGAGGAGGAAGGAGGATCAATGCGAGAGGAACCACTGCCTAGGCCAGTGGTGCAGATGTTTTTGGTTGAACTGTTGGTGAGGTCATTGTTGCTAGATAGACTAGTGGCAGGGTTGTAGTTACACCCCAAGTCAATGGTACAATCACTTTTGCTGTTATATCTACCTACTCTCGCACTTGTTGTCATGTGATGGTCACCCGTCGATTTTTGACCTCCTCCTAGTTGGGCCCCTGTCAATAGATCTACTACAGATGATAGAGGTGTTGGTCCCATATCTACACCCAATAAACAACATTACATTCATTAGTCTCTCACATATATCATAGTTGACGCATGCACATAATCCAAAAAAAAAACATGAACAAAGTATGATTTATAGATACCCATGGGCCCCCACTGATCACCAGGATGTTGTCAAGGTAGATCCAAATGTCCTTTAAAATCCACCCCCTACTAGGGATATCGTTCCATCTTGACCACTCATTTCCACCACACCACTAGGTGTTGGGCATGAATACTTGTCCCACCTAACTACCTACAATATTGGGCATCACAATCCCCCAAAACACCATACAAGTCTCCCTAGGTCACTGAGCAAGTATTACACCTAGCGATGTCAACAAGGGAAACTACTTGAAGAAGTATGAATAGAACATGGGCCATAACAAAACTTCCAATGACCCTCCAAACAACACTTTGATAGTTGGGTCCACATATTCACCAAGAATAGGTGAATCTAGGATACCTTAGCGCCAACTAACAAGTTCTCTGTCATGTCCCAAAAAATTGCATTGGGTCACAATGGTCTAAACCACTGGCCCATATTCATGATAGTCTGTCAAATTGATGATAAGGGTCAAATAATTACCGAGCATGATGTCTAAGTTAGTAATAATGTAAAATTAGATCCAAGTGGACAAGGTGGGTCACATTAAGAGAAAATTCCCAATTCAAAGTTTGTAATATTCCCATCCAAATGAACTATCATCGAGGAAAATTACTAGTTTCCAAGGTTGGGGGTGGAAGCATTAAAAGTTGGAGTAAAGGAGCTACAAGACCCAAAATTACCTTAGACTTACAAATTCACATTAAATGGGTCAATTAAATAATAATACAAAGAAAATAATGTGGCATTGGACCATGAGGGAACTATTGAAGCCTCGGATGTGTAGGTGCTGGAATGGGTTCTAAGGCTAACAACAGAGGGGGAAAAACCATACTGAAAAGCTTCAAAAGATCCTACGCAAGGACATTTCTATCCCCATCTTGTTTGGAATAGTAATCTCCCACGGATACAAAGGCCTCCACTGGCACTTATGGGGTTTGATCCTAGAAGGATCTGTCTTCCTGAGATGGAAGAACAAAAGTGTCTTGATTCTAAAGTGGATATAAACCTAAGACAACTCTACCTTAAAACAAATCTAAGCTAAGTCAGATCTAATCTAAAGGGAGTGTATTGCTTGTGTGCAGGGTAACTTGGTTTGAGTTCCAATAAGTTATCTCATCAACCTGACATAAATGCGAAATTGAATCATTAACTCATTACTTCAAAATACAATTAGGTAATGAAGATTACTGATAATAATTCAAAGATTAAGCATATCCAAGATTATCCTATTGTTCTTTTTCCAATTGAAAAATTAACATGAACTTAATAATTTATGTGAATCATTTGCAGAAATAGATAAAGATTTTAATTACAGAAATTCAATTAAAACATAAATACACAAAGATCATGAATCAAGACAAATCTAAATTCTAGATCAATGCATTAATGATCTGTTGCAAAATCAACAGTATTAATTGATCATTAAGGTGAAGAAATCAGACATCATCAAAGAAATTTGATAACTTACACAAAGAAGATGCCAAAAAAACTAACTTTGATTCATTGGCCTGCAAAAAATTACATGATCACAAGTGAAACAACGTTTCTCCAATCCTTTTCTGGTGGTTATCTTCCCCCTCTTCCCCATGAGACTTCTATCCCTTTAAATAATAATTACAAAAATGGTTTCAAAGGATAACTTTCCCATGAAAACACGGATTTACAAAATCAGACTATTCTAATCATATCAATGTAGAGGATGGTTCATAACTAATGTTCACAAAATTTTCAAAATATATTCATCACATAATTGCGGGAAACATCCCACAATAAACTGTGGAGGTTAACCACATACTACTAGCTGTCTGTAACGGAAAGTAAGGGATCTGAAAAATATTTCTTAGAAGATTTATGATGATCAACAACGTTCTCGAAAACTGAAAAGTCAGCCACTTGTTCCTCCTTCAAAGGGATTAATCGAGTGACAGGTTCCTCATTGATTATAAAATCCTGGATAATGGTATTGTCTTGATCAGTTGGCTTTTCATTAATCTTCCTTCTCTTTTTATGAGGGAGGTGTATGCAGATGGATTGAATCTCAGGTTCTTCTTCACTACCGTTGCTTTCATGAGGAACACCTGCATCAAAAGGTGGTGGCACATGTTCTTGATATAGAAGAGGCTGAAGTTCCTTCTCTTCACAAAACCTGACCAAATATTTATGATTTCTCTACATATTGCTCACAATACAATTGTTAGAAGGAAAACTTATGAAAATTAACTAACAATACTTTTCTATTACAGTATGGCGAACAACCAATTGCCATGTTGAATCCTGTATTTAATAGAGAACAATAAAGATTCCAGGAATGACTGAGCGTAATTCCCGGATGCGGGTGCCAGCTCTGGCCAAGTGACACCTAAGCCTAGTCATGAGACACCTGGTCACAGGATCTCAACACGCAGCTCTGCTGAGGTCAGCCAAGTGATGTCAAGTCGCTAGGCTCTTTAATTCACCTTGCCCCACGTCACCTCATCCTTCTTGGAAACCACCCTCATGGATCTCCAGCGTGTGAAGATCAGGCTTCTGGTTCAAGTTACAAGGTTCACGTTATCATGCTCTGCACTATGCATTCACCTAGTTCTGCTCCAGGTTCCTCATGCTCCTGACTCCTGGCTCCCTCTGCTCCAAGATCTTCGTGCTCCTGTTCTCCTCCCACTCTCGCATACGTGCACCTGTATCTTCCTCTCGTTGGCTCCCATGGGCAGGTCGAAGGGAGCCAAGACCAAGAGCAAGATGAATGAAGCTACTCCAGAGACGAGTTCCACCAGGAAGGGCTACGGTTCCGAAGTCTCCATCCCAGTCCGTTTTCTGCTGGATAACTGGGAGGCTAGAATAATTGTAGACATCTTAGCTAATGGGAATCAGGAGCAGGCTTGGGACCCCTACTGGCTCGTTAAGAACATGATGGACCAGCTTATGGAGGATATGTAGACAAATTGGGCCTCGGCTCGCCATGCCACTCAAACCCTCGGCTCGCCATGCCACTCAAACCCTGAGGGAAACTCTGCGAAACTTGGAGACCACCCTCGGCTCCCTGGAAAACACACTCTATTGGGACTCCTATGCCCCCACTCAACCCTTTGGCCATGCCATTCATTCTGGGAGCACTACACCTGGTGCCACCTCGTCTGCTGTTAAAGTTGAAGCCACCCTTGACACTCTGGATATGGATACGCTCATCCCAGGGGGCAATTCGTCAATTTTGACACGCAGCAGGGACATTCTGAAGGGAAAGGAGCAGACTCACAACTCTTTCACCATCCCCAACACCTTGGGCCCGATCCTGGCCAAGCGCACGCGTAATGAGATGGATGGTTTCGTTCCTGTCCTGCCCTGGAAGACCACGCCCATGCTGATCAAGCTCCCTGCCACTCGTCAGCCTGTGAAGACTCCTTTTCCTCCTGTGAACACTATGTCGATGCTTGGAACCGCTACTTTGACACCTGGGATTGCCACTCCGACACTTGCAAGAGCTTGGAAGGACATGGAAGGCTGCAGCTATCTGATTCTGGAGGAGACACCATCAGATGCAGAAGGCCCCTCTGCAACTGGTTGAGGAGGTTTTTCTGCTGTCTTTGTCATATTTTGTCTCTATTTCGGTTATGCTTATGACTACCAATCTTTTGTATGCCTCTATGGCCATGAACACTTCCCATTTTCACCTTGGTTTCCCTACAATGGGTAGGGTCTTTTTGTTCAGTCTTATTTTGAATTGCCACAACATTGTTGAAAGCTAAGCCTAGAACCTCTAGATAAGACCAAGGCTGACTGTAACCTACTCTATATTTCTATTAGCTTAATATAATTTGCAGCTTTTACAAAAAAAAAAGGAATGACTGAGCGTAATGAATTTCCATAATTAAAACCTTATGGTCTGGAACTTGCAATTATCACATATGTATTGAAATAACGCACAACATGCGTCGACAGGGATTGAGTTAAGACAGGATAAGATTGCAATAATTCACGTATGATTAATGTCAAATCTTGACACCCAATCAATTACAAATTAGTTGAATCAATGATTATCAGTTCATAAGTGGGCGCAGGTGAAAATTGCAGTTTGAAAATCGATTGCAAATCAAAAAATGGTGAAGAAAAACAGAGAACCAAAATGATTATTCAAAACAAAAACAATCCAATATCAACCGCAGGATCGAGGCGAATCAACGGTCGAGATTAAACATGCAAGCTGCGGAAGAAAAATGCGGAAGGTTTATTTTGGACATATACACAATCCTTCCCGCAATCTGCAATCCGCAAGCTGCGGGTTACGGCTTGCGGGATATCAACTCTAAACATTATCAAACGAAAAGTCCCTGCAATCGACAATTTGCGGATTGCAGGTTTTGGGATCGCAAGGTGCAAAACTAAATTAAAAGGTGTTCCTGCAATCCGCATTGCGGATTGCAGAACAAGCAACCGTGATTATTAGACAAACAATTCCGCATCTGCAATCTGCATTGTGGGTTGCGGAACAAAAAGCATTCCAAAACTAGAAAACCAAGATCCCGCAATCCGCATTGCGGGTTGCGGAAGGACTAACTTTTAGGGAAAAACCTGTGCTTTTCGCAACTCTCAAAACACACAAAATCAAGGGAATTTTCTAAGGGAAAAAATTACTAACTTGAGCAAATCAAAGCAAAGAAATGAAAGCATGATGAAAAACCCCAAAATGACCAAGGATTTTAATCATTTTCTTTGTATATATAAAAATTGGGGCTCCCACGTTTTGTAAAAAACATGGGATCTGTTGTACCTACAACAAATGGCGACTGGCTGGGAAGAACCAATTATCTCTTGAAAATGAAACCTGTAATTACAAGGAAGACATGTCAGCAAGCTTGATATTTTAACCTGTAATTTACAAAATGTTCTCATAAAACACAATCAAAATATCAAAGTTAGTCATATAATCGATATATCCCCATCCAAAACCATGTACTGATGATGTTCATATGACAAAGCAGTATCAGAAGTAAACAAGAATCCTTTACCATTATGCAGTCCTAGGAAGGCAGTTTGTGATGAGCCCTAAGGAAAACCTAGAGCCATTCTGGGTTACCAAGTCTTGAATCACCTTGACTTTGTTAATTATTTACTTATGTACAAACATATTACTCACAATATATACATTTCCTTTTTTCCCCTTTCTTTTATTTTCTTTTCTTCTCTCTTTAAAAAAAAAAAAAAACAGAATGAAAATATACAAACAAAACATTTGTTGATACAAGGCCATTGCCCTGACTTGGTGATCAGATATTGGCAACGCCATTCACAGAATTGATCTGGAAATTGAACAAGCTGGCTCGGTAAAGAGACTCCCTGTCTTTTAGTTTTGACACTAAAAGCAATTACTATGGCTTGGTGACCATAAGTGGTAATTTTAGTCCAAAATCAAACCCATGATCATGGTAGGGATGGCTTGTAATAAGACCCCCCTTATCCTTATATACAACAAAGTGTTTTACAAAGGAACACAAAATTTATTAGTGCATAGCTTACAAGACACTACCATGGCTTGGTGACCATATGACAACAGTGTTACTCACTGATGTTTTGCAGATCATGAATGGATCGACCTGTGATAGGATCTTCCACCATCTAGCAATAGCTGAAAGTCATCCCCCAAGTTTGGTGGCTTGATGTGGAGATTTTATTCCACATAAACATCTATGAACATAGTGGGATGGCTTGTGATAAGACCCCCCATCTTGCAATCTATAATTATTAAGGTAAATTATGTTCAGGGTGATCAAAATGGGATTTAGAATGGGTAAGGATGACAGAGCTATGAATATATGCTGCCATTCACTAATGAAACATAAGGCAAGAAAACTAATTGCTTCCTCAACTTAAATTAACCAAACAAAACATCCATAAATATATTTGATTTAGGTGTGAAGGTATCAATCAAAGGTTTGCAAATATTGACCGTTTTGATTTCATAGAAAACATTTTCAACTACAAGCTAAGAGGAATAAAAGCTGACACTGTTTACCTAAAAAATTCAGACTTAAGTTATCCTGAGACATACTGATCAATAGCCTTTTCCAAAAGGTGTGGAAATTATTAGAAAATAAAACCAATGTACAAAAGAGAAATCAAAATGAAAATAAAGCAGAGAAATCAAACAAACCACACTTTATGTACAACAAATGCATCCGCTTAATCAAACAAAATACTTCTTGAGAAATTGCACATTGACTGGGTAGGTGTCTATGATACCCTCCAGTGTCTGCAACCGGACAGTACTAGGACCAATATTTTCTTTAACAATGAATGGTCCTAGCCATATGCATTGGAACTTAGTGTAATCATTCTTGTCCTTGTGTTGTTTGTCCCACTTCAACACTAAGTCCCCCACAGTAAACTCCTTGTTAGATGAGGATTTCTCATCAAACCACCTCTTAACTAGCTGCTATTGTTGATAAAGCTTGTTTTTGGACTTCTCCCTATCTTCTTCCAACTTGAGTAACATATCAATTATGTGCTGGAGTGGGGAAGAATCATCCTCTTGTATAGATCGTGTCAACTGCAATGAAGGAATCGTGAGGTTGGATGGCAAGATGGTCTCTTTACCATAAATTAAACAGTAAGGGGAATTTGCTATGGCTACCTTTGGAGTGACCCAATCTTCCCAAAGAGCATTGTATAACTGGGCATGCCAATCTCTATGGTGAGTAGTAACTGTCTTCTTTAAGATATTAATCAAGTTCTTATTGGAAGACTCTGCTAGTCCATTCCCTTGTGGACAATAATTGGAAGAAAACTTCAGCTTTGTCCCCTTTTCAAGGGCATACTGTGTAAGATCAATGGAAGAAAAATAAGATGCATTGTCAAATACCAAAAATTGAGGAGCACCAAACCTAGTGACTATTTGACTTTCAAGGAATGATATCACTTGGTTTGTATTATATTGTCTGAGGGGGACTGCCTCTACCCATATGGTAAAGTAGTCCGAAGTTGTTAAGATATACTTGTGTTGCAGGGAGGAAGCAGGGTTGATGAGTCCAATAAAATCCAGTCCGCATTGCTGAAATGGAAACCGAACAGTCACTGGCTGCAAAGGAAAGGCAAGTTTTTTAACTTTCCCAACACATCTCTGGCATGCTTCACATATTCTGACATATGAGTATGCATCTTTAAACAAAGTAGGCCAGTAGTATCCTTCCCTGAGGATCTTATGTGCAGTTGTCTCCCCTGAGAAGTGCCCTCCCACAGGTCCTGCATGAAATTGCAAAAGACTATTATCAATTTCTTCCTTTTCCAAACACCTGAGAAAAACACCATCACAATTCTCCCTAAATAAAACGCCATCTATGAATTGATAAGGTGTAGCTTTCAACCTTAAAGCTCTGTGTTTTTTAAAGTCCAGGGTTTCAGGAGCAAACCCATGAGTAAGGAAGAACTTAATGTCATCATACCATTCAGATGCTTGGGTTGTGATAACATTAACAGAACCTGTTGTTGTACTCTCTTCCTATTCCCACTCAATCTGTTGTTGTACAGGATCAGTGGATTGAGCGGTCAACAGACACAAACCTTAGCCTTTGACGATCTTTGCTGGTATGATCTCCAAATCATATTCTTGCAAACCTGTCATCCAGTGAGCTCTCTTTTCCCCTAGTTCTTTATGAACCAATACATTTCTGATAGCTACATAAGGAACAATAACTTTAGTCCGAGATTTCAATAAATATGGTCTAAAATGTTTCACAGATTTATAGACTACATAATCTTGTTTGTCAATCTGGGAGTAATCGAGTTTTGCTCCTTTGAAAGTAGAGCTCATGAATGAAATAGGGATCTCAGCATCATTATCATGTTTCTGTGTCAAGACAGCTGGATAGGAAAAGTCAGTAGCAAACGTATACAAAATAAAATATTTGCTGAAATATGGAGACATCAAAGCGGGGGCTTCCGCAATGGCTCTCTGGATTTCAACAAAGGCATTTCTTTGTTCCTCAAACCATTTAAACTGAGCATCTTTTTTAACCAATTGCTGTAATGGATTAACAATTTGAGCAAAATTCAGAAAAAATCTACGGACAAAATTAATCTTACCAAGAAACGATTGCATGGCCTTATGTGAACCAGGCATGCCGATCTTCATAATGGATTCTATGCGCTCTGGATTGATAATCATGCCTTCTTTCGAAACAATAAAACCCAACAAATTACCTTCGGTGACTGCAAAGATAGATTTTTTCGGGTTCAATGAGATTCCATATCTTCTGCAGTGTTTGAAAACCCGTGTCAAACCAGACAAATGTTCATGTCGTTTTTTGGAATAAATAGTAACATCATCTAAGTATACAATGAAAAAATTGTGCAACAAACGCCGGAAAGCTATGTCCATAGCTCTCTGAAATGTAGCACCTGCATTATTCATCCCGAAAGGAATTCGCCTGTAGGCAAAGGTTCCCCAAGGGGTCCTAAAAGCTGTTTTTAGTTGATCATCAGGGGCAGCCAGGACTTGGTTATACCCTGAGAAGCCATCAAGGAGAGAAAACATCTCAGACCCTACTACCTTTTGTAGAATCTGATCCATTGGTGGAACATGGTAGTTGTCCTTCTCAGAAGCTCTGTTTAAGTTTCTGAAATCAACACAGAGTCCAATTTCACCATTCTTCTTCTGAACATGTACCAGGTTGGTAATCCACTGTGTATGCCTGACAGGGAATATAATTCTTGCTGCCAGTAGCTTCTCAAGCTCTTTCTTTACAAAGGGTTACAGACTGGGATGCATCTTCCTTAACTTATGTTGATAAGGCTTTACTTCTGGTTTCATTGGTATATTATGGTTCATGATACTGGTGTCAAAAGTTTTGAGTTCATCGTATGTCCATGCAAAGACATCTTTGAACTTCTTGCAGAGTTTGATAAAATCCCTCTTCTCCTCAACAAAACAATCAACCCCAAGATTGATGAAACAAGGGTTTTGTTCAGTTCCTAGGTTGACTGGCTGATAGTTGAGGGATGAACTTTGGGTCTTGCAGTTGGTATTTTGCTTGAACTTATCTTGCAGATCATAAATTTTCTCCAGGTTGATAAGTCATTTAGGGATAAGGTTGGAAGGATCAAACATAGACTTATCATGCTCAGCCTCATCTATTGCAACATCTTGAAAAGTGTCCTGGGCTATGAGAAAGTCTAATATTTGTTGATCATCATCAAATACCTTCCAATTTGTCACATTATCAGGAATAGAAGGCCTGTACATAAGTTCAATCGAAAAAGTTTTAGGGGACAAACCTTCTGGTGGGATCAACCTGGATGTAGTGTTAGCAAGCAAATCTGCATCAAAATTATGTGATCTTGGGACTGACTTGATATTAAATGCAGAAAAAGAGTTAGTGAGATCTCTTACCAGTTTTTGATAATTAATCAAATGAGGAGACAAACAATGAATCTTATTTCTCACCTGTTTTACTATGATCTCAGAATCTCCATAGCATTCGATTACCTGCGCATCCATGTCAATGGATTTCTTGAGTCCCTGAACCAAGGCTTCATACTCAGCTATGTTATTGGTACATTCAAACTCAAGTTTGCAGGCAATCATAGTTTTGGTCTCTTTTGGATCAATTAGGACACAACCTGCACCAGCTCCATCTTTAGATCTGGAGCCATATAAAAATAGAGTCCATGCATTTAAATTTAACCTAAAATTTGTATTCACATTATATACATTATGGACAACAATACCTGAGAAAGGAACATAAGTGAGATTGACAATTTGAGACTGGTTCTGTACATTCTCAACTGGTGACAAATCCGCAGATAGATATCCAAAGAAAGTATCAAAAGTGTAATGTTCTACATGTGAGCTATAATATGCAGCAGGCTCACTGGGATCATTTAAATCTGTGACGATCTGTTTCATATAAGGCTCTCTGCTGATTTTAATTCTGTTTGTCCTTCCATTGTAGGGAAGCCATAGGTGAGACCAGTCAGTAGCAAAGTATCCTTTAAGCTTCTCTGACCAATATTTGCTTAGCCACATGCCATACATTTCAGGGATGTCAGCCACAATACTATCCATTGTATGGTGGATTCCAGGGTCAACAGATAATCTTAACAAGACATTTTTTAGTTCTCCCACTACCCTTACTTTGGATCTATCCAATTGGACAATTTGAGTAGGGCATGGCTCCCAAGAGGTGTTTAAATTTTTGCAGAAAGACAGAGGCATCAGATTTGACGAATCCCCTGAATCAATCATACAATTATGGACATTTCTATTGAAGACTTCAAAAGTAAGCAAGAAAGGAGGTGTCTTCTTGCTACCTGGCTTATGATTTCCATTTTTAGAGTATATTTCCAAATTGTTGTTATGAGTTTCTTTGGGCTTGTTGACAATCATACTTTTGAGCAGACTATCTCTCATTGTAGGGATTTTCAAAAGTTCGAAAAGGGAAATATTAGCTTTCATTCTTTTTAAGTCATCAATTAGATTGTATTCTATTTCAGGAATTAAAGTGTCCTTATGTACTGGTGCTTTACCTATGCTTTGGGTGGGTGCTGAAGTGGAAGCTTCTTGTGTGGGCTGCCCTTTACTCCTTGTATTGTAGGGATGTTGGACATTGAAGACAGCCTCAGGCTCATCTTCCTCCTTATCCATAGGACGTTCTGAAAAGAAGCTATGTGTTTTCATCTGCTGATCTTCTACTTCATCTGGGGGTTCAGGATCTTGATTTTCTTGTGGATTTTGATCTTGCTGATCAGGAGAATTTAGTGATTATGAAACCAATGCCTTAAAGATAGAAAGAATTTCTTCGATGTTCAATCCTTCATTAGGGTTAGGTGGAACTTGGTTTTGTGGGGGTTGGTAAGGTCTTCTGAAAGGATGTTTGTTGAACCCCCTGTTATTATTCTGATTTTCTGTGTTGCCTTTCTTTAGGTCTACCATTTCATTTGATATTTTTTGAAGGAACTTCTTTATATCAGTCATCTCAAATGGGTCTTTGCTTTGCACTGTGAGTTTTGGAAGAGTTTTTTGCTTTCTTTTAGAGGTTGAAGTTTGATTTGATGGAACATCAGGATTATCCTTTAGGAAAAATATGTCCTTTTCAACCTGGATAGCCTTTGCGAAGGCTTCCTGCAAATTATCTTTTCGTGATCTTTTTACCCACATAGCAATGGTAACAAGTAAACCCTTAACATAATAAGCAACTAGAAATTATTCTGCAGGGAGAAGAGTAACAGGGATTCTATTTTTCAAATATGAAAACCTTTGATTATAATCTTTTACCCTCTCCTTACCCGTAATTTTCATTGAGGATAAGTCTAAAACCAAGTCTTTTGGAGTCTTATCATCTCCAAATTTCTGGATGAACAGTTTTTTGAAGTCATCCCATGAAGGAATGGATCGGGGTTGTAGGGAAAAGTACCATGTGCATGATTTTCCCTCGAAGGTATATGGAAAAAACCTACAAACTACATCCTCGTGAATTACACTCCTGAGTCTAATAGCCTACATGAAGGTTTTGATGTGATCAAGTGCAGGTGATTTGTCATCAGGGTTAAACTTGGGGAGCCATTTCTTAGGATTTTTGGGTAGTCTGTGTTGTTCACCAACAACGAACACAGCATCCTGGTCCAACCAGGGTCTGTTTCCACCTTCTGCAATGGGTAAGTCTTCTGAATCTGAATTGGATGATGAATCACTACCAGACGATTCGTCAGTTGAGGATGATGAAGATGAAGGAGGTGTTGGCGGTGGCCCACTTGTGGCAACGTTTGGTTGGTCTTGCTCTATTTCACCAAATAATGTATCAATATCGAAATCAGGAAGTAGATTGTGGCGAGGTGAATTATGTTGTTCAGGGTTTGGATGATTTGAATTTTGATTATTTAAGTTATTAGCTTGCAGATCGGTGTTTTGGTGATGGATTGCTTCTAGCCCCTGATTACGCTCTTCAGCGATCCTTCGTTGTAACCTAGCAACAATATCATAAGAACCTTTGAGTAATTGTTCGAGTGTAAGGGGTCCCCTAGTGGGTGATACAAAAACAATGTTGCCCCTAATGGTTTCCTGCTCTATTACAGAAGTGGCAGGAATGACAATTGGATCTTGCACCGGTTGTTCCGCAGAAGTTGATGCCTGCGTATGACTACGGGTGACAATCGATATTCTTGTCTGAGGAGGTTTGCTGGTGTTTCCTTTAGGCATAATTTGCACTTGACCCTCCTTCTACTACCATTTGTTGAAGCCTCAGATGTGTAGGTGTTGGAATGGGTTCTAAGGCTAACAACAAAGGGGGAAAACCTAGACTGAAAAGCTTCAAAAGGTCCTACGCAAGGACAATTCTATCCCCAGCATGTTTGGAATAGTAATCTCCCACTGATACAAAGGCCTCCGTTGGCACTTATGGGGTTTGATCCTAGAAGGATCTGTCTTCTTGAGATGGAAGAACAAAAGTGTCCTAATTCTAAAGTGGATCTAAACCTAAGACAACTTTACCTTAAAAGAAATCTAAGCTAAGTCAGATCTAATCTAAAGGGAGTGTATTGCTTGTGTGCAGGGTAACTTGGTTTGAGTTCCAATAAGTTATCTCATCAACTTGACAGAAATGCGAAATTGAATCATTAACTCATTACTTCAAAATACAATCAGGTAATGAAGATTACTGATAATACTTCAAAGATTAAGCATATCCAAGATTATCCTATTGTTCTTTTTCCAATTGAAAAATTAACATGAACTTAATAATTTCTGTGAATCATTTGCAGAAATAGAAAAAGATTTTAATTAAAGAAATTCAATTAAAACATAAATACACAAAGATCATGAATCAAGACAAATCTAAATTCTAGATCAATGCATTAATGATTTGCTGCAAAATCAACAGTATTAATTGATAATTAAGGTGAAGAAATCAGACATCATCAAAGAAATTTGATAACTTACACAAAGAAGATGCCAAAAAAACTAACTTTGATTCATTGGTATGCAAAAAATTACATGATCACAAGTGAAACAACGTTTCTCCAGTCCTTCTCTAGCGATTATCTTCCCCCTCTTCCCCATGAGACTTCTATCCCTTTAAATAATAATTACAAAAATGGTTACAAAGGATAACTTTCCCATGAAAACAGGGATTTACAAAATCAGACTATTCTAATCATATCAATGTAGAGGATTGTTCATAACTAATGGTCACAAAATTTTCAAAAGATATTCATCACATAATTGCGGGAAACGTCCCGTAATAAACTGTGGAGGTTAACCACAGACTACTAGTTGTCTGTAACGGAAAGTAAGGGAGATGAAAATATTTCTTAGAAGATTTATGATGATCAACAACGTTCTCGAAAACGGAAAAGTTGGCCACTTATTCCTCCTTCAAAGGGATTAATGGAGTGACAGGTTCCTCATTGATTATAAAATCCCGGATAATGGTATTGTCTTGATTAGCTGGCTTTTCAGTGATCTTGCTTCTCTTCTTTTGAGGGAGGTGTATGCAGATGGATTGAATCTCAGGTTCTTCTTCACTACCATTGCTTTCATCAGGAACACCTGCATCAAAAGGTGGCGACACAGGTTCTTGATATAGAAGAGGCTGAAGTTCTTTCTCTTCACAAAAACTGACCAAATATTTATGATTTCTCTGCATATTGCTCACAATACAATTGTCAGAAGGAAAAATTATGAAAATTAACTAACAATACTTTTCTATTACAGTATGGTGAACAACCAATTGCCATATTGAAGCCTGTATTTAATAGAGAACAATAAAGATTCCAGGAATGATTGAGCGTAATGAATTGCCATAATTAAAACCTTACGGTATGGAACTTGCAATTATCATGTTTGTATTGAAATAACGCACAACATGCGTTGACAGGGATTGAGTTAAGACATGATAAGATTGCAATAATTTAGGTATGATTAATGTCAAATATTAACACCCAATCAATTAAAAATTAGTTGAATCAATGATTATCATTTCATAAGTGGGCGCAGGTGAAAATTGCAGTTTGAAAATTGATTGCAAATCAAAAAATGGTGAAGAAAAACAGAGAACCAAAATGATTATTCAAAACAAAAACAATCCAAGATCAACCACAGGATCGAGGTGAATCAACGGTCGAGATTAAACATGCAAGCTGCAGAAGAAAAATGTGGAAGGTTTATTTTGGACATATACACAATCCTTCCCGCAATTCGCAATCCGCAAGTTGCGGGTTGTGGCTTGCGGGATCTCAACTCTAAACATTATCAAACAAAAAGTCCCCGCAATCCACAAAAATAAATTAAAAGGTGTTCCCGCAATCCACATTGCGGGTTGTGGAACAAGCAATCGTGATTATTAGACAAACAATTCCGCATCCGCAATCTGCATTACGGGTTGCGGAACAAAAAACGTTCCAAAACCAAAAAACCAAGATCCCGTAATCCGCATTGCGGGTTGCAGAAGGACTAACCTTTAGGGAAAAACTTGTGCTTTCCTCAAATCTCAAAACACACAAAATCAAGGGAATTTTCTAAGGGAAAAAATTACTAACTTGAGAAAATCAAAGCAAAGAAATGAAAGCATGATGAAAAACCCAAAAATGACCAAGGGTTTTAATAATTTTCTTTGTATATATAAAAATTGGGGCTCCCACGTTTTGTAAAAAACATGGGATCTCCTGTACCTACAATAGGCACATAAGAGGTTGTGGGACCTATTTGTGGCTAGATTTCCCACTACACTTGGCATGATTCTCTCACCAATTTGAGTTCAAGATGAAGGGTAACATACTTGGGGGAGTTTAAGAGGTATTAATCATGGCATGAGTCCTGTAAGGTTGAATTGGAGTGGAAGAATAACTCCCATGGAAGAGGAAGAGGCATCTCAGAATAATTGTGACACTTGGGCTAGATTCCCAAGCTTCTATGACAACAATGATGAAGATGCTATGAAACCTATGTCACAAATCAGACCTGAATGCTGACATCTGACATCTATGACATGTTAGGGCTAAAAATATCCTCCAAGAAGCCGCACAAGGGAGTTAGGGAAGCCAAAGAGACACCCATTCTAAATGAGGGAAGATGGAGACTAGGAATTATTGGACAAGTGGCATACATTGGAATCTCTTCCCAACTGAGTTGGAATGAATATTTTGGAAGGAATTCGACCCATAGAGGACTTGAGAAGTTTATAAAATACAATAACATAGAAGGATATTAGCTTTTGATCATTTTTTATTTGCATCTTTGCAATTTGGAGAGCTTCTAGCTTGTCCATGTTAGTGGAGTGTTTACTCTACTTGCCTTAGTACCAATTTCGAGGGTGAAAGATTCCCATCCTAATTGGAAATTGGAGAGGCCATTCAGAACTTTCATTTGGATCTACAATGGATTTATTAGTTGCAGGTTGAAGCTAAAGGGAAGATCGTGGTTCTTTCTTCTACAACTTGTTCTCACATCTATCTCACATTTCCTTGCATATTTTGGCTCTTGGAGGAATTGCGCCTTTGGTGAGATGATGATATCTTTGTGAGAGTACAAGAATATCCATTTATTTGTATTCTTATATATATAATCTATGTTTTATTCTCAGAAGACTCTCAGGTCGAAATACCAAGTGAAACCATGTAAAAATACCAAACAATGCATAAATGGTGCCATTTTCCCTATATCTTATTTGTATTCTTATATATATAATCTGTGTTTTATTCTCAGAAGACTCTCAGGTCAAAATACCAAGTGAAACTATGTAAAAATACCAAACAATGCATAAATGGTGCAATTTTCCCTATATCTTGTTGTTGGATCTTGAAGAGGCTTTATTTCAATTTGTATCAGTCAATATATGTGATTTTATTGATGTATGGAGTTTCATTAATGTTCTGAAGAAGTTTCATTAACATTTCACAAGTCCTTGGAACCTACATTTTGAATTTCATAACTAGTGGTGAAGTTTACTAGCATTCCCCCCTATGTGAAGACATGTATGCAAACATCTGATTTATGGGAGTTGAAGAAGACTATAGGAACTAATTGATGATGCATTTGGGATATAATTGAATTAATTTATCATTACCATGTCTCTGTTTTGAAATTTGGGGAGTTCTTACAGCATTTGGAAAGCCATATTTATCCCCTACCCTTGGGGGTTTGACCCTCAAATTTACTAGTCAAATTTCCCCAACTTAATCTGAAGGTAAATGAATGTTTCAGAAGTATCCTGGTAGTTTATAATCACCCATGATGTCCATTTTTATGTCTTAATACCATTCATATACCTTCAGACTCAATTTTAGAGCATTTGTATCCATTTAGAGCCATCTACCCTCGGGGGTTTCAACATTGATTTTCCCGGTAATTCTGCCTTTCATTCTCTAACCATAAATGTAAGTTGTTGAAGTATTTTTAAAGTGTACAGGAATATAATATCTGCATCAATGTGTCCTATTACACCTCAATCCACTTTAGACACAGTTCAAAACCATTTGGGGCTTCACCAGTCCAAGTTTCGAAAATTGACCAAATTGGGAAAATTTCCAAATTGGGGACATTACAGTGGTATCAGAGCATGGTCCTTGAACCTGTGGATTAGGTTCATCCATTGAAGAATAAATTTCAGCCATGTATTACTATTATTATGACTCATACGAGGATAATTCTATGAATGAATTACAAAGATTGAGAGCAACATGTAAAACCTTGTCCCAACAATATTAGGCATATCTTGATGTGTACAAGGGAGATACACAAAAGGAACCTCCTTTTGAAGACTTTGCTGATTGTGTGTTTGAAAATAGGTTCAAAAATGAAGATGTGGAGTTAGTGAAGAAAGGTTTATGCCATTCTTGTAAAAGACCTTGGAGAGAAAATCATATGTGTGTGAGTGAAAATAGCAGCTAAGTATCTGAAGTTTCAGGGAATTCTTGTATTTCCTACTTGAAGAGAGTTTTTGTTTTTTCTTCAAAAAGGGATTCCAAATATGAAGATACATCACATGAGAATGAAGAAGACTCTATTGAAAATATTGAATATCATTTCGAGACACATTCTACCTTGGACTTGACTCAAAGAGCATCTACTGATGGATGCTTGAACTATGAAGGAGTACTATTGATGGGTGCTCACACATCTATGTTGATGACACAGAGATCACTTTTGAAAGTGTTGCTGCAAGCCAAACTTCCATTAAGCATGAAAATGAAGACCTTGTAGCAGTTGAAGAAGAAACACGATCAGCTTCCCCATCACCACTTGAGCTTCATGAAGTTGGTCCAAGTAAGAAGGAAGAAGATGAGGAGGTTCATTTGCAAGAGCCTCTTTTTCTTGAAGGGTCATTAAATATGAATGAAAAGAAGATCCAAGAGACCTTTAGCATTCTCCATGACAGTCAAGCATTAGTGTCAAATTCTTGTTGGAAAGTTTCTTCATTGAAGGATCCATCCTTCCTTGAAGACATGGAGAAGATTCAAAGAGCAATGTGCAACATAAAAGGTAATTTCATGTCTTTGCTTTTCGATAAAAACAATTTGGTTGATTTTAATTAATTGTTACACATGATTCATACTCGAAGAATAATGAGGATATTCATAAACTCAGAATTCAAAATGAGCAACTTCTTGAAAGGTTGAAATATACTTGTTCTTCCTCCTATGTTTCCAATTGTCATATGGTATATTGCATGGAGGATTCTCATGACATGGTAGATCATGAGAAACATGGAAAATTACATGTGCTTGATGTGTTTGAAGATGATCTTGATGAGATCCAAGCACTTGATGTGGTGGAAGAGGAACTTGAGTTTCCTCTTGGAAATGGTTACACATTTTTTGAAGAAGTTGATTCCACTACCTTGGAACCAACCTATGAGGAAAGTTTTGCACTTTTGAGGGAGGTGCATGATCCTACCCTTATCAATTTGGCTAAATCAGGGAGATTTAATCTAGCCATGAAAGGTAAGTTGGGTCCTACTTTTGTATGCTATGTGGTGTTCCCTCAAGGGGGAGAACGAGGTATATGGGATGAGGGTATCTATCTCTTATGGTAAGATGGGGATATTGTATTCCCTACTCCTAAAGAGGGAGAAGAAGGAGGTGAATTTCCTCTTAGAGGTGGAAATAAAGGGGGACCTCCTCTGTGAGAGGGTGAACCAAAGGGGTATATACTATCTCCGAGGGGAGAAATTGAAGGGATTCCTCTTCCATGAGAGGATGAAGAAAAATGATATAAATTTTCTCCAAGGGGAGACAATGAATCACTCAAGGAGCGGTCTCTCCCAGATGATCCTATCAGTATTTACTGGGAGTGGCCCTCGCTAGAGTATCTCCCTCGTGAACCATGGGAGAGAGTGGGAAAAAAACCCTCGAGAGAGGGGAAAGGCCTTGCAGTCTACGGGACTGTATTAGGGGTTTTGTTCCTCTATGGTGGAATTTTAGTGACAAATGAGAGTGATGATAGAAATAAACACAATTGAACAAATACAAAAATATTCCAACCACAACAGATGTAAAAAGGTGCAAAGTGAGTGATATGTGCTATGTCGGTTTAGTGCAAGTGATCCCACATGTAGGTTCTTTTTAATTACAATTTAGTGAACTTGTATTTAAAAATAAAAGAAATGTAAATTTCCTAAATACCTACATCCTTCCTCTCAAATGTAACTGGGCCCCAAAAGCACAATTGATGGTGATAATGGTATCCACACAATGACTGACTAGTGAAGGTAACAATGAGTCAGTTATACCAGTGATGGGGATATGTCCCGAAAGAGATTGGAAACATTTCCCAATGGAAATATCTGACTTTAGGAGTCAATTGCACTCACAATTTCTTCTTGGTGATATCCTAAGTTTGGCCACTAAGATACCCATATCAAGTGTGTATAAGTGGTTCTTCCTGGCGGTATAGTGTTGCCTCCACAAAAAGTTGAGTGACTCTTTGGGGAGGGCAGGGTAGCTATACCTTGAATTTCACGTCCTTGGGCACTGTGCCTTCTTATCCGGATTGTCTTTTAACACTTGTTGATAGCAAGATTTAAAAGTACCCTATAAGTCAACAATGCTATGTTTCAAAATATTAATGAAAATATATTGGTGGGCATTAATGCATGCTTAGCACACTCAATCCTGACCAAACTATAAATTTTCTTGTGACCTCTTGTGGAGGAATTTAGTTCGTTGCGAATTTACAAGTGTTTATTTTAAGGGTTCAAATTCACTTAAGGAGCGTAAGAGAGATATTTCACAATCCTACTTCTTTCTGATCCATCAAGATCCCACGTGGTGCGAGATGAAGAGAATACTCAAAGTAAGTGAGTTTTTAGGTATCTTAATGTGTGCTAGTGGATACACATGCGTGTAATACGAAAATGGTATTATTTTTTGCAACTAAATAAGTAGCTCAAAGTAAATACAAATGTAGTTTCTACTTCAACTCAAAAAGATGCTAAAGGTGCTTGCAACTAACAACAATGCTTATGAAATTGAAAAAGTGTACAATGGAGGTATTTGACACTGCTCTCCTTTTTCTGATTCACGAAGATCACATGGAATGTGAGGTGAAGAGCATACTTCAGGAGATTAGAGTCTTTAGGCCATTTCTTGTGTGCAAAAGTGGATTTACACTAATTTGCCTAAAACATGAGAAATAAGCAAATAACAAGCATGAAGTCTTGAATACTAGTGATGACTAGGAGGCCCATTGAAAGCTTCAAAGTCTTTTACCTAGGTAAATTTCAAGAGAAGATTTACTTCCTAATATTGGGCTAAGTAAGCTAATTACTAAATACAAACTAACTATTGCAAGTTAATTTAATTCCAGTTCATAGTGAGTAGCCATTGGGATTGCAAGATTATGTGAAAAACTGATAAAAGGAAAAATAAAGACAGTAGCGTGGGTTTCCCCAAAGCAGATTCTTTAGTAGAGTGGGTTTCCCTGATACATATGTGCTAGTAGTGAGAGTACAACAAATAATATCTATGATAGAGGAGATCGGATTACCACACATAATAAAATAGGAAATTCTGCGCAATATCATGACCGTTGAAGAAAATTCCTTGCGGATAGTGTGCTCAGGGCATTGGGATCCACGCTACCATGTAAACATCAATTACGACCCAAATGAGGCCGAATTTTGGGAATGATGTGTATGGAAATGTTCTCCTGCACAAGACAAGAACCCATAATTAGCTATTTAGAAAATTACAACCTAGTTAAAGAGAAATGAACAAAAATGAAGTGGAGTCACCATAAATATTGTTGTGGGAAAATTTGCACAAAGATGTGCAACACTTCCCACATTGGGGGGTGAAATCCTTTGAGGTTGTCAACAAGGCCTAGTATTGTGTTACTAAAAGAAAATGTGACTCACTCCAAATTGATCCTACAAGGTTATTGTTAGAAAAACAAAAATAAAACAAAAACTTGAAATTGACTTGAAACAAAAGAAAGGGAGTGAGAATATGCAAACCACAACAAGAAGCAAATGCTAGGACCAATTCAGATTTCCCAATGGTCAATCTTGTTAAATTTAGTGTCACCTAGGAGGTGTGGGATTCAAGGGAAGCCAATAATATCCCTTAGGGAGGTCCTTTCTGTCCACACTAAATGCTAAATAACTTGAAAGAACAAATGGGAGAAACACTTGCCCCATGGAGGAAGGTGGCCAGGGAGCTTGAGAAATGCTAGTAGGTATGGGAAGAGGTGGGAGAAGTTCCAACAAACTTCCAGCAGCATAACCTGCTCTAATTTTATCTCTTTAGATGCATGCCCATGGCTTCCTTTTATAGGCCAAGAAGTGGCCAAGAAACAACTAGATCCAAATGTGGATTCACTAACTCCATTATCTAGCTCTAAAGTACACAAAGGGGGGATATTCAATGATCCCAAGTACATGAGGAACCAAATTCAAATTCTTGGAGGGGATGGAGCTTTCATGTGCCTTCAATGCATCGTGGGTTGTTGTGGTCCCGTTGTTTTTTACAGTCATGCGTATTTTGAAGGAAAATATGTGTTAGGATAGCGCAGACACATAAATGATAATACACATTGTAGCATGGGCTATTATGTGTTAAATTTTGAGCATTAATTCACAATACTCTTGGATCTTTACTGAGAGAATAACATATACAGTATATCAAAGAATTACAATCACAATAAGCATCACAAGCATCACAAGCATCACAAGAATCAAAAGCATGAGAGATAAGAGACACAAAGTTTCCATGGGGAAAACCCTAAGGTGAAAAACCCCACAACTTCCTTATAGATAGAGAGAGCAATGGCTCAACCAAAGTACAACCAAAATACACTTGAGATAGTCTCCTAGTAGCAGATTATCCTCCTCCTCACTAGTGCGCCACTTTCTGAGTGAGAGAAGTGTGTCTTTCCGAATGATCCAAATAGAGATCTCTCGATCTCTATTTATACTTAACCTGTTTTCCCAGTGACCTTATGGGGCCGACTTGTCTATCTAGATACATCCACAATATAATATATATTTTAGGGCCGACCCCACACATGGTGGTCTAATAACCCATCGGCAAGTACACACACTTGCGACACTTGTCAATCCACATGACGACACTTCCTTATAGAGGAATAACACATCTATTATAAGGGTACAATAAATATATATAAAATACATAGATGAAATACATTCCAAAGTTACATATACATCAACACTCCCTCTTAACTAGGAAGGTATTTCTCGACACAGTTCTGCTAGACAAGTCTTCTTCTCGGGATCATTGTCATCATCATTATCACTGTTGCTACTATCTCAACCAATCTCTGACTCTACTCATCATAAGAAGTTCTACAGAGCCAATCCTATTTCATACTGGATGTAGGCCCACCACCTGCAGGTCTTCATCATCTGTACGAACGGTCTGATAGAGGTGGCCTCTCAGGACTAATTTTATGTGTGGATGCAATACCGGAAAGAGTATCCTAGGAACATTTATGTGCCTAAGCACAACCGGCAAGATCTCCCAGGACTGATTACATGCATCTCCTCCACAATACCTTTAAAGAGCATCCCAGGAGCATTTATGTGCCGCAACACGACCGGCAAGATCTCTAAAGAGCATCCCAGGACTTATTACGAGCACACAGCTCAACCTCACGGATCTCCAGGACTGATTACATGTGGATAAACAAAACCTTTAAAGAGTATCCCAGGAACATTTATGTGCCGCAGCACGACTGGCAAGATCTCTAAAGAGCATCCTAGGACTAATTATGAGCACATAGCTCAACCTCTCGGATCTCCAGGACTGATTACATGTCTCCGTAGTAATACCTCATCCCAGGACTGATTACGAGCACACAGCTCAACCTATCGGATATCTGAGGACTGATTACATACTACATAGCAATACCGGAAAGAGTACCCCAGGAACATTTATGTGTTGCAGCACGACCGGCAAGATCTCTCAGGACTGATTACATGCTATTTGCACAACCTACCACATATCATCTCTGACCTCCAAGTATCAACCTGATACTCATGATCCAACGGATCATCATTGCACAAGGCATCATCCTGATGCCCATGATCATATTGATCATCATCACTGTACCATCCTGGTACATATCATCTGGAACAACATCCTGAAGCATCATGATCATCCTGATCATACAATGCATCTACCTGATGCATACCAAGTATGTACCTAATACATATCATCATACATGATCCACTTGATACAAATACAAATACATGATCCACCTGATCATACCTGATACATATCAACATACATGATCTACCTGATCATACAATGTATCCACCTGATGCATATACAGATACATGGTCCAAGCATCCAACATGATGCATATAAAAAATACATACAAATGATCCAACTGATCATATCCAGCATCCAACATGATGCATACACACATAAATGATCCAATTGATCATATCCAGCATCAACACGATGCGTACATACATACAAATATAAATGATCCAACTGATCATATCCAGCATCAACACGATGCATACATACATACAAATATAAATGATCCAACTGATCATATCCAGCATCCAACATGATGCATATACAGAGCAGTAACTGGAGCATCGTCCTGATACTCATCATCCAACACTTACATCCACATCCATGTGAAGGATCCTCCTTCCAACATGCTTGGAATGGCTTTAGCAAATGTGTCCATCACTTCTTCCTCGAAGTGTCGTCGATCTAAAGAACACCAAGCCTCTCCCTGAAGTACTCGAACTTCACCCTGCTTAGTGGCTTCGTCAGCACATCTGCAATTTGCTTGTCCGTCGCAACATACAGGAGCTTTGCAGCTCCTCTCTGCACCATATCCCTGATATAGTGATATTTGATCTCGATGTGTTTCAACCTGTCATGAAACACTGGGTTCTCAGACAGCTTCACACAACTCTAGTTATCGCAGAATATACCATTAGAATCCAATGGGAGATCAAATAACTCAGACAGTAGCTTCCGTAGCCATACTGCCTCACAACTAGCTGAACAGGCTGCAACATACTCTGCCTGAGCTGTACTCAGTGCTACGTAGGACTGCTTCCTGCTGAACCAAGAGATCACACCTGATCCCATACTGAAGCAGCACCCAGATGTGCTCTTCCTATCTGTAGCACTACCAGCCCAATCTGAATCAACATAACCCTGCAGGTTAAACTTTTGATTTGCTTCATACTTGAGCCCATAATCCATTGTACCCTTCAGGTACCTCAGGACATGCTTTACAGCAACCAGGTGAACATTCCTCGAATTTGTCAGGAACTGGCTCAATGTGTTCACAGCAAAGCAAATATCTAGTCTCGTGTTCGTCAGGTACATCAAGGACCCAATCATCTGACGATACATAGAGACATCAACCGACTTAGATGAAGCATCACATAGAAGCTTTAGATTCGATGCCATGGGTGTGGCCATGGCATTGCAATCCATCATCCCAAATCTCTTCAGAATATCTACTGTGTACTTCCCTTGACCAAGGAAGATCCCACCTGAATTCTGCCACACCTCCATACCTAGGAAATAATGCATCATTCCCAAATCTTTCATATCGAACTCAGTAGCAAGCTTCCTCTTAGTATCTGCAATCAGTCTGTCATCTCCTGTTACAAATAAGTCATCCACATACAGGAGTAGAATCATAGGATTCCCTTCCTCAACCTTGTAGTAGAGGTTGGAATCCGCTTTACTATTGGTAAAGCCCAAACTAGATAGGAAACTGTCCATCCTACCATACCAGGTTCTGGGAGCTTGTTTCAAGCCATACAAAGCTTTCTTCAATCTGCACACATATGACTCCCTGTCAGGTCTTGGGACTGCATCCCAAACATCTTCTTCATGATCGACGGATCATGGCATTCCATTTCTTCATCCCAGATCCTGGGAACTTCAATGTCTTCAATATCTTCAATAGATATCTTTGTTGCTGGAACAAATGTTGTAGTCCTTTTGTAGGTGAATATATATGGTCTTTCCTACAAAACAAGTTAAATTGCATGATTAGAAACATCTCATAATTTTCAGAACAAATTCTTTACACATAAAGAAATATGTCATGCAGTTATCTTAGCCAATGCTTTAATACAACATTTATCCATGTTCCACAACTTTCTAGATGCCTTCCAGTCTCTACCAGAACATTGTTAGGAGTTTGCACTACTCCCAATATGTCAGCAAAGAGGTTTCATTCTAGATAAGTAGCACTAGAATGTTGTACAGTGCCATAGGACACTTACCCATCACATGCATATTAGTAGTATACTGTTCATTAATGCAATCATTCTAATATGCACAATACATCTCCTAAGTCTAGGAACATAAGCATAATATTATTTAAACAAACAAAATATGCAAGAAATGATAATTGAAATACTTATCTTTGTTTGTTTGTTGGGTGGACTCCCTCTGAGTCTTTGCTTCTTGGCAGGAGCTGCTGAAGTAGCTTCTTCTACACCTTTCTGTTGTGGAATGTAGGAAGATGGTCAACTCCCTTTGAAAATCTGCATCCTTGTAGGAGCTGCTGGAGTGTGCTCCCTCTTGATCTTTGCTTCCTGGATTACCTATCCTTGAACTTATATTCATCCTTGCTGACATCAATCTTCTTGAACCCTGGAAAGTATATTCTGTAAGCCTTCGAGCTTTCATTGTAACCCATAAAGATACCCTTCTTTCCTGAAGGATCTAGTTTAGTCCTCTTTTCCTTTGGGACATGAGTGTATACTGGACAACCAAATATTCTGAGATGGCTGACTTCAGGTTTCTTACTAGAAAAGACTTCTTCTGGTGTCTTGTTGTCCAATATCTTGTGGGGTGTTCTGTTCTGCACATATACAGCTATTCTAGCTGCTTCTGCCCATAGATGCATAGGTAGATCCTGGTCATGCAGCATTACCCTTGCTACTTCCATGATTGTTCTGTTCTTCCTTTCTGCAACTCCATTCTGTTGAGGATTATAAGGAGCAGTCAAATCCCTCTTAATCCATGAATCACTACAAAGATTCTTGAAGTCACCTGAGGTGAATTCTCCACCATTGTCAGATCTGAATGTTTTGATCTTCTTGTCAGTTTGATTCTCCATCAAGGTTTTGAATTCCTTGAACTTATCAAACACCTCATCTTTGTTCTTCAAGAAGTATACCCAAGTCTTCCTAGAGAAGTCATCAATAAATGAGACATAGTAAACATACCCACTTAGAGAACTGGATGACATAGGACCACATACATCTGAGTGGATGATTTCCAGGATATCTTTTGCCTTGCTTTCACTACTTGGGAAAGCCTTCTTAATATTCTTACCTTTTGCACATCCTTTGTAAACACCTTCATGTTTGGTCTCGATTTCAGGAAGACCCTCTACAGCCTTGCTTGCAATTGGAAGTGCCCTATAGTGCATATGAGCAAGTCTTCTATGCCAAAGTTCATTTGGCTCCATGGATTCATGCATTATGGCATGTTCAGGTTGTCCTTTTAATTTATACAAACCTCCCTCTTGCTCTCCAATCACTACTGCATCATCTATGGCATTTCCTTTTGGCGACATTAGGACTTGGCCATCCACAAATGCAACCCTCATACCTTTTGCATCCAATGCAGAGATGGAGAGTAAGTTCTTCTTGAGCCCAGGTACATAAAGGACTTCTTTCATCTTCAAAGATTTTCCAGAATCTAGGTTGTAGGAGGCTTCACCACTTCCTTTGATTGGGTATTGATAATCATCCCCAAGTTTCACCTTATGAGGTGATTCATGTTCAGATAGGTTTACAAAATATTCCTTAAACCCAGTCATGTGTTTGGAAGCCCCACTGTCAATCAACCAATCATTACAACCATGGGAGATAATACCTGTGAGAGCAGAGATTAGAACATACTCTTCTTCACTTGATGAGTCATCATTACTATCATCACTTTCTGCCCTAGCCTTCTTCTTTGGAGGTTCATCATCTTCGGAAGCGTGAGCATGGTACCTTCTTTTGTTACCCTTCTTATTCTTGCTGGAGTTGTTGTTGTTGTGTTTGTCCCTTTTGTTCCTGGGACATTCTGAAGCAAAGTAACCCTTCTCATTACAAGTGAAACACCTTAGATCTTTCTTGTCTTTGTGAAAATGATGAGAAGATTTCTTCTTGTGATGGGATGGCTCCCTCTTGAACTTTCCCTTCTTAGTGTGAGCTGTGAGAGCTTGATCTTCATTTCCAATCTTCTCTTCTCTTGCCACAAGCCTTGCTTCTTCTTGAGAACATTCCTCCCATAATTTGCTAAAGGAGATTAACTTCTTTCTGGCACATATCCCCTGGATAAAAGAGTCCCATGACCTAGGTAGGCCATTCAAAGTAGTCATAACAATTTCACCATTCTCCACCATTTCATCTACAGCTTCAAGTTGTTCCTTGATTTGAGAGACCTTGGAGAAATAGGATTGAATGGTTTCTCCATTCGACATCTTGACCCCTTTCAATTGATTCCGCAGGGTCATCTTCCGATTTATGTTCTTTCCTTCAAATAGCTTGGTCAAAGAGTCAAACATAGCCTTGGGTGTCTTTAGAGAAGACACATGGGGTATGAGATGGTCTTTGATAGAATCAACAATGATTCTCTTTGCCTTGACCAAGTTCTTCTTATGCAATACCTTAGCCTCTTCATCCTCTGGGATAGGGATGTCTTCTTTTATATATGAGTCCAACTCATTCTCTTCCAGGATTAACCCAATCCTATACTTCCAAGCTCGGAAGTTATCAGCACCTTCAAGCTTATCCTCAAGCTTGGTGTGGTGAGACATCTTACAGAGTACTTCAAATGGAAATAGAAAAGATTTAGGTCTTACCACTTGAAATGCTGAAAACTGGATTTGGTACCGGATTGTAAAATTAGTCACATCAGATCTAATGAACAAGTAAATCAATCACAACAGATGAACATAGAAAATATGGTGCAAAACTGTGCAAAACATGCAGCAGTGCTCTCTATCCCAGAAAGGGTGAATGAATTACAATACAAACTGTCACAATGACAGAGCAATTTGAATTGCCTAAGGAGGTCATTCAAATCACTGAATGGAGTAGCTTGACTCTATCTAGGAGTCCTCATCAATCATCGGTGGTGCTCATCAATCACAACAACCAGTCATCCAGGTGTCAAACTGAGTCTAACTGAGTGTAATAAATGTAACTGAAGTGTGTAGCACTGATATAGGATCTGGAGGCTCAGTGGGGGCGCATGGGAGGCTAACTGAAGTCAGAACAAGTCACCTAATCAAACTGGAGGTCAAACGGAAGTGATACAGTCAGTCGGGAGTGAAACTAGCCTCAAATCAGGGAGAATCGGAGCTAACTGAATGTAACTGAAGTGGAACTGCAGTGGTAGGTGAACAAGTGCGCCCTTCTCTGGCAGTAGGTGAGAAGTGGGCGCCTTTCAGCTTAGGAGGGCTAAAACTCTGTGGTAGGTGGCTCCCGGGTGCTAGAAGAAGGTGGATAAGGTGCTGGAGGCATCAAACTGGTGACTGGGATGCATGCAAAACCCTAGATTCTGCATATCCTAAAATAGATCATGCAGGATCCTGAAATAGATGATGTATCCTGAAATAGATGATGTGGATATCCGAACACGGATTAGGGTTTGTCGAAAAAACCCTAAAAATTCAAAATGTGATTTTCAACTTTCTAAAAGGATAGAAAGATGCACCTTGATGAGCTGATCAGCTTGTTGTATTCAAAATTTGAGATCAAAAAATATTTACCCTTCAGATTTGCCTTTTTGTCCTCTCGGGTTCACTAGGGAGAGCCCTGAATTAGGGTTTGAGTTTCTCGGAGATCTAACCAGCCAAAAATCTCGATCCAAAGCTCTAAAATTCGATTTTAGCAAGGAGCTTCCAGCTATGTCTTCAGATTTCAGAAATTCCTATTTTTGTGGAAACCCTAATTTTTAGGGCCAAATCTGAAAATGCTCAGAATTGAATTATGATTGGACAGATAGATTCTCCTTGATGAGTAGAGTCAATCTACTATACTGTTTTCCCAAAAACTGTGGAGAGAAACCCAATAAACAAGAAACTCAAGTTTTCATCATTGCAAAATGTCTTCTTCTTAGGTTAGCTCTGATACCATCTTAAATTTTGAGCATTAATTCACAATACTATTGGATATTTACTGAGAGAATAACATATATAGTATATCAATGCATAACAATCACAATAAGGATGACAAACATCACAAGAATCAAAAGCATGAGAGACAAGAGACACATAGTTTCCGTGGGGAAAATCCTAAGGTGAAAAACCCCACAACTTCCTCAGAGATAGAGAGAGCAATGGCTCAACCAAAGTACAACCAAAATACACTTGAGATAGTCTCCTAGTAGCAGATGATCCTCCTCCTCACTAGTGCGCCACTTTCTGAGTGAGAGAAGTGTGTCTTTCCGAATGATCCAAATAGAGATCTCCCGATCTCTATTTATACTTAACCTGTTTGCCCAGTGACCTTATGGGGATGACTTGTCTATCTAGATACATCCATAATATAATATATATTTTAGGGGCGACCCCACACATGGTGGTCTAATAACCCATCGGCAAGTACACACACTTGCGACACTTGTCAATCCACATGACGACACTTCCTTATAGAGGAATAACACATCTCTTATAAGGGTATAATAAATATATATAAAATACATAGATGAAATACATTCCGAAGTTACATTTACATCAACATTATGGGTGTAACCGTGCTACCTCTCCTTTTGATTGTTTTTTTGGCATTTTTGGATTCATGCTGCTTTCTAGATCTGATGAGGATGCATTTGGTGGGATGCATGCTATATGTTGATGATATCTTACTGCAAGATTAGCTGAAACATAACATGCGTGTGAAATTTAGGTGTTAATATAGACCAACATCTATTTAGTGTTTTCCATTAAAAAAACTTCTACAACTTAGTCAAGAGTATATCAAATTCTAAATATTTATCAAATCCCAAAATTTTTGATAACTTAATAATATGTAGTAAGGTCCAAAAATATACCTACTTTAATGAAGATAACATATTATGAACATAATAAATAAAATATTCATTACTTACACTTAACTTAAATATTCACACACTTATAATAGCATTTGACAGAAGAAGAAAAAAAAACAAAAAAAAAAATTACATTTTGGAGAGGGGGAATGTGTGACATTCATTGTATTTATGTGTCTATGGAAATGAAAATTATATATATATATATATATATATTCAAATTTATGGTGAAATATAATGGAGACCTTGTACTAGTGAAGTGGACTGTCCATAGGATGTGGAGGAGCCACATGGAGTTTGGATTCTTAGGTAGCAAGCAACCACGTAACAAGCGTAGAACCAAGTTATGCCATGCATGACCCATATTACATATAGTTTATTAGATCAATAGTTGTTAATATCTCATATGATTCTAGGTCATTGGGAATTTTGGATTGTGGAAGAGCCATGAGAGATTAAGATTAAACCCCCAAATCTTATCAATAGTCCATATCTCCTACTAGGAATTAGTAAAAGATAAAGGTAATAGATATGACCTTTATTGCAAATCACCCAGAGTAAATTGAGACTTTGAGATCTGCGGTTCACATTTCATCGTGTCGAGGAATTTTTTTGGATCCCTAGACACGTAAAGGAAATGAAAATGATTAATATTTGAATGATGAATTAGATTGACGGTGGAGATCTCCTCAAGAGACTTGGTAAAAGTTAAAGGCGACATATATGACCTTTGCCATGAATGACTGAGATCTGATCAATAAATCAGGTCATCAACCTAGATCTTAGTGTGGGAACTGTAGGTTTTGTAAAATAGGTGAAAAGGTAAATGCCATGAATGACCAAGATTTAATCAGTGTTGATATCTATGGACCAGATCTCATTTTGAAATTGGGATAAAATGGTAAGAGGAGAGAGAACCCTTTACTACGAACGACCTAGATCATTTTGGGAGATGATATCCACCATATGGATCTCATCGATACCTTTGGGGAAAAAGGTTTGAGGAGAGAGAAACATTTACCGTGAACAACCTAGATCATTTCAAGGAATTGGATCAATGGTCAAGATTGATTTGTGATGTCTAGTAAAAGGGAGACGACCATGAATATATGGAGGAAATGGGTTGAACTAAATGTGACGTTCTATGATTAGGGGATTATACGTAGACTAAAGTTGGACATCAATGTCACATCATCACCTCCACATGACATGCCACATCAATAGATGGAAAAGTTTATTGATAAAAAATTTGGAGCCATTTCCTAATTTTAGACATAACATGAGCATATTAAGTCAAAATTCAAAGAATTTTCAAAGGTATGTCTAGAATGCTAAGGAATACAAAAGTGCTAGAGATGAATGTGGGTAGATTTAGCTCCATATTTCTAGAAATGAACATAGTGCTTTCTAAAGACCAGTAGGCCACTCCTTAACAGAAGCTCTGATTATGATGGAATTTGCACAGAGAAGTTTATGACTAGGCTCGAAGAAACCCAGTGGATAATTTGGCCAAATTTCAAAGGGTTTGGAGTGAAAATAGGCCAAAATCCACTATTCCAAGAGACTTTTTGTGATTATGGAAATTTTAGAGGAATGAAAATGACCTGATATTTACAAGCTGAAAAAATATATTTACTCAACATTTTATCTTCTCAACAATATTAACAAATTTGTTCAAGTGAAAATTTACTAGTCTTGCTCCATTTGAGAGATAATAATTTTCACAAAAAACTTTCGACTTTGGAAGAAGTGTGAAAGTACAAAGTTGAAAATTCTAGATTAAGGTAGAAAAATGAGTGGAACATCGGATTATTGAAATGAAAGTTGTTGAGTAATCATAATTGAAAGTATTATCAATTTCCAAAAAAATCATCAAGCGCAAAACACAAAAGAAAATCAAAATCGGCATGTTGCATAAACATCAACGCCCTGGTGCGTTTCCATAAACATAATTCCTTGAATTATATTATATTAAAAAATAAAGAAAATTATTATCTTATTAAAATATTCATAAGATTTTGATTAGAATCCTACATGCAATTCATTGTCTAATACTGAACACCCTGTGCGTTTAGTAGAGATTAACACATCGTCGTATATTTTATTTAAAAAAACATTTTTTTTTTTATGTAAAAGCCTAGTTAAATTTATTTAAAACCCTAAACTCAATGCGTTACCTATCACACCACACCCTAGTGCATGCAAAAGTACCAAACGCACTGATGTATGCGCTATTAAAAATAACATATTTTATTATTTTATTAAAAAAATCATTATATTTTACTTAAAACCCTACACTGGTACATTAGATAACCCGATAAGCCCTGGTGTGTGTCAGTTAACCGAAAGCACTAGCATGTATTTCATTAAAAAATAACAAATAATAAAAAAACGTTAAATTTTATTGAAAAACCTAATGGCGATGCGGTTATGTTCTAAACTGCATCGGTGCATGCATTATTATCAGGTGCTCCAAAACAAGGTTTTATAAAAAAAATTACCACACCACCAAACTCATTTACCCCTATACAATGTGTCTGAGCCATCTTCACCGGTGTTGTACATCACCCACTAGACGCCCTGCCCCCTATGTTAATTCCTGATTGGTTGCAAACACATTGCTCATCCCATTGGATGTTGACTTGAGTTTGAATTTTTCCAAACTGTGGGAAAAAATTCAAATACTCGATACATAGACAGGATGCCTCCCTGACATGCGGTTCAACAGGTAAATTAATTGTTATTTCATAATTGGAATTTTTAGCGGATTAAATTTTGAAAATGAACAATTATTTCTCATTTTTCCCCAAAATTTTAAAAAATTTGAGCGGTACGTTTGAGTCGTTCAGCTTGCACCAGATGTCAGTGCACCCTATAAAATTTTATAGGGAGCACCATCGACGGGGCGAGCCGAACGGATTTAATGCACCTCTTAAATGGTGTGCTACACTTTTGTAGTGAACCAAAGCAACATTAATTTTATTTTAAAAATAATGAACTAATTCGCGGTGCGTTCCTATCAATGTAACACACTGACCTTCCGATGCCCCTATGTAGATTGATCACACCAATGAATATTAAAAAAAACAAATTAAAATAAATAATCGGTGCTTTTCGTTCATGATTGCACACTGATCCCAGTGTGTTAACCTGACTGTAACACATCGCTTTAGGCAATTTAGCATTTACATACCCTAAAAATCATAATTCAAAAGTGCTCCTAGTGCACATCAACGCATCATTCTTCTGTTCTTTGACATGTAGTAGGCGCACTGTGGACACATTCTCTATCAACCTTTAAATAACATAAACAACTGTGCTTTTGGTTAAAGTCAACGCACCGGTTACGGTGCATTGAAAACCAAAATTTTGAAATGCACCGATGCGTTTTTAATTTGACGCACCAGCTTGACAATAATTTTTTAAAAAACTATAGAAATATCTTAGTGGTGCGCTACATTACAGTATTCGCACCGAATTACTCGGTGCACTTAATTCTAACATGTGCACAATTTAAATTTAAAATCTTCATACAATACATCGACGGTGCGATCATTAACCATAACAGCACCGCAACTCGTCTGCCCCGTTTACGGGGAAATGATGTGTCCACAATGCACCGGCACTGTGGTTTAAAACATTAACTAATTGCAAATGGTGCACTACTTTACAGTATCATCACCACGTTACCCGATGCGTTTAACTGTAAATGGAGCACCGGTAAAGTAGGAAATTAAAAAAAACACTTAATACATTGATGGTGCGGTTAATAAATAGTGCCACACCGTTTACGGTGCATTCACTTTTAAGGGGTGCACCATGATGAACATTTTAAAATGTTAAAATTTCCAACGGCCCTTGTTTATTGAGGCACGTGTAGGTAAAAATCACAATTGACGATGCAGTTTGTGTATAAACGCATCGTTTGCGGTGCAGTTTGTGTATAAAAGCATCGTTGGTGGTGCACCTATGTTATTTAGGTGCACCGCACCTAAAAAGTTATTGTTTTGAGAGAAAAATGTATTATTTTTGTTATTAAATAAGATGTTAATTGAATGAAATATTACATGTTTTTAGATATCTATTTATGACACTGATCCATGTTATATGTGAAATAAAGATGTGAGCAGCGACAAGCTATTCGACAGGAGCATGCATAGGTGGAACAATTCAACATGGTCAGAGACTGGGAGGCTAGGGAGAGGGAGAGGGATTTGTACCCTTTCCCCATTACTAATCATACTCAATATATATTGAGGGATGTCGAACTCTTGAATTTATATCAGGAGGCTACATCCCTTAAGGGTAACTCTTCATTGTCGCGTCAATTCATCCGACGTTGGGATCATCATAGGAATACATTTCATGTTGGTCCTGGTCAGTGGTTCTAGCCCACCGAGGAGGAAATCTAGTTCATCATTGGTATATTTAGGATAGGGGAGGATTTTCCCTAGTTCCCTGATGTCCTAGATGGTGCTGCAACAGAGAGTCAAGTAGCTTACTCTTTGAGATATATCAGTGACAAGGTCATCCATCCCTCTGATTTTTAGGTGAGCAATGGGAATCTTAGGATCTCTGCTTTTGGTCGAGAGGAGGTTAGGTGCCTCTCTCTTTTTCTTATGACACTGGAGCAGTCCACTAGTGATGGGAAGCACATTAGTTTCCCTCTATTGTGTTATGTTGAATCTTTAGTGCAGAGACCTAGATGCATTAGGTGGTCTGCCCATTTTTGCGGCAATTTTTTTATGCTTTGGACAGATGTCATGCATTGATTGATGGGAGGTCCAACTTCCCTGTCTGTTCATAAATTTTTTGTCTATTTTTTGAGAGGTTTTCGGCCACCAGGACATCATTTTAGAACCTCCCTTACAAGGTGATGACAGATGTGCGTATGCAAATGTGGGTGCAGATGATGCCCAAGAGGGAGAAGCCTGACTTCCTAGATAGGATCACGTCATATGTGCTCGAGATACTAGGCAGTGAGGAGGACCATGCACTATAAATTATGCCATATCCATATGTGGGCTTAGACTGGAGAGGGTGCCTTGAGATCGTCTTCACCTAGGAGGATCCACCAGACGAGAGAGGTAATATTACCATTATGTTTAAACTACTCTAGTTGCATTTTATTCTTTTTATACTTAATGCAAATGAAATATCTTCTAAATATTAAATTGTTTAATGAAATTGTCTAATTATTACTGTGTACTATATATTTTGTAGACATTGGCACATTCAATGGTGAGGTCGGGAAGCCTCCTCCCGCTCAGGAGGATGAGGATATGGAGGATCCTAATCAGGTTGGGCTACAGTTGGCTAGTAGACATCTTGGCCACTGTCCACACAAGCACCATGATAATTATCATCGGGTTGTGGCAGACAAGTTGATGACATTGTTGGTAGATGAAGGGGTTCAACCTATACAGGTGCACAACAATGTTTGACATTGTCACCTTGCAGAGATATGCAGGATTCTTCCTTGTGATATGAGGATGTTGATGCAACATATTGTCGGTGCATGCATTCAGTTAGCTGCTAGGAGGGATGACCATCAACCTCCTCCTCCACCTCCTCCTCCTCCACCTCCTCCACCTCCACCCCCTCCTCCATCAAATTAAACATCTACTACTCCACCTCCTCCTCCATCATCTTCGACATCTACTACTCCACCTCCTCTTCCTTCAGATTCATCACAATCTCATCCACCTCCTCCTCCTCCATGTCCTCCTCCATCAAATCCTTCATCATCTCCTCTACTCCTATTCGACCGACCTACCAATCCTACTTCATCATATCCTTTATTCCTGCTCGTCCAACTTGTTGATCCTACTAATTGTCCCGACCATCCACCATTTGCTGCTCCAGTCGACTCTATTATATATATGCTCAGAGGGGGCCGTACGATTCAGCTTGATGGACCTATACATGCTTCTCTTTCAGCTCTTTTTTTTCCTGGTAGAGGTACTGATGCCTTTGGATCTATTGGTGGAGGTTTCGATGCCTCTGACTCTGCTGGAAAAGGCGTTGATATTGCCTATGGCTCTATTGGTGGAGGTGATGATGTATCTGGCTTTGGTCGGAGAGATATTGATGATGCCTATGTAGGCAGAGGTGGGTTAGATATGTCATAGCAGTTATTGGAATGGAGATATATATTTGGAATATTGTATCATCAGTTTGATGTTATATATCTTGATATATATATATATATATTGCATTTTTCATGTTTATGTTGATGTTTATTTATATGTACTTGATGGTGATGTGTATGTTAGCTCATGTTAGATGATGTTTGTTAGATGCGTGTGATGGTTATGCATGTTATAATATAATGTGGCTTGTGTTATGTTAGATGATGGGAATGTAATGTTTATGATGTTACGTTCATGTTCATGTTTATTTGTATGTTTATGATGCTATATCAATGATTTTTATGTTTTATGTCAGATGGTGAAAATGATCATGATGATGGTATGTTTATGTTTATGTGGTGAAGATGATGATGACAGTACATTTATGTATTTTTATGATTACATTTATGATGGTATGATGATTCTTATGTTTATTTTTTTTAGGTGGTATGAAGATATATATTTAAAATTATAAATAAGGATATTTATTAATGTCATGTGATTGATTGATCATGTGTTTAAAATAGTGATTATTAGATGGTGACAATGATAATGATGGTATATTGTTTATGTTTGTGTCGTGAAAAAGATGATGATGGTACGTTTATGTTTATGCTTATGGTTATGTTTATGATGGTATGATCATGATATATATAATAATATTAATAATTCGTTGTAACTTTATGTTGATCATTATGAAATAATATATAATGATTTTAGATAAGTAAATTAAGTCTTCAATATTATATAATGTTGTATATAACTTAATTATTCAAATGATAAACATAAATGAATATTTTTTTATAAGTGTAACCAAACATCATAACAAAAAGTCAAGTATTGCCATGTAATATTATTATAATATATAAATATGAACATAAAAAAAAACGTAAATGTCAACATATATATGACCTATCAATGTATCATTCAAATTTTTATTTTTTTGACAAGAACTCACTTTGCAATGACAAATATCAAATCTCGATTAGGAAGTAAAACAAATACTAAATTAAAAGAACACCCATTTCTCTCAATTGTAAATCCAAAAGTTGCATTATCCAAACTTATTATTAATAATCATGATATTCATTATATAATATAACATTAGTCCACATTGAAGGAACACATTTTATACCCTCTAAAAAATTTAGGTGAAGGAACACTTCACTATAGTTACTTGGCCACACATCTGGCTCTTTCTTCCTAAAAGTTTAGTTGAGTCAGTTGAAAGGAAATTTGTATCTTTGCATATCCTTGTGTAATACCTTGATTTTCACTCCTCACATGTATTAACTCAAATTATGTAAATGTTGTAAATATATTAATGATATTAATGTTAACTTGTTTACGATCTCAAGGATTTAATAACAATGTTATTGATATTGATATTATGTTGAGTTGATGATATTGATGGTATGGCCAACATGATAATGGTATCTTGATATTAATAATGTTAATAATATTGTTATGATGATATTGACTTGACAGTATTAAACATCTTTTTGATATCGATGATTATGGTGATATTGATCTAATGGGATATGCCATCAACAATGAAACTTCAAATACATATAGATATGAATATGCATATCCATATGAACTAAATGGAAAGCAAGAAAGATATTCTCTGACTATGGAGAATGACAAACAATCAGTCCATACAATAACAAATTACTTGATAGGCATGAAACATATTTCACATCAGATTGGTTTTTAACCAACTCAAATTGTTTAAACATTGCATCTAGCAATCAACTTTCCATTTCCAATGTCATAACATGAAAAAAAAAATATATAATTAGACCCTTCCTGATAAAAATAACAAAATCATATCTCACTCTGTAAATGATGAAATAAAACATGTACATATCACTCTCTATTGTCATCACCCTCATTATCTTCCTCGGTTGGCATGATAACATTATTGTTCTCATAAACATGTTAAGATCTAGAGTCATGTCTTAATATGAACCACCAATATCTATCCAATACATCCAAGTGAAATACCAATTTGTTGAAGTGTTTTGGGAAAACATCAGGTTCCTTCCTTTCATCCCACATCTTTCTAGAGTTGATACATATCAACCTAGTATCACAATCTTACTTTACATTTGTTACACCTCAAATTTTCACACTGTGTACCATTGAGAGTCTTCATGTCATATCACCATGAGAAACATGATGTTTGTGCCTCCTAGGGGTGTTAGGACCCTTTGTTATCATGTTGGTCCCTTCCCTAGTTACAGATACTGGCGACTCCACTAGGGAATTTTTCCCTAGTTTCACCTTTAATTGCTTGTTTGGATCATCAAATCCTCTTCTAAGTGTTGTTTCCCATCACCTTAGATCCTCTTTAGTCATCATTTAGGACTACATTGAACCCAACACTTCATCCCTGCTCGGATCTAGACATTAATTTTCATTTTTTACACCTACAGGAAAATTTTCGCTTTCCCAAAACACCTTACAGAGCGAAAATTCCATATTTTCGTGCCCCCATAGTATCCTAAGACATGAAAATTTCCAAATTTTCACTACCACACAAGGTTCCAGGGCGCGAAAATCTCATATTTTCTCTCTGTATTGGTCTGTACAGGGGCGGAAATCCTCTATTTTGGGTTTTTGGAAGCTTTTTGCTAGGGTTTGACTTGGTTTATTGGTTCAAGGTTATTTACCTAACCTCTCGCTGTCTGTTACAAGATATAAGTGCTCTTGCATCCATAGTTTGAGTGTGTGTTTGTTTGCATTTTTAGGAATTTTTTGCACTAGATTTGATTAAAATAAACATCAATCCTAAAGTCCCTTTGACCCATATTAAGGTTTTTTCAACCTTTTGGGATCTTTTGTGTTGTTTGGATTGCTCTGATTGGCTTTTAAAAACTTGGGACATCATTTTATTTATAGGTCATCTTTCTTGGGTTTTGAATTTTGTTTCCTTTTCATATTTATTTATTTATTGGTTATTGGAGTAGATTGATTCTTTGGTTCCATTTTTGTTCAAAGAGAAGATTCATTTTTGTCTCTCTTTTGCTAGATTTACAAGCTTGAAAAACATAAATATTCTTCTTACCTTAGTTTGATCATTTGACATTCTTGGTCTTACATTCATAAGAAGAAGAAAATATTGTTTCATGTTCTTGTGCATTTGAGTTACAAAAAGATATTGAATGTTTTTCTTTGCATTGCATTTGATTGGAAACATTTACAGAATCTTTCTTTCCCATAGCTTAGATGTGTCTTTTTCACGTGTAAAAAGATAGGAAACGAATTAGAACTTTTGCATTTGGTATTGATGAAAAGACCTCTTTTGTTACTTTAGGATAGTTTGGGTATGGTTTTACATGTTTGCTTATCATTCATTAAGAAGCTAAAATTGCATTTGCATAGGGTTGTGCATTTGGGAAGAAAAACTCTCTCTCTCCTTCTTAAGTAGGACTTTATCAAAAGGAAGGCTTGCATACTAATACTTGAATGGTTTTGAGTTAGGTCCAAATTCCATTCGTCCACTTAACCACATAAGCTAAAATCAAGCGCTAGTTAAGTTAAAATATTTAGCAACTTGAGTGATAGGTTAGAGATGTGTTCCAACGTATTTCTACATAGGAGCTGTCGTTATTTCCTGCACTGCATCATGGGGATTGTGCGGTTCTTCCATGTACTAGTTGGTATATAGAACGACCTTTCACATACCTCACGGTATATAGAAAGGTTCTTTCACATACTCGATGGTATATAGGAAGGCCCCTGTCGAATGGTTGTGCATCAGACAACACTACTGCGGATTGGAGCTCCCATGTATCTTGAGTATATCAGGAGACCCTTATAGGATCCTAGAACCATCCAAGTAAACCTTCTGTCCGTCTTGTTGTTGCAATACACCGAGAATAACAATCGGGGAGCTACTACACATGTACTGTTAGGTAGTTGGGTTATACGGCCATGGGTACAGTCCCAATCCTCCTTGGTTAGTGCTTTGAAAAATTGGGCCAAGTATAACTATTGGACCCTACAATATATCGCAAGTTCTCACATCTTGACACACCCGTGATGATGCGACTTTTATATCCCACCTATTCACCAGTTTGCTTGTTGCTTTTAGTTTGAGTAGTTTTTGTTGTGTGTGGTATTTAGAAGGCCTTAGAGATATAATTAGTCTCTTCAAATAGATATGGAAACCTATTCTGGGAATACCAATCAAGAGATACCTTTTCAAGGGGTACCTTTTTCTTTTCCTCCATTTGGAGATATTGGTCGTCCATTTATCGCCACTTTGAATCTTCCTGGATTGTCTATATGATTACCAGTATGGTTATTCTCCAATTCGTTGATCTTGAATGCACCTAATGTTTCAAATGTTAAATCTCCACCAAAAGAACATCAACCCCAAATATATCCTTCGCCTTCTTCGTCGGATGTATCTTCTTCAGTTTCTTCTTCCTCACCTGATAAAAGCAGTGGTGCTAGTAATTAGGAGGATAAGAAGGAGAAGAAAAGGAAGGTTAAGAAGAAGAAGAATAAGAAAGATACCAAGCATCAATCGGATAACCCTAATGGTGCTATTTCTATTCAAATACCTTGAAAACCCAAGTTCCCTTGTAGGCTTTGCAAGGGGGATCACCTTCTTAAGGATTGTCCTATTATTTCCAAAGTATTATAAGAGTGGTCTAAAGCCTACAAACAACCTATATCATCATCCTATGGACATCATACTGATGATACCCCATCAACCAGTGACTCTATGGTTAAGGGTCAGAAAGGTAAAGTCAAGAACCCTTGTTTGTTATGCAAGGACATGCACCTTACCTTACTTAACTTTGTCCTCGCATGGATCAAGCTTCACAATTGTTGGAAGACATTACTATATCCCATAATCACCTTCCAATCGGATATAGTAAGTTGTCCCTTGACCCATCATTGGTTGATAAAGTGGTCGATCTAGTTAAATCCTTGGTCGATCCTACTCTTCCTTTGAAGAGTGAATCCAAAGTAGTCGATATTGCTCCTGCATCCTCGGTCGATCCCATTCTTTCTTTGAAGAGTGGAGAACAAGTAGTTCATTCCTATTTTCATTTGAAGAGTGAAGCTGAAGTAGTCGAGTCGATGTCATCTCCACTCGATCCCACTCTTTCATTGGAATATGTCGAGACTGAAGTAGTCACCATGGCACAATCTTTGTCTCATCCTACTCTTCCAGTTGAGAGCGGACTGAAAACCAATGATGTTTTCTTAGTCAGTTCATATCGTTATGGACAAAGGGAAATCCTATCCATTTCCACGGGATCCCCTCCAAGTATCGAGGTCATTTCCTTTGATTGGAATAGTCTAACATAATATTGTATTCCTTCGGGTGTTCCTTTCTAGATATCCGTAGAAGTTACCAGTAGGAACATACTTCACACTATTGTTGATGAAGGACATTCTATTAGTATTTTATCCTCAACCGTTTGGCAAGATATAGGATCTCCTCAGCTTTTTCCAGCCACTGATCAAATATTGGATTTTAATAGAAGACCTACTAGACCTTTAGGGATCCTTCCTCAGTTACCTATTAACTTAGGAGGGAAAAATGTCTGCATTGATGTTATGGTAGTCCAAGGTCCCTTAGATTTTAATCTGCTTCTTGGGAAGGATTATGTCTATGCCATGAAAGTTGTAGTGTCCACACTCTTTCCAGTGATATATTTTCCTCATAATGGAAACATAGTGACCATTGATCAACTTTCCTTTATTACACATAATAATTGTATGTCTGCTAGCCACCAGACTTCCATGAATGTTCCTAATGCCTTAGTGGTGCCTCCCCCATCGTCAATCGTGTCAAACAACTCTGGACATCATGTCGGAATTGAGTCGTTAGAAAACCGATAACTTCTTCCCATCATGGAAGAAGCTTAGAGGGGCATGTTTCCAGCCTTTGGACATCATGCTAGAGATAAGACCACTAGCTTATTATGATGAGGGAAAACTACCAACCTATGGACATCATGTTGGGTAGGAACCAACTTTGAGCATAGTTTTATTCCATTTTAAGCTCGTTAAAAAATAAAAATGGGATAATTCAAGCATAGCTATTTTATGTTTCAAGCTTGTGTAAAAATTAAACAGGCCCCTACAAGCATAGTTTACTTTCAGTTTCAAGCTTGTGTAAAAATGAAACCTATCATGATCATAGTTCCCTTTCTGTGTCAAGCTCGTGAAAAAATGAAACAGATTCCTCTCCCATTGAGTCGATTATCCCACTAGATTTAGGACTTGAACCTTCATTTAATCTGCTTGTGTCACTTGATCCTCATTCTTTCTATCCCTTTGGTGAACCTTTTATTATTAGTATCCAGGAATTTAATTGGGAGAAGAAGAAGAGTAGGAAGATGAAATGAAGCTTGGGGGGCATGTCTCCAGCCTCTGTACATCATACTGGAGTTAAGCTGCTATATTTTGCTAATTATGCTAGGGGAAAGTTTCCAACCCATGGACATCATGTTGGGGAAAAATCGTTGATAAGGGGTATCGCCGTGAGTACCAACCTCTAGAAATCATGTTGGGAGGGAACCCGTCAATGGGTCTCATTACGAGCATAGTTTAGTTTCAACTTCAAGCTCGCTAAAAACTGAAACCATACCTCGAGCATAGTTTATTTTCTGTTGCACGCTCGATAAAAAATGAAACAGATACCACAAGCATTCTTCCAACCTTTATTCGAGCTCGTTAAGAAAGGTAAGATGGTGTTGAGCTTACTTTTTCCCTTTTTGTGATCTGGTTAAAAATATGAAAAGTGGTTCGAGCTTACTTTTTCCCTTTTTGTGCTCTAGTTAAAAATATGAAAAGTGGTTCGAGCTTACTTTTTCCTTTTTCGTGCTCTGGATCCGAACATGAAAAGATTCTGAGTGTTTTTGATACCATTGTCGTGGTCGTTAAAACAGAGTATAAAAGGTGTCGAGCTCAATATTTGTTCTTTCTCATGCTCATAAATACATGAGAATAGGTTACTGAGTATACTTTATCACTTTTTCGGGCTCGTAAAAACTATTACGAAAAAGGAACCCCTAGAGTTTCCTTTAAGTTCTTTTCAGACTCCCAAAATATGAAAAGATTTCCAAGTGAACTTGCTTCCTTTCATGCTCGTAAAACTATTTGAAAGGGCATCTATTTAGTTTTAGTCTACCCCTTTTTTTAGGCTGAGTAGTATTAATTATGAAAAAGGAATGCCTTAGCCGACCATCGACTAAGAGAGTTCTCCTTCGCATTGTTTTACCCTTCTTTCAGGATTAGGAGACTAACTTTACGAAAAAGGCCTTTTTGGAGTCTTTTTTAGATTATTTTAGACTCTCTCAACATGAAAAATTGTCGAGTTTCCCTTCCTTGGACTTGTAAAACCAAACATCAAAGGACCTTTTTGGGACTGAACTCGCCCTTTCTCAGGTTCGTAAAACATGTGAGATTGGACTTGTTCGAAGGATGAGCTATATCGAGCATCTGTTATCCTCCCTAAGCTCATTAAAAACTACAGAGGTACTAGTCAAACATGATGGGGGTTGGGGAGAAATAAACTAAGTTTGTTCTAGAAATATTTATGGCATCTTGATTCGCCCTTGAACATGGAACCTGTTTGCGTCTCATCATACAGTTGGGTAATATGCTTGTCTCCGAGTCATGCCAATTCCATGAGTTGTCCCGCTCCTTCAAGTCACCTGAAGAATGCCTCAATCATCGTTGCATCATGTCTTGGGGTCTACTCGTTGAGTCAATGCTACCAAGTCATTGTTGTCGTGCCATTCATGTTCAAGGGAAGTTTACTTGAGTCATCCTATGCAATATTGTCAACCTTTACATCTTTGTGTTAGTCCATACTCATCCGATTCATTAGTTCACATCACTTTCCTATGTCGGTTTCATGTTGATGATGTGGGATTCATCATGGCCCTCCTTCGACGAGTCTATTCCTATTGACATCAGCACATCATCCAGGAATTGGACTTATAAACCAACCTTAGTACCTGCATGCCTCAATGAAAGGTTTCCTCATATTAGACAGTAGGTTCTCATCATTGACCTCTGATCGAATGATTCCACGAGTGTTCGACGTCAAAACCTCTATTCACATTTGTTGGAATGTACTAGTGATACCTTTGGAATCATTATCATCATTGGCAATTTTCCTCGTACTTGTTAACGGTTTAAATTATTGACCGGTAATCAAGTGGTTTCTACCATGTTCGACTTCAACACCTTGTAATCACATGGTTAGATTCGTATTGATTTGGGATCGGGTAGAAAACCCTGGATGGTTCTGAAGTCTATTTAGCACATTCAGGTTGCGATGGTGATTTTTTGAGTAGGTTCCCACATGGACATTGTGTTGGTGACCTCATTGATGTACTGTCACATAGATCCACTCTTGTATTGGTCGTGGTTGTGTCATTGTCTTATCATGGATCTACGCTTGTAGTCTAGTAGCCATGATTTGTCTTCAGTGATTGTTGAGTCAGTACTATCATGGATCTGCAATGTATTGGTCGACAACCATGCTTTGAGTCAGTTGTTCCGAGCATGGCTATTCCCACCTCGAGGTTGTTAGACATATTTTTGATGTTTGCTTGCATCTCTTCTCCAGTTCTATTTCAGAAATCCCTGCAGACTTAATTATTGGTAAAGTGTTTCGACCATCGGATTCCTTCTGACCTCACACTTTAGGGGGCATCTGTTACACCTCAAATTGTCACACTATGTACCATTGAGTGTATTCATGTCATATCACCATGAGAAACATGATGTTTGTGCCTCCTAAGGGTGTTAGGACCCTTTGTTATCATGTTGGTCCCTTCCCTGGTCACATTTGGAAGCAAATCCAACAACTTAGGGGTCGAATACCACTTCACCAAACCCACTTTTTGGCCTCCTAGAGATATTTTTGTGCCTTGCTAGTTGTGCAATGAGCAAAAATTCCATATTTTCGCGTTCTGCATGCCTATGGGGGCATGCAAATTACAACATTTTCGCGCTTTGCTCAGTTATGGGGGCACAAAAATCCCCGAATAGTCATTTTCCTTAGATTTTGGATCTTGGATCTCGAGGATATTTTCATGGGATGAGGTCCTCCCTTCGAATCCCATCTCACATTCCCTCCTTGGCATGGTTTAGATCCTTGATCCACATATTCCTCACTTAGATCCATAATATCCTCTTAGTGGTTGGCCTCCCAAATCCTACTTAAAGAGAGCCATTCATGAGCTATGGGGGGTGATCTTGGAAGCACCAAACCTATGATCCTAATAGTCTTGTAAGGGTGATGGAGGAGATCTTGGAGAAGATTTGATTGAGCATGAGTCAGGTATAACACACATTGTATTGGCTTCTTTATGTCTTTCTTATCATTAATATAACTTAGCCTATTCCTCCCATTTTCATGTTTTTATGGTGAATGCATGAAATTGTCTATATTTTCATTGTTAGATTTTTGTTTATACATATATCGCTTTGGAGAAGGAGTTGTATTTATATTGTGAACAAGTTCATAAGTCTGTGATGAAAGGCTGGGGCTGGAGCAACTTAGGAGCAACGAGGACAACCATCAGAGTGAGGTACAACATCTACCTTCTTTGTCTTTCTATAGCTTGTTAGCTTATGTGTGAGCTAGATCTAGGAGGACTATAGTGTCTATTTGTTTCCTTTCTGCCTTGGGTAGGAAACTAGGGGCCTTTTTCAATCCCAAGGGGATTTTCATCTTACCTGTAGGAAGAAATTTCTACAACAACATTATTCCAGTTGAATGTGTCCCACCACCCGCACCTAAAAATAACACATTGGAAAGATGAGAAGTCCACTTGAATGATCTCGTGTATCTTTACAACATAACCCAACATCCCCCCTATCAGGTTTCGATCATGGTGGCTAGCACAATTAGATTGGTCGAACTCAACTTCCACTCTACAGTCTTGTGTAAGACTTCCATAATCAACATCCTCAGTGTGAAAATGATGTCCACAAGCCCACATATATGGGAATGGATGCAACTATAAAAATGTTAACAAATGATGGTGTCATATGTCTAATAACCCCACCATTAATTTAATAAACATAGATGTTATAATTCAAAATTGCATTATAAAGTTAGAAATGTACAAAAAGAGAATATTACTGTGTTGTTGCACCCAATCCCAATGTTTAGTACATCCTCCTCTTCATGAGGGTCCCGACCAGATTCACCATATTTCTCTCTGAGTTGATCCGCAACCCAACCGTTGGGACATATCATTGGCATATTTTCTTTTAAATGATCTGGAAAATGCATGCTTCTACCATGCAACCACCTGAATTATTTTTTGGCAATGTTCCATTTCCTCCTCTCCTCTTCATACAATGCAACCCATGACTATGTTGCCTCCGCGTTGTAAAGAATGAATTTATTGATGGCATCGATTTTTGAATTCGCGGTTGTATTCAAGGAAACAAAACCACATTCAATATGTATGGGATCAGTATAGATTTTGAAGTTTGTTGTGAATAGTTAGTATGTGGAATTGTGAAGATCGAAAGATAAGTGACTTTTTAACATGCGACTTTTTCTTTTCGTTTGAATTAGCTCCCCTTCCCTTTTGTCCTCATCACGTTCATCATCCCAAATGACTGTGCCTAGTGTGTTGTCAATTTGCTTGATGTACTCACAGGAATAATAGAATGACTCATATACTATGTACCCCTCTTCCATAGACCCCTTGGGATTTTCAATTTGTTAAACTAATCCCTTCAATTTTTTCATGTACCTCTCCAAGAAGTACATCCAACGACATGAGACCACCCTAACTATTAATTCAATATCATCGACTAGGTGAATTAGAAGATGAACCTGCAAGTCCATGAAACTCACTGGAAGTTCCTTCTCAAACATATAAACAATATCAACTATCTCTTGATGCCACCGTGGAATGTTAGCGATGTAAATATCCTTTGATGTGATCTACTACAAAAATGCATGTAGTTTAGATAGGGCACGCCACAGGTCATCGGGAAAGTCATGGTTCAGATACCCATGCACCGACAATAGATAATGACACTACAAAGTAATCATAAAAAATTGTTTGCATTAATTTAACTTGTGTGATAAAAGATATAAATAAAAAATAAAAACATTTTTTTGACATTATACGTACCCTTAGAAGGTTGATAAATAAAAAATAAAAACCCGACAAATTTTTGTCTGTACAGTGAAGTAGCGCCGTAGAGTAACCCATATAAAGAAGGTGCATTCACACCCAATATAAATTCCTTTGCCAAAGAAAGATCATCTTTCTTCAAAACCCATGGGACATCGACTTCTTTAAATGACCAAGTACCAAGAGGGGCCATCCTCTCCTCTATTTTCTTATCTTGGCCAATTCTTCATTTTAGTATATGAAGAAATAAGATCTCTCCCGACTGCCAACGTGTCACTTTTTTTCGATGATATATGCCACCACAAAGAAGATGAAACATTTTTTAATATATGCATGGGATTTAGTAAGTGGGCAATCTTAAGATTCTCCCAATATGGAAGCTCATAAAATACTGATTTCCTATTCATCCCGATGGGAATTTTCTCAACATAGGTTTCGAAGAACTTAGGATCATCAACCATAGGTTCCCCATTTTAATTGAACATCTTGAAAATTCCTTCTCTTTCTCTCTATCATATGCCCTAATCCATGCGCTCTCTCTTGTTTACCATTGAAAGCAGATGTTGCTCTTCTATAAGGGTGGTTTTCTAGGAGGAATACCCTCGAGTAGTCATACACTGGATTTCATATCTCTCTGGAACATTTATCCTTCATAGAAGGTCCACAACATTTACATCCATGATAACCTTTTGTTACAATACCTACGATGTTATGGTATACATAGCACGCTAGTGTTGAAGATCAATAGAGTTGCACCAAATTAAATATGCCACGAAATATTGCTTTGAATATAAACAAATCAAACAACATATTTACCAGAGCAAAATCCTAACCCTAGAAAATAATGTGTGGTGCATGCACATATGCCATACAATGTGAAACTCTTCTCTTGTGGGATGAGTTTTGATACGTCATATACATGTATCCCTTCCCATAATTCCTCGAATTCATCTATCAATGGTTGTAGGTAAACATCCATATTCTTCACTTGTATTCTACCAAGGACTATAAGAGCCAACATAAGATGTTAATTCTTCACAGAAAAACGTGGGGGGATATTGTTATTGATCACTACTACATGCCAAACAGTATATCTAGTGTTTGGTTGGGCGAATGGGTTGACGCCATCAATGTATATGCTCAACATGGATAATTTTAGGGGCTAAATTTAGCCCATGGGCTATATTAAGCGGGTTACAAAAATTTAGTGGGCTATTTTATTATATGGAAAGGGTTTTTTCAGCCAAAATATATTCGCCCAATATTTATTAGAAAAAAAAATACAAATTAATAGCCTCCTTTATATTAATGAGGAAAATGAAAAACTATTTTTTCCCTAGCAAAATCCCCCTCCAATCTCTCTTTCACCCTCGATTTCTAGAGAAATTCTAGTGAAATCATTTATTTGCCCTTGATTTTTAGTAAGGAAGGATCCCAGGGGTTATTTCGCCCTCCATTTTCCCTGTAATTCAGGCATATGGTTGCATTCACCTGGATTTTTAGTCAACTTGATGTTGATACCTTCTTTGAGCCCTCGATTTCTAGTAGTGGAGGGAAAATCATGGGTGATTTTGTCACATATAAAGGCTACAGTGATTCATGGTTCACCCACATCAAATTTGCATTTTCAATCTGAAGGTTTTAGTTTACGCGATTCCACTTTTTATTCTTAGTTTTCTCGATATTTTAATCTTCACACAACATATCCATTGTTGAAGCTCAAGTCTTGAAGGGGTGCATCGCACATGCAATTTATCATAGAATACATACTTACATCATGATTTTCATCCAATAATTAATGTTGTATTCCTTTTATCATGATTTTTATGCTTTTTATCTGCAGTTACTATAGATTATTATACTGTAAATTTTCCCTTTATTGTGCTTTTTATCATGGAGGATTTTCAAGGCCTATTGAATTATAGGGAACTCTTAATTCTTAGGGCTCATTTGGTGTTGTTAGGGTTTTAATCTATCTTAGAAGTATTGGTTTCGTGAAAGTGTTATAGATCTCAGAAGATATGATTTATTTTATGCCTTGTCGTGTTTAAACCATGGACTGGAATTTATACGTTGCTAATGGTTGCTACTCTTGATGGAGAGATGCAACATGGTTTTTATATTTTCAAACTATATTTGACCTAGTTGTTTAAAATGTGCTTTTATTAGAATCTCGGTATGCAATTATTATTGGATCTTAGGCATTCATGAGAGTGTGTATGCTAATATTTTTTTGTCTATTATTGTTGATGTCTAGGACGTTTGTAATATAAATGAATGAACATTGATTATAATGTTGGGGCTATAATAGAATGGTCATTATTTTGGCATTGTCTTCCTGCAGAGTTGTCCAAAATGTTCTGGTAGATTCTTTAATTTGTATTGAGAAGTTTGTGACTGGTAAATTTTTTTATTTGTATTGTCGAGTTTGTCAATTTTATCTATAACCTAAATTTGTTGGGTTTGGTATTTGTTTTATAGAATTTTGTTTTTTGTAAGGGCCATTCAAAAGTAAAAAAAAAGTTGGTGATTTTTGTTATGTGTAATTGCTATCATCATCTAGAAATGGATCTAGTTATATATGATAAATATATGATTTAGTTGGAACACGATACTTCATTTCCATCATGATTATATACAATATGTACAGGGCATATTTGACCTCGGATGTAGACATTATGCTATTTGATATCTTGTCTTTTGCATTCAATGAGGGTGCTAACACAATTTTACCATGCACTTTGAATGCTTTCAAGAATTTCAAGGACATGGATACACAAACCACCTCAGTTTATCTGAGAAATGTAGTCTTTAACATAGTAGTTCTAATTATATACGTGATAATGCATTAAGTGTGCTTTCTATTACTATTAGTGTATGTTCTTATTTTTGTTAACCATTGCAAGTTTCTAACTAACTCTAAAAATTCTAAATCAAATGACATAATTAAGATTTTGATTATCAAAAAAAGAAAGAAAAAAGTGGTATTTGTATCTATAAACATATAAACATGCTATTTTTTCTTAGAGGATAGCTTAAAAATGGGAGATTTGGAAAATAAGCTAATTGGGAATTCATACACTATATTAAGGTTGTGGGTCTTGATAAGAATTCATGTTGTAATAATGGTTTGTGGGTTCCATAATCATTCCGTGGTGTAAAGTGTTTGATTATATTAGTTTGTTGGTCTATCAAGATTTGGTTCCCCACATGTCTGTTGGACCATTAAGGGTATAATAACAAGTGGAGTCCCCACTTTCCCTAAATCTAGTTAGTGAAATTGTGTTTCACTGACACTTTCAATTTTAAGTGATCGAATGCTCTTTTTTGAAATGTATAATAAATCCCTTTATCCTCATTCATGCTTTTGTTCATTTGAGAGTCTAGGAGTTGAGAGAGTGTAGAGTTGATCTCTAGTATATTCTCTTCTATTGCACTACCTTAAGTAATATGCAAAATAAAAAGTTGATTCCTCCTAGAAAAAGATTCACCAAGACGTTACAAGGCTTTATAATTCACTGAAAGATTCACTAAGTTTTTACAATATTTTATAATTTAGTGAAATATTCGGCAAGATTTTACAATATCTTATAATTTAGGCTAAAATTCTCCAAGATTTTACAAGATTCTTTAATAGAATGAAAGATAAGCCAAAAATTTATGTATACATATTATATTATTGATAAAATAGCCTTCAAAATTTCCTATATATCAGGGAGATTCACCCATTTATTATACATATAAATTTTGGGGGGGTTCTTAAAATTATCCCTGATGCTCAATCGAAGGATCCATACTTCATTCTTGAAATTATTAGAACATGTATACTCTATATTCTCCATGGCTATTGAATCTATTGTAATTAACATAACTCCTTCCCCACTTCAATGCGAGGTATTCCATCCCTGCAGCAAAAGAGCCTTCGAATACTTGGGATTATAGGCATGTGCATCAATATATTATGAGGAGGACCATGTGTTTTAGCCTTGTTATTTGATTATTTGTACCTGTCATATTGCCCACATTTTGGACATATCTCTTTGTCTACATATTCACCTCTATATAGAATATGATCATTGGGACACGCATGATATGATATGTACTCAACACCCAACATTTTCAACATTTGCTTTGCCTCTTCGCAATTGTCGGGAAATACATTATCACTCGGGAGTTCCTTATCTTTGAATAAATTGCAGATAGTTGGTAATATAAATGTACAATGTCATTTAACGTTCATAAAATTGACCATTTTTAATGTTGATTGTGTGACAAGATTCCTCAAAATATATGGTAATTGATGTTTAGTTACCTCAAAAGTGCTGAGAAACACATGTATGACATGCCATACTTTGCTTTCAAGTTGTATAGTAACATTGTTTTCCTCAATTGTGTATACTTTGATCGACCATATCCAAAGAGAGAGGCGGTGGAAGCTGATTTAAGGCTTTCGAAGAAGGTTTCAGTGATATGAGCGTCATCCCCACCTCATTGTCTTGGAATGTATGTAACAACATTGCATCCACGACACTTGTTTGTCGTAATAAATCATCCATACCAACCTCTACTTCATTATCCCAATTTCCAACATGTGAAGAACTATTATTACTGTAGGCATTCGTAATTGGTGAGTATGGATGCAGTGGAAATTGAATAGGTGGTTGATTCAACCATGCTTGGTATGATTCCTCTCTAAGTTGCGCTCTTTTTTTAGCCTTCTCTCGATTTGACATTGTACTAGGGTACAACGGAAGATGGTGGACAAGTCGCTCATCATCAAAATCCCGATTTCAAAAATTTTGAACATTACATCGATGATGTTAGTAAGCACAATGCAATTGGTTTGATCCAACATTATACAAAATAATTACTACATAAGCACGAAAATCATTTCCAATAGAAAATGTTAAGTTGCAACAATTTATAAAGCAAACATTCATATTAAAATTAACAAATTCAATTAATCAAAGAAAAGCGTTGTATCCGAGCTGGCAGTACATGTAGTGCAATTCATGAGTATGTGTGTGATATTTTGGCATGGAAATTACACATATTGTAATGATATCAAACATCCTTGAGTGTATGATGACTCACATGAGGAGTTTAGGGAAAGTCCCCTATTTTGGCCATAAAACAAACAATTTATAAATTAAATTAAGAATTTATAAAACAAAATTGCAAACTGAGAAATACATTAACATGAATCCCATTGAAAATTAACAAATACAATTAACCAATGTTTTTTTTTCTTACGCCCCAAGGGGACGTCTAAGGGTAATCCAAATTCAAGGTGTCTCTGAAGAGCGGTTGGTGGTCTATGAAACTTATAGTTTATTAACAACTCGTCACTAGGAGACAAACTACATATTGCATGTACACCAACAAATTTGAGCGCTTTCGTTTCCATAAATAACTCTTGGTCATTAGAGTGTTCCTCAAAAGAACGATTTGCAGAAAATAAAGAGCACCTAGAACTATTTATGAACCCTGCAATGTTTCCATGAGTGCGTGGACGACCATCTATATATAATAGGTTCTTCATGTTAAAGTTTCCAGAAACATAACCATTCATGCACATACTATACCTGGAAATGCTATGCTTGTATTTAACAATATTCAACTAATCCAACCGACAATAGATAGGACCGAAAAATGGTATAAGTGTTACTGACTGTTTGGGGGGGCTGAGTACTTGTGAAAGGATAAACAACCCAAGATTTGAAACATCTATATTAGACTTGGCAATCAAAAAATGATGATCACAAAAGGAGAATTCGGTTCCAACACCAGGCACAGGTAGAGAAGACTTCCAAGAGCCATACAAAGCGTGGTTGTTAGAAGTTTGATATTTACTTTGCAAATTCACAGGAAGGGAGAAATCATCACTACCCTCCAACAATTGGACAGACCTTAGTGTGTACTTGGATAATATTTCTCTCAACTCATGCAACTTTCTGGATCTTCTAGTAGAGATGTGTTGGGTGGAATTCATATCATACTTTAGATCGCTAAAACTTTTCGTTTGTTGAACATAAGCATAGGGTTTTGTCAATTCAAGATGAGACATAGTTTTTTTGGCTTCCAACTTTAAAAAAAATGAGCATATGGAAGTTTAATTCCTACGTGTCTTTTCTATATCACCAATTGGGTTTTTTACTGTAGTGGGGGGTATTAGACCATCAACATTGGGCAATCTATCATTGGTGTAATGGGTGAGTGTGACATGCCAAGGGTTATCCTTCAACCCTTGACATTTTGAACAACCAAAAACTACTGGGGTGTCATAAAAGAGGTCCAACTCACGATGAATTATTGTCGATGAACTAGGATTGTGGCTTGAAGATGGCATGTTACAATTGGCGAGGTAAAGAAGCTTCCCATTTTCACTTACGAATTACTTGCGGTATCTTACTACTGATAAGAGCTTACAAAGTTTTGAAACTGGTGGAATATCTTGTGCATCCGAACTGGAACCTGAATCGAGATCCTGGAATATAGAATAAATTGATATTCAGATTCACATGGATAAGTAACATAAATTCAAATAAATAGTGAAACTATAAATAAAACCTAAACTTACTGGAGATGGAAAGGGAGAACTCATCGAATTTTGAACAAGATGGAATGAGCTGGAATTTGAAGAATTGACCATTTGATACTATAACCTTTTCTCCCTGTATTTGAGACAAATCAACAATCAATATACGTCTCTATAGTCCTAAAATATTTTTAAGAAATATATCACAATCTAACTTCCAATATAGTTTGGAAACAATTTTGTAAGAACAAAGTGAGTTTAAGCAACATATATATACTACGAAATAAATTAATTGGCGTGGTTGAACACTAAAAGAACATTTGAGATGAATATATAATTTTAATTTAACACATCAAACCACAGGATTTATAAATTAAATTGGTGTGCCTAATCAATTTAACACGCATCGATGCACTACCTTCTTTGTAATGCACTGATGCGTCCTCACAACAAATGCACAATATATCAACATTTGCAAAATCCCCCACATAAGAAAATATTTGTTGCATTTGATAGCAGATATTTATCGATGCATTTTATGAAATAATTAACACCAGTGCATTATATAAATACATGGTCACTGGTATATATCAATTCAACACGCATCGTTGCATGAGTTTTTTTTTTTAATTTTGTATTTCTTGTTTTTATGGTGCAATGTTGAAATTCAAATGCCCTAGTGTAGTTCATGTATATACGTACCGGTGCGTCCAAATAAAAAATGCACCGGAATGCCAAAAAACAAAATTTAAAAAAATCGCACAGTTATTTTTTCCCTAAACTAAAAAAACGGGCGACAATTTTAAAATAAATAAAAAAACTAATTCTAAAAGGTGTTTAAAACCAAAAAACCTAAACATTAATTCATTCTTTCATCGAAATTTTGAAAGGAGAGTTTTGGAAGAGACTTACGTGGGAGGAGTTTGGAGCAATTGGATTATTCTGAGGATCGAAATTTGTTAGGTATGGTGAATCAAACAAAACCATGCATTGTAGAAATTTCAAGTATGCAAAATATTATTATTGATCTTATTATCCTAGATTTAGAAAAAAAAACTTCATAGTTACCTTCAATGTTGCAAACCTTATTTTCACGCTGCTTCTTTTTCATTTTATGTGGCTGCAAAATTTTACATTAGTGTTTAAATCACTCTATTTTTACATAATTAAGATTTACCTTTTAGGGATTTTAGATTCAATGAGTTTGTGATTATATATACAAAGCGTATAGTGAGATGGGGCCACTTTTTGGGTTGAATCCGTATCCATGTCGGCCCTGTCAAGTTTTTTTTTTGTTTTTAATTTTTCAATAAAAAACACATGCATCATTTTCGGTGCGTTTATATAACATGAACGCACCAGTGTGTTTGTATTACTAGCATAACAGAACTGATATGCCCGACATTATATTTATTTTTTTTAAATGTAAAAAATTGTTTCTTGGTTCTTGATGCCACAGTATCGCATTAACACACTGGTGCATTTATACGAATAGCGCACCGCTAATGGTAGGAACACAGTTTTTTTTTATTTTCCTAAAATGTTAAATAATTTTCAGTCGTTCATGGTGCACGTGTTTTTATATAACGCACCGGTGTGTGTATGTACAAAAATACATTAAGGTGTTTTATGTGATTAAGTGCACCGATATCAGACTTGTTTTCTATTTTGAACTTCTGTAATTTATTTGTATAATATATTAATAGCTTCCGCATTTAATGGTCTAGGTTGTTTATTAATAGAAAATGCATGGTATGAGTTCAATGAACAACAATTTTAGTCAACGTAATGGGAGCACATCCAGAATTACGAAGAAGGAAAGTGATTTTTAATTAAATGTATTTAAATTAATTTGTTTGAATTATTTGTAAATTTAACTAATATCTATTGGTTCATGTGTGACATGCAAAGCCAAAAAATGAGGATGCCCGATAAGATTATTACCAATCTAAGTCCAAAAGAGCGTAAAACATTGATGGAAAATTTGTAGAGGGATGAATTACATGAATAAAAAATAAGTCAGTATGAATTATTTCTTCAAATTTGAGTAATATTGTACTTAAGAATATTCACTAATATGTTTCAAATAATTTAATTCACATATGTTGAATGTTATGCAGGGACTAATGACAATAGAAGTGAATGCCATCATAAGAATTTTTTTTAATGAAAGATGCAAATGATGATGAATTGGTCTTTAGCTCATCTGGAGTGGTGCTGGAAGTTAATAGAAAAGGGAAATAATTTTATAATACTATGATGGATATAGTGGAAAGAACGTATAGACATACTTTTCACTTACAATATATAAATCAATCAAATGATTAAAAGAATCAAGTCATATGTAAACTACAAGTGGCATTTCCAGAGCAATGGTCAATGAGACCTGTCAAACTTGTAATAGCAAAAACATACAACAACAACAAAAGAATAATTTAAAAATTAATATTCTTAAGCATTTTTATGTGGAATATGTATTTATAACTACTACAAAGCGTCCTTTCTTTTAATAATTTTAATTTTGCTATATTTATTTTTCACATCAATAGAAAAATAGCTTAATGTCATTTTACATTTCCAAGAAGATTATGAAAATCACAAAGCATGAACGAGGTGATATGCGAAATGTGCCAGTAGGGATGTCCAAAATAGTGTATAAGGAGATAGTCAAGGAAATGGACATAATTACATCACAAGAGGAGCCATCTCAACAACAACGTGATTCAAATGTATGAAAACATTGATTTTTTGGATTATATACATCTCATTAATTAATTCAACATTGAATATTAATTTTCAATTGTTTTGTCGCAGAAAAGAAAACAAAATGGAACTCATTTAGCACACAAGACATGACGAAAAGGAAAAAAGGGGTTGATAGCAAAGTTTGTGAGTATTTGTGATTTCCTTATATCAAATTAATATTTCATAGTGGTTGTTTTCTTTAGATTTATTTATTTTTGTTTGCATTGAACATCCTTGGATGTATTGAAACAGATGTTAACAGAAAAATATGAGCCATCGAAAGAATTGATTGACATTGGATTAAGCAAGGGTTGTGAGTATATGTTGGCGTATCAAAAATTAATTCTGGATTTTGTAAGTATCTATGTTGTTTTACTTCTCTCATTTTATAAGTAATAGAACAACAAAAATCTTAAATCTTAAATCTATGATTTCTTACGGGGTATAAAACATGTAGGAAACAAAGTATCGAGTGCAGCCAACATAACAGTTGTTGATAGATGGCAAGAGACATGGTTTTGAAAGAATGTGTGACACACAAGATTCAATTATTGCTTTGATATGTCAAATTTCAATTTACATTCATGTATATTATCTATTTTAATTTTCATTATTCCCAGCAATGTAGATACACTCATAACACTTTATTTTTATGTTTGCAGATGGAAGCTGAGGAAGAGGAAAACAATTGAGCCAATCAAAAAATCATTCGGAAAAATAACCCAACTGATGCAAGTGGCTCGAGCACCGATAACAGTTCCAGCGAAGAATAATTGATCCATATTTATTTTTGAAGTTAATACAAGATGTTGTATATTAATTTTGAAATAATTGTCTATGATAATCAGAAATCTTGTATAATGTACTGGACATAGTGTTCGAACTGAAAGACAATGTGTTACCAATAAGTGTAACAATTACATGCATGTTGATTATTGTTGTCTCTATGTTGTCCTATTTTGTATGACAAAGGCCCTCTTATTGATATATAATGAAATAAACTTTTTTATTCTATTGCATTCTCCAATGTTATTGTCAAATGTTACATGTGAAATGGTACATTATATTGGTAATTAAATGTATGGATTATTAAATTACAATATATGCTAGAATCTATAATATGAGAAATTAATCCAAACAAACACAATAACTAAAATTGAAATGAATAGTACTATAAACAATATTTCAATTTTTGATGAATAGTACTATAGTACTATATATATATAGATATTTCATTGCAATGTTAGTAGTCACTGTTCAAATAATCATCTACGGTGCTTTTGGTACTTTATGTTGCACTAGTGTGTTTCATCGAATGATACACACTAATGCGTTTGAATAATTGATACGCCCCGGTACTCCAATGTAAATTAAACAAATCGTTAAATTTAAAAAAAAAAAATGTCCACATCTCAGTCACATTTACTAGTGCATTTTTTATTGTTAATCGCACCAATGCATTTTAATTGTTTATATGCACCGAGATATTTAAAGCCTGTATGCACCGGTGCTTTGTGTAATTTATCGCACCAAGGCATTTTAATTGTTTAAATGCACCAGGGCATTTTAATTGTTTAAATGCATCGGGCCATTGTAATAGTTTGTAGGCATCAATGCTTATTATTATGAGATGCATTCGAGCACTGTTATCAATAGATAGCACCATCAAAGTTTTAAAATATTAAAAATTTCCGGTGTATAGGACGTAAAATGTTGCATTGGTGCGGTTCGGTTGTAAGTAACCACTGGTGCATATAAGCTATACGTAAGCATTGGTGCGGTGTTAAAATTTGGTGCTCTCTAGTGCTCAATCTATTTTAGTGCACTAGTGCATATTTTTCATATTGCACAACATCAGTGTGCTTTATGAAGGTACGCACCGGTGCACATTTTTCCAACAAAGCGCACTGGTAAAAAAAAATCCGCTAAAACCTTGGGCCACCGAGTTTTTTTTAGTTATAAAATATATTTGTAATAACCTCCTTTAAAACATCCGCTACCATTGGAGGAGGTTGTAGTGGATGTTTTTTTGACAATTTTTATCAATCTTGTAACACTAAAAACCTTCGTTATGACCTCCGCTGAAAGAATTTTCCTTGTAGTGCATCTAGTTATTTCATAAATTGAGCAGAACAAAGCCTCTAGGCTTTATTGGACAAGGAAGTTATCAATGTGGGTGACCTCCAAAGCATCCTAAACTTTGGTAAAAAATTGTATGATGGTATAGGAGTGTAATGAAGGTTAAATTGACTCATAATGATTGAAGACACTTCATGATGATGTTTGCACAATGTTGTTAAGAAAACTTTGATGAGAAAAACAAGGTAGACTTACTTATCAACTAGCAACTTAAATGATTAGACCAAGAATGGTAGCCGATGTCTAGAGAAAGAATGCATGCAATGCATTGGATAAGATCAACACATACATGTTCATCGACATAAAAGAGGTATGATTGATTTTGGTTACTATGGATGGAAATTATGTACAACTAAGTAATAGTGACATGGATAAGGAACATGAACAAACCAACAAATAAATAATGAAATTAATATATTTATGACTTGTCAGCATGAGTGAAATAAATTGGTTGTAAAGCCATCTAGTTCAAGAGACTTTCTAGTTTCCATGTCCATGACGTCTTTCTCCACCTCGCCAAGAGTAATTTTGCAAATAAATTGATCATTTTGTTCATCAATTACAAGTCTCATAATATTTTGGGTGATTTGATGAATTGCCTCCACTCTATCCCCCTACGATTTAGTGCGTAGATATTGGTAGAAGGTTACTAGTTCCTTTTCCATATCCTAGTGTTTCAAGAGGGTGTTTTCTTGAGAATCTTTTAGTGAGGTAATCCTATTATGATGTTTGTGTTGTCTCATAGAATTATGAATTTATTTCGCCTTCTTTAATCCATTGAACTCTTGACTTTTAGTGCCATAGGATTTCCTCCTTCATGTACTGTAGTTCTAGCTGCGTTTGAAATTTCCATTCTTCCTCTTAAGTTTGATCAATCCTTCCTTCCAATATTATTTTTGTTGGAGCTACTCCATTTGTTGTTCTAAGTTTTTCTTATCCACTAGAATATGTCCAAAAAGTGCTTTGTTCCAACTTTTTCAACTTTGCTTTGAGGTTCTTCATCCTTTGTTGGAATTCAAACATTTTTAAACCCTCATAAACAATAACTTCCTGCCACCAAGTTGTGATGTTCTCCTAAAAGTCTGGAGGATCAAGCCAAAAATTTTTAAATCAGAAAGGTTGGTTTGATCATCGAACACCCATCTTTAAAATATGGAAGGAATGCTAGTGATCAGAGCTCCCACGGGGTAAGATGGATGCCTTAAATAGTAGACTTTGAGTAAAAATAATTTCGGAGATTAAAAATCAGTCAAGGCGAGAGGTGATCTGGTGGGTTCCTCCCCTTCTATTGTTGTAAGTATAAACCCCACTATTTCAACATCAACCAACATGAGATTTCAAGTGACTTCTTTTCACCTGATGCTTCGAGTTTTTAGACTCCTCCTTTTTTCTCCAATACAAATGCAATGATGTTAAAGTCCCCTCATACTATCCAATGTTGACTCTATGTGATGTTGTAAAGACCTTGGAATGAGTTAAGAAATAGAAGCTTGTCTTTTAGCGTTGGTAGCCCGGACACATTTATAATGATTCCCATAGTGGTTGTTCCAAGTAGATGGAACCGTGTGATATTGTTCTTGTTGTTGAAAAGTAATCCTTCATCTAAGATACTCCTGGATCCCACGGGAGTGCTAGTCCACTTGTAGCTCCACCGGCATCTAAAGCGATAGATTGACTTTGTTTCCACCCATGCTTTTTTATTCTGCTAAAAGTATCTGCGCTACATTTGGTTTCCTGAATCATTACTACATACAATCGTTCTAAAGTAATTTTGTTTCATAATAACATTTGTTTGCTCTTCCCATTAATACCTATGATGTTCTATGTTAGAACCTTGATTTTTTATTAGTTGATGGTTGGGACGAAAATTTGTTCGTCATTGAAACATACAATCCTGAATTTATTAATCGTTCTCCTAGCACCTGAAGGATTTGTCTATTTCTCTTCCTCCCTTGTTTCTTCTTATCCTTGGGAAGTTTGGATGGGTCTTTGGGAGCATTGACTTTTATACCCAACAAACTATGGACTTGTTGTTTCCTGGCTTCCTATTTTGTAGCCTTCACTTTTGACCGATGGGTTGTTTCTTTAAGGGGTTGTATATGCTTCTCTATGATGGAATGAGTGTCTTTATAGTCGCATGCATCCATGGGGCCTTGGAGATTGAGTTTTCCAAGATCCATATTGTTGCCTTCCTCTAATTACATAATATTTTCTTCGTTTAGATCTAGTAGTTTTTTTAGCTGAGTGTTTTCTTTGCCATCACCTTCATCAATCCTTTGTCATTTGTTGGGTTTTCAAGTTCCTATGTTTGGATTTTGTTTTTTTAAAGTAAGAATAGGTTTGTTTTTTGGTGTTTCATTAGATTGATGCCCGGGTTCTTTTAGATCCGCTAACACTTCAAATATATTGGAAAACATAGGTCCCTTTCCTTTTTCATTTTGTGTCGATTGCTTCCCTTGTTTTCTTCATTGGTTTACTTTGTTGAAGCCCTCTAGATCAATCTTCTCTTGTGTTTGGGAGCTCAAGGGTATTTTGTTGAGAGGGCATTCCCTAAATAGGCCCATGCTCATGAAATTTTCGACATTAGAACATAATGTGTTCATAATTGAGTGTTTGGATCTAGTCATTATCAAGATAATTGAGATAGATGGATATTGGAAGTGCCCTTGAGACATTCATATAGACACAAATTCAGGAATATGATGTATATCTTCCTTGCTTAGTTACTTTTGATGATTTCACATAGGTGCCTAGAGTGTTGCCAATCCTAGCAAGGGTTTCTTCTTCCTAGTACTCCTGACAAAGCCAGTATAAGCATATCCAAATTGGGGCTTGAGTAAATTCCTCTCAATGTGGGATAAATGTTTTAACCTAGTATCTCATGTGTAGACCACTGAATTGAAAAAATAAGGTCCATTCTTAAAAACTCTGTTTCTATTCTCTAAGCTAGCAAAAATTGTCTTGAAGAAGCACTTGGGTCCTAGTTTTAGGTCCACTTGTCCTTTTGGTTTCCATTTATGCCCGATCCACCATTGTAAGGGCTTCTCTGTGGGACAAATACCCATGAAATTTCCTATGAGTGCATGATCATGCATATAATGAATATATTCTCCAATTTTATTAGAAGAAAACTCATACATGGGTATTGATGAATCCTTTGGAATACAACCTGGCTTGATATGGTTTTCTTCTTTGGCTCCGCATTATTTTGTGTTACATAATTATAACCACCCTTAATATCTATATGTTTTTAATATATTAAAAATGCCCCTTAACCTTTATATATCACTCCCATTTTTTAGAATATTAAATCCTGCAATATGAACTCATGTGTTATAATGTTGCCTACTTAGTGACCCCCCCCCCCCCCCATGTTTTGGTCATTGGAATTTGGCAATACCGAAAGTTATAGTTGTTATTGATCTTGATTTCTGTTTGAATTTTCAACTATATTTCAAATTGGCCAAAACCCCTAGAGGCATCATTCCACCATGCATTGAAGTCAGATTATGATGGAACTCTACTCATGTTGAAATTCCCGTCACACTCTTATCATATTTGTGGCTTCGAAAATAGGGTTTTTTTACTACAATATCAACTTATACCCATTGGTGCATGTCCTCAAGCTTTCTAGTCACTCATTGGATTTACATTGTTTTGATTGACTCTTTTTTTGAAAATACAAGGTTTTGGATTGTTTTAAATGGGCGAATATAGTTGGTGATTGAGTTTCCTTCCATCACAGTATTCCAAAAAAGAGGGGAATATCTCCTTAAATTTTCCTTTGGAAAAAAAATAGTACTAATAAAGTACCATTGTCTTAAATAAATATTGAGACTTCCAAATATAATAGCCAACTTATTTCACAATTTTGAACATTCCACTTCTATTAAGTCAATTAAATTTTTTTTCCAAGGAATACCTCATGGGGAAACCCACTGAATAGTTCCCCATATTTTATGGATGGTAGACGGGATAAGCCACCAGCTCTGATTACAGAGCCTAACTCGGTGGGGACATTGAGTGAGGCCCTTTTATGCATAGCCACCTAGGGATTCGACACCGAAACTTTCTGCTTGCAATGAACAACTCTCAACGACTTGAGCTAAGCCACCGAGCACTTAGACAATTAACTATTATATAAGTGAATATAATCCTATCATATAACTTTAGACAAAATTTCATAACAATCACTCAATAAAGTACAACATACAAGGCTTGCAAAGCCCACCTAACTATTGTGCAAAACAACTCCGGTGTTGCTTTAGGCAAATTACTATTACACCAACATAGATCCATCTTAAACCTGGATCTATCAAGCACCAAGAGGGATCCAATTTCTTGAGGTGTAATTTTTTTATCTTAAATTTTTATTTACACCTTAATATATTTGATCCCTCTTGGTGCTTGCTATATCTAGGTTTAAAATTTAATCAATATATATATATATATATATATATATATGGTATAAGCCGACATCTCTCCCTAGAGCACCACGCTACTCTTGGTGTAACAAGTAAATCCTATAGCTTAACTGCTTTAAATTTGTATTTTTTAAAGACTCTTATTTATTATGTAAAATGGCTAAATTTGATCCGTGAGGAATTAGTTGTGTCAATCTTGTGTATGTTGTAATTTGTTGTGTCAATCTTATATGTGTGTCTTAATTTGAGAGGTGATGATCTTTGTAAGATTCTTCTCCATGAACCTCTACTTTTATCACTAATCTTTGTATGTTTTAATTTGAAAGGTGATGATTGTTTTGAACTTTTATTATTATTATTATTATTTGTTATAGTAATTTTAATGTATTCACTTTTGTTTGGGGTATTACACGTTAAGTTGTTAGTAAAATTATTTGGAGGAACCTTATCTGTTTCTACAAAATTTGATTTTCTTGTTGAAGCTTGAGCATTTAAGCTTGGTTCAATTTGGTGGTGAAGTTGTTAAAGCTGAAGTAGCTGTGTGGGTACACTTTCATCCAATCGGGTAAATGCTTACTTTCACATTCAACTTTAAATCTTTCTTTGAAAACGATTGCATATGTTTTGTTTATTATATATATTTTTTGCTGATGCTTGCAAAATGGCTTTCTTAAGTTTTGTTTACTGAAAAAATGGAATATTTTACTACAGGCATATATAAGTGAAACTTAGGATTTGTCTCGTTTCTCGTACTGTATCCATTACATGTTCCATTTCCTGTTTCTGGTAAAATAGATACAATCCATTAAATCCACTTCATTATTAGTTACGATCACCATGCATATAATTTCATTATTAGTTACGAGCACCATGCATAGAATTTTATTGCTCAAACTTCAATTTCCAAAGCACAGTGATACACGTTTGATTATTTGTTTATACATTTTAGAAATAGATCGGCCATTTTACTCCATCTCACTTTGTTGTCGATGACTTTGATGGTTGAATCACCAAGCAAACAAGGCCTTCCTTGTAGTTTAAAAGGGTTAATCTTGTGGGAGTGTACACGCAAATATGTTTGAAGAATACAAAAGATGTGCTGATGGAGTTTCATTAGGATTCAATTTCTTGTGCGATGAACTTCAAAGAGAGATCATGCCATTTCAGTAGCAGTGAGAAGTTCATTTCAAGGATTTAGATAAAGATACTCTGTGCTAAACTCTTAGGGGTATAGGGTCTTCAATTTTTTTGAAAACAAAACTGATTACCTTTGTTTCACTCACAGGCACTGCTTTCTTTTTGTCAAACATGAGCTTCATGTACATCTTCATGGAAAAACTAGTGTTGCAGTGCACTATGAAATGAAATATGGGAAAATTGATGATGCTTGTCTCTTGTTTGACAAGATGTGTGAAAGGAACGTACTTCCATGGAATTCTATGATTGGGAAAATTGATGATGCTTGTCTGTTCTTTGACAAGATGTGTGAAAGGAACGCGCTTTCATGGAATTTTATGATTGTGGGAAATGAAGAGAATGGAAGAAAAGACAATGCACGCCAATTGTTTGACCAGATGCCTGAAATAAATGTGTACTCTCGGAATGTGCTGACTGTGGGCTATTATCAGCATGTGATGCCCCTGTCCTACTGGAGTAAACACCAAACACCAGAGAAAAATGTGATCTCATCGACTGTTATCATTACAAGATATGTTGAGAATGAACAGGATGAGAAGGCCAGGTCCTGTAGCTCTTTTCTGGAATGGGATTGCCTTGTGTCAAGCCTAATCAGTTCACTTGGGAAGTTGTTTCAAGTGGTTGTGATGACCAGGCAACTCTGAAACAGGTCAAGCAGGTTCATTCTCACATATTTAAAATGAGATTTGAGTCAAATGTTTTTGTGAAGTGCAAGTGCTGACATCTGTAAATGCAGAGCCTGGATGATACACTGCTCAGTGCTATCATTTGATAAAATTTATAAACCTAACATGGTCTCATGGACTGTAATTATATCAAGGTATTCACAGCATGGGAGGGAGGCACTAATGCACTTTGAACAAATGCAACAAGTAAGCTTGACTCCAAATCACATTACATTTCTTGGTATTCTGCCCACATGTAGGCATGCAGACCTGGTGGACAAATGCTGTTGCAAGAAGGGAGGATGATGTTTCAAAGGTGAGAAGAATGATGAAAGATAGGGATATAAAGAAGATTCCTGGTTGCAATGAGATGATGAGAAAGAATTCTGAGCAAATGATGACAAATACATCAATGCCTTCAGTATTACAATGCTCCAAGAACCTGGACAAATAACTCAAATTAATCTGGCCAAACCATCCAACAATACTAAAGCAAAACAGACTTATATACCTACAGGTCCTACATAATGGGTGTCTTTACCAGTGGAAGCTTCCTCTTCAAATTGCTCCCCAACCAAATGAAAGTGGGATGATGTCGCACATGTGAGAAGAATGATGAAAGATATGGAGGCAAAGAAGAATCCTGTTTGCATTGAGATAATGATAACTCATCCTGAGCAGATGTTGACAAATACATCAATGTGATCAATATTAAATACTGAAGCAATCTGGCCAAATAACTAAAACGGATCTGGCCAAACTATCAAACAATACTAAAGCAAAACAGACTTATATACCTCAGGCAATGGGTATCTTCACGACTGGAAACTTCCTTGTCAAATTGCTCCCCAACAACAAATTGCTACCCATCCAACTGAATCCATTGAATTGTCCACGGATTTCGATTGGTTCTTTCTCAAAAACATTTTGCACATGGCCGCCCATGGCATTCCCAGAATCCCATGCCGTGGTAGGTCAGACGACTCTCAGTGGATAGTTGGATAGGATCAGATCAAGTCAAAGGATTTGGGCGCGGCGTGTGGACTTTTCCATAAAGTCACAAACTTCATCGTTTGTGTCTGGCCTGTTAGTGTCAGGTCGGTAGTTTGAGTTTTTTTTGGTTTTTTACTTTTTCTAGTTAGCTGTACCTTCTTCGATGGTATTGGTTGGAATGTGGCCATGCATAAATTGTTGTTGAAATTGTAATTTTGGTTGCTGTGATTATAATTATGATTGTAAGAATGAATTTAGTATCTTTGATAATCTCTGGGCATCTTGATTAGGTAATTCTAGCAATCAAAAGGAGCTGTATAAGGGCTAACTAAAATGCTCCTGACTCACCCGAATCTGGCAGAGCAATTCTCGCCAAAATCGCAATTTGGAGTGCTCAGATCGCAATTTCGGCCATCTAAGAAATTTTGAAATTGGACATCTAAGAAGTTTTGAAATTGGACAATTCGTCTAATCAGACAATCTGAATTGCTGAAATTACAAAAATGTGAAAATAACAATTTCCAGCAAAAATTTTAATGAATATAAAAAAAATATTACCATTTCAACAATTTTAACTTAATTTTGACCAGAAAACTAGCAAAATTTTAAGTACAAATCTTCTAAAGTTTATTTTATTGATGAATATGAAAAGATACTTAATTTTTATTATTTTTATTAAATGAAATGTTATTTTGATTATTTAATTTTTAAATTATTTAATAGACTAGATTGTTTTAAAACTTTTAAAAATTTTGGTTACAAAATTTCATAATCAAAACTTTTACACCCATGAAATAAAATATTAATTCTCTACAAGTATCATAACATTTAAAAAAAAATTCAATAATTATTATTTTTAATAATATGACATCATCAAAATTTATGTCAAAGTTTTCTAAAATACTTTAATGCAATGGGTGTTTTAAGAAATGCAACATAACATGGAGATATATGGAAAGAAGTTTGAATGTTCATTGGAAATGTGTTTATAAAATAAAATAGTTGATTATCTATCTATCTACTTATATAGAAGGCCCCTTAAAAGGAGAATTGCATTTATGCCTTACACGCTTACTCACCACCCTCAACTACCATATGACTCCCTTGTATCTGCTGCGAATATATTATTCGCAAAAGTAAGGTCAATGTTTTCATTTTCTTTTTAATGTTCCAGTCCTCTCCTCGGAAATCAAAACGTTTTATCTAATTAAAAAATTTAGTATAAATTGTGAATAAATATCAATAAATTAATATCATTATTGGGAGAAAAAGAAAGTATTACTTTTTATACTTCATAATATTTTTTTTACTCATCTCTTTTTATTAAAATGAATATATACTTAAAACATATATATATCTTATGTATGTTGAAATAGTAAATGATCATGTTTTTTTTTAAGTTACAATAATCTTATACATCATAATCAAAACCTTCTTATCCAGTAACACTTCATACCACAAGCTCATTGTAGAGAGGACGAAGAAGGGATTAACCCAAAATCATCATGAGAATCAATAAACTTAGACTGAACTGAAAATAAGAACCAAAAGACAAAATTCAGAAAAATATCCCCATCCAAATCAGAGGACTCTTTATGATCCAGAGTCAATGATCTCATCATCCCTAGATTCTTAAAAAAACAGAATACCATCCATTTCACCAACAACCAATTTGGAAAGTCCATCAACCACTTGATTATAAACCCTATAGATATGACAAAAAGAGATATGATCAAATTCTTGGATCAGAAATTTTACTCTCTCAAGCCAATGCATCAGTTGCAAAGTTTACAGAGTCGAAGATCCCTTTGCCCAATCGATAATGACCTGAGAATCTCCAACAATTTGAATAGCAGAAAAAACTTTTGAAGTAGGCATAACTTAATAGCCCCCAAAATGCTATTAATTATGTAGATGTATGTATACCAAAACTAGCTCTCATCCATTACTGAGTGATTCTTGTTTATCTTTAAAACCATGTCAGCTCCACAAAGGCCATTCAGTTTTGCCCCATTAAAATACCCTATTGGAATGTGATCATCCAAATTTGGAGAATTCAACACTTTATGATTCCTTTTCTTCTTTTCTTTACATAATTCAAAGAAAAGGGAGGTAGTTTTTAAAGTGATATGAAGAAAAAAAGGCTTGATTTCCTGAAAAATATTTTGATTTCTTGCTTTCCAAATTTCCCAGACACTAAATAGAGGTAACTCCTTGAATTTAACCTTCTTCCAGAACCAATTAAACATGCAGTCCTCATAACTATGCCAACCCCAAATATCCTTTATGTCTAACAATCTGTAAATTTCCTCCCATACAAATTTGAAAAAAGAACAATGACAAAAAATATGTGAGACTTATTTCGAATCCTTTTTGCATAAAATGCACAGGCCCAGCCCCACAAAACCTTTCTTAAGGAGATTGTCCCATGTCAATATTTTATTTTGCAAACTAAGCCAGATAAAACATTTCATTTTTATTGGTATTCTCCACCCCCAGAGTATTTTAGCCCACCATTTCGGGGATCCCACGAATCCTTCAGATGAAATAACATCATATGCATGTCTAGCCATAATGATTCCCTCCTTTTTGTTTTTATCCTATACCACAGAATCCTCTCTATCTGAAAGGAAAATACCGACACAATATAAAGACAAGACATATTTGTTCCATTCCTTAGAAACAGAGGCTCATAAGTTCAAGTCAGCAGCCGATAACCAATATTCACTATCATACTCCCTTTTCTTCTTTACCTGGGACAACACCTGAATGTTGTGTCTGTGAAGCTCCAAGATCAACTGATCAGAGAGTTTATAAGACTCATTTGATCTAATAAACAGGTCAATACCGATGAAAACTTGAGTACCACGACCAATTTTCCAAGACATGAACTTACTCATAAGAGGGTGTGTTTTCATAAAGCCACACCAAATTATGGATGCATTTGAATACACCTTCATAGGCTCATGTAACCAATGTATCAGTGATAGGGATTTTAAATATTTTCTTCTAATGACTTTCCCCCACAATCCACCATCAAAAAGGTTGTGCCAGAAACTTTTTGCACACAAGGCATAATTAAACCATTCAAGGGTTTTTATACCCCATACACCCTGCTTTTTGGGTAGGGAGAGACATTTCCAGGAGACAAGGTGAAATTTTGAAACACTCATCCTACCAACCCACATGAATTGAAAAATTATTCTTCTGATACTTGAAATTACTGCAGTAGGAATCACTGTAAGAGAAAACCACTAAACCAGAATGGTTTGAAGAACCGAAGTAGCAAGAGTAAGTCTTCCACCCACCGAAAACCACCTGAAGGTCCAAATACGAATTCTCTTTTCCACCTTCCAAATTAACCAGTTCCAGCCTTCTTTTTTTGTAACAATTTGGCTTTAAGAAGTACCCAAGGTACTTAAAACCATTCTCCAAACCAACCATGTGGTAAGGAAAAAGAGTTGCTTTAATTTTATTCTCCTTCTTGGCTTCATTGATGAGACTACTAAGACCTTCAATGACCACCAAAAATAAAAGTGGAGATAAAGGACACCCCTGTCTTAGGCCTCTGCTTGTTAGTAAGACATTCATGAATATATGGATAAATGTGAACTTGATTTTACATTTTCATTATTTTTATTTTGTTTTTAATTAAAAATTATTTATATAAAGACTAATTTTAATATTGATATTTATTAATTAAAATTTTTAATTACAAGTTTTATTATTATTATTATTATTATTATTATTATTTCCGAAGAAAAAATCTATAATTTTATTTATAGGAAAAACAAAATTACATGCTGTAGATGTAGATATGCTAGTAGCATATTGAGTCCATTTAGGATGCCTTTGAAAATTATAAGGATAAACACAAATTGATATACATTCAAAGACTGACATCATCATATTAAAAAAATATATGGATTAAGCATCATAAGAGAGTGATACACATCCCTCTGTCTGCATTCTATAATCCTTTAAGTCCGAGAGAAATATCAAAACATAGTATATAGCTGAATATAGATCTGAATCATAAAGCCACTAAAATTCCTTTGCTCAAAATTCTGAACATAGCTGTAAAAAGAGAGAGAGATATTTATGCTTCATTTTGTGGATGTCTTTCTATAAACAACCGTTGAAAGTATTCATAGTGATTTGCATTGTTTTCTTTGAAATATGTCACTACCCTATTGCCAGTTGAATGCCTTCCTTAGAAAGGACATCAACTTATTTGTTCCTTTCCCTATAAAAATGATGACATATAAAAGATGAGAAACCAGATTTTATAGTTTGTATCTCTTCTGGAATAGGGGCTAATTGAGTGTTGTGGCACCACTGAAGCTCATTAACCCAGTTTATGACCAACATTGAGTCACCAAAGATTTGAATGTCACGACAACCTTTTTCCAGAGCAACGAGGAGAAGGAGTTTTAAGTACACGAGTTTTGAAAAATTATTAGTGCCCGTGCCCAAGCGAGCTTTTAGTTTGTAGGAGATAGTTTCAGAGAGAAAAAGAGTACTACCCCCTCCATAGGTAGGAGGATTGCCTTGAGAGGCACCATTGAAGAAGCCCCAAGGAATTTTTTTTTAATGCATTCTTCTCTGACGATCCTGACCGCTTCTCCCGGTTTCTCTTGAGGAAAGAAAGGGTCACCATCCCTTTGATGGCTACAATTTATGGAGTAAGGGATTTGTCGAGAAAGAATGATTGGTTATGTGCTGGCTAGATTCCCCAACAAATTATCAATGGTAGGGCTCTAACCTGGGAGTGTGCCCCATTCTAAATCCAGGATTGAAAAGTTCCCTCAATGTTGTCTCCTGACCAACACAAATCCTTACCAAAATGTGTGCTACATTCTTGCCAAACCTTTGTTGTAAAGGGGCATTTGACAAAAAGGTGGAAAATATTTTCAAAATCATTCTTGCATAGGGAGCACGTCCCCGGGCCTTCAAAAATTCTTTTTTGTAGAATGTCCCATGTTGGCACCTTGTTTTCAAAGATACACCACATGAGAAATTTTGTTTTTGATGGGCATTTAAATTTCCATAATCGCTTCCACCACCATTTTGGATCCCAATTTATAACATTGGTGATGAGTTGCAGATAGCCTTGTTTTGGAGTGTATGAGCCATGTGCATTGACATCCCATATGAGTTCATCCTCTCTGTCAGAAATTCTGATATGGGATCTCCTTAAAGTATAAGTGAAGTTATTCCATTCTCTTGGAAAATCACCATCTAGTTCTAGTTTCTCTACCCCCACCCATCCTTGGTTCCATAGGGATGTAGAGTTTGGGTCTGCTATTTGAGAGAGGTGAAAATAGCCCTTGTCTTTTAACAATGAAGTAAGCTCTGGAGAAAGAAAATGATTCCCCTCACTACTTGGACATGGGTCTATCCCCAGCCTACAATTCCACCCATTTCCAATCTTCTAGGCCAAATGGTTTCCAATGAGATCAAAAGTGTTCAGAGCAAATTTCCAAATGTTTGAGGAGTTGGGCTGCTTCTTGTTAGGCTTTCTAATCCACTCAATAAGTGAATCCGTCACAATGTACTTATGAATTATTACATTCGTCCATAAATTCTGATTAGAAATCAATCTCCAAATACTTTTAGCGGCCAAGGCTTTAGAGAAAAGAAAAATATTTTTTAAGCCCCATCCATGGGAAACTTTAGGCAACGCTAGTCTTTCCCATTTGAACCAGGAGAAGGATTTTTGTTGTCCTCTCCAGTGAAAAGAGAAAAATAGCTTGCAAATTTCTTCTAGAATGCATTTTGAAACCCATGCTAAAGATATCCAGTAAAATGGAATAGCTTCCAGGACAGATTTAACTAGCACCAGCTTGCCTTCTCTCGAAATCCACTGATAGTTCCAAATATTGATTCTCTTGTTGATTTTTCCAACTAACCATCACTAATCTTCCTTCATGTAGTTGTTTGGTTTCAACTAGAACGCCAAAATATTTGTTCCCTTCCTCGAACTCCATTTTAATAAAGGGGAGCTTTGTAGATATATAAGCCTCTTCATCCTCAACAAGGTTAAGACAAGAGTAGGTTGATTTCCTAACATTTATTTACATTCATGTAGCTTTGCTTAGAATTTTTGTCAGCTTATCCATATCCCTTATGGATCCATCGCAAAATATTAATATATCATCAACAAGAAGTAGATGAGTTATGTTGAGCATCTGAGAGATCCGAATGCCTTTGAAGCTACCAGATATTTTTGCTTCCAGAAGAGATATACTTAGCCCTTCTTCCAACAACATGAAGAGTAAGGGAGAAAGGGGGAATCCTTGACGTGATCCCCTTTTTTCCAGAAAAAGGGGGATGCAAATCCATTTATCAAGACTACAAAAGATACAATTTGCATGCATTCTATAGGTCAATTAATAAATGGAACCTCAAAGCCAATGTGTTTTAAGATCATCCTGAGGTAAATCCATTTCACCCGGTCATATGCTTTTGAGAGATCAATTTTGATAACTGCTCCTTTGAGGTTTTTTTTTTTAATTCTATGAAGGCCTTCTTGTGCAACACCAATGGCTTCATGAATATGCATGCCCTTCAAAAAACCAAATTGCTCCCTGGAAACAGAATTTGACAGGATTTCTTATGATTCTTCTAGATATGATTTTTGCAATGATTTTGTAGATTCCATTGCACAAAGAGATTGGTTTGAACTCATCAAGATTTTGAGGATTGTATTTTTTAGGAATTAAAGCAATAAAGGTAGCATTGAAAGGGGCATGAATACGACCATTTCTCCTCGATTCCTCCACAACTCTTAAGAGTTCTTGACCTAAAACTTCATATAATTCCAGATAAAATTCAACTGGAAGGCCAGCAGGGCCAAGACTTTTATCCTTCTGGAACTTGAGAATAGTTGACTTGAGATCATGCTCAGAGACTGTAGCGACCAGATCTTGATTATATTCATCATTAACAAATCCGAGAAAGAATTGAGCTATTCAAACAATTTTAGCAATTGACGTACCTTTATGAGTCTTGAACAAATTGCTGAAATGATTTTTTGCTAATATTGCAAGTCCTTCTAAAGAGGAAATTGAAGCCCCTTCTTCATTAGTTAGATTCCAAATGGTGTTTTCCATTTTCCTTCCCTGGGCATATGCATGAAATAAATTGGAATTCTTGTCTCCACAATTAAGCTAGAGGGATCGGCTTTTCAGTCTCCACTATGCTTCCTTCTGAGAAAAAATTGTCTTTATTATGCCTTCAAGGGAGACCAAATGTTCCTTTTTAGCTTATGTAAGAAATCCCATTCCCTCAGATTCGTGAACTTCCCGAAGAGCTTCTTCAATAGACTTAAGCTCTCTTTATTCATTTTCCTTTTTATTTTCGGGCCCACTCCTGAGTGTCTTTCTTTAACCTCTTTACATTTGCAACAAATTGTATTGCTGCATGGGTTGGACCATCTTGATTATAAGTGGGAAAAGGATTTTGAACAATTTCCTGAAATGATTCATCCTTCATCCATCCAGAATTGGATTTAAAGGGACTACTTGGTTCGTTGCCCCTCCCTTTCAGTTCTAGGAAGATTGGGATGCGATCTGATTCCCCACCAGATCCCATCCACTTCCTGAGGAGAACATAATCATTCAACATCCTTTCTGATATCAAAAAACGCTCAAGACGCTTCACGATCCGGTTTTGGCTTGAGCGTTTATTAAACCATGTTGGTTTTAGTTTCAACGGTTCAATATATAGCATACCATTATTTTCCAACAGGAGAATAAAATAATCATCCTATGGGTCTAGAATGGCTTCGAGACCCTAGCTCTCCGATGTACCTAATGAATTTTTTTATATCCCCACCAATTATGAGACCATTATGATTGAAAAAGGATTTGTTTGATAAATAATTCCATAAACCCTCCCTATCAGAATGTGGCCCAGAGAGATTTAAGATTAGCATGTCCATTTCTAGTTAAGAAGAGTAGCATTCCAAGCCTAGGCCTAAATGAATGCTCCATAAACCATCGAATTTTATTACCCTCGGGTTCCATCCAAAATAAAGACCCCTAGATTGACCTCTGACATCTCTAGTCGCAAAAGACCAATTTTTCAGCAAGGATTTGAGCAACAATCTAATAGAATCATTGTCACCTAGGGTTTCCTGTACCAGAATTATATTCAAACCATTAATTTCTGCCAACCACTTCAACGACGATTTTTTAGTGGGGTTCATCAACCCCTGACCGTTGAAGGACATTAGTTCCATTTTTTAACCCTCTCCATGGATTTCGGTCCTCTAAGTGCCCCGTTAATAGAGAATTGCTTACCAAATACCATGTCCACCCTAGCCCTGTCTTGATCTTTGGAAAGATGTGATTTTCTATCCATACCCTTGCCCATTGGAATAAGACCAAGAAAAGAGCTCAATCCCGTGGAGGAACCTGGTCCTTCTAGAGAAGACATGATATGTTTAGTTCGAATATTATGCAGTATGATTTCACTTTCAAAATTGGTGAACCATTCCAGAATAGTGGATATGCACGGGGGAGGGGAAGAGTTCGCAATCCACTAGCTTGGGCATATTGTCGAGGAGGGGAGGGGGATTGGATGGGGTCTCAGGGAGCATATTATCGAAAGAAAAGAGATTGAGGCGGCACCACCAACATATGAAAGAGTAAAAGAATGAAACAAAACAAAAATTAATTCATCAGTAGACATACCCTTTGTCGAAGATTTTGGCATATCCTCCTCTTCTTGATGGGCTCTTTCGAGTTGACCACAGATCCATGCATCCACTTCCATTGTTGAGTCAAGATGTCACTAATTTGGTGTTGTGTTGATTGGAGGAGGGCCATCTCTTTTCCCTACACCTGATAAAGAAGGGAAGCCATATGACTAATTGTCTGAATCATTTACCCGATGCTCATCCCCATCCACATCCATCATGTGAGGCCTCATCCCGCGAAGCATAAACTCCTGACTTCCATTAAAAGAGAGGGATAATCATTTTCTATATGACCCAACTCATGACATATTTGGAAACAAAATGGAATTCCTTCGTAGTCAAGAGGTTGGACGTAAACCTTGTCACCCCTAACCAATTTTAGCTCCTTCAGTAGCCCTGATTGGGTGTCTATTTTGACCAAGATGTGGGAAAGATACATTCTATACATCTGCTCGAATGACATATCTACCTCTAGGAAGACACTGAGAGAATTCCCTATGTGCTTAAAAGCATCAGGAGACCATAATTCTAATGGAAGTCCTTGAAGACAGACCTAAACCAGAGAAACATTTAGGCGTTCTATATTCGGGTCAAAAAGAGGATTCCACCTTTTCATGTTGATTAGAATTGATTTGATACTCCAGTTCTGCTTCAAAACCCATTGATCATATTCCTGTGATTCCACAAAGAAAGAAAACCAACCATATGCCATTGTTTTTACCTTAGGAGTGTAGAGAATCTTGTGCCCCCAATTCACCTTCACCCACTCTTTTAGGGCTCCCGGATTGAATCTCCTACCAGGGGATCGCCCTGCCACCGTATTTTTTGCAACATCCTCCACATTGTTCATTCTGATGTCCCTCCCAAAAACCAATTCCACCTCCTTTTTTTTCTTATTTGAACACCACACTTTCTTCTTCCTCCCCCTTCTGGATGTCACCTGAGCAGACTCTGATCGAGGATCACATGGCACAGGAGACACCATGGATCCCTGAAAAGGAGACCCATTGTCAGATAAAGGGGCATCACTGTGAGGGCTAATATTATGAGACACCTCTCGCCAGGTCACGATGGGATCACCGGTCTAGAATTGAGAGCCTCCTGGAATTGTGAGGTGAATGTATGGAGCAAAAGAACCAAGACTTGAAAGGCTCAGGCTTGGGTTTTGTTAAGAGAGAAAACCCTCGTGCAACGAATATTTTTCCAAGATTGCCTCTGACCCATAAAAACCCTTGTTGGTTGTTAGATCTAGAAAAGAGGAGGGGCCAATAGGCTCTGGTCCCTTTGATGAAAGGCAATTAGATCCCCCTACAATCGATGGGGGTTCAACTTGGAGCAAGAGAGGTTTTGAGAACAACAACAGAGAAGGGCATCCAGAAACTGAAAAAGTGGTAGATATCCCTATGTCAGAAATTGGTAGGTGATCACCATAATCCCCCATGTTGACCGCCACAGAAAAGATCATAGATGGTTTGTTGTCCAGCCCCCTGTAGTATCCTGAAGGCATGAATGCTAGTTGGATTCCAACCGTCACTTCCTAGATGTATACACCCTCATAACAGTCCTCTGAACAATCTAAAAGCTCCTCTTTGGAATCCTCCATATTGATTGAAAAAACTCCATAAAAAATCAAAGAAAGTTCGTAAGCGCCTTGAAATTCGCCAGTTGGCTGCAGAAACCCTAGCAGTACATCCTCCCCCGCACGTATGCATATTTCAATCAATAGGTTAAAAGCTTTCAATTATTATTATTATTACAATATCAATATTTTTTTTCAAGCAAAAAAAATATGTTTCTTGCTATTCAGTAGAATCAAAGAGTACACAATGCCTGAACATAATCCCCGAGATGACAAAAAAGATGGATGAGTCACAGACAACAAAAACCATCATCTCACAAACTAGTCTAAAATATCCAAAGTTACCAGAATCCCTTAACACAACTGTTATTGCTAACAAGCAAAAACATAGTTTTACAACACCTTACAACTAGTATCACAAAAAACCAAAAAGTAGTTGTTCATCAACAACAGACAAACAAACTTCCAACATCTAAACACTGTAATAAAGAGATCCTTTGTGTGAAAGTCCTCCTTCCACAAGTTATTCAAAATGAAAAATTCCTTCACACTCCTCAAGAACAGATTTTGAAATATCATCGGTATCTATATTTAGTTCTCTATAAATATGATCAATATGGAATGAAGAAAATGAATCCATAAGTTCCTCAATTCGGAGGAACCACTACTCCAAATATAGAATCTGCAGTTTGCAATGTTTCTTTTCCCATTTCACAATGGTCAAAGAGTCACCCAGTACCTGTAGAGAAACAATACCAAGGCTTGCAGTAAATTTCAGTAGACACCATAAAGAAACAAGCACTACAAGGAAAAGAGCCTGTAGCGGAGGTCATAACAGAGGCTTTTAGTGTTACAAGATTGGCAAAAATTGTCAAAAAAACCTTTGCTACAACCTTTTCCAATGGTAGCAGAAGTTTTAATGGAGGTTATTACGGATATACTTTATAACTAAAAAAACTCGACGACTGGATGTTTTAGCGGATTTTTTTACCGGTGTGTTTGTTTAAATTGTGTGCACCGGTGTGTGTGGAAACACAATGCACCGGTGCTGTATGTTGTAAAAAAGGCACCGGTGCACTCAAACATAACAAGCACCGGAAATAACCAAATTTCAACATCGCACCTGTGCTTGCGTTTAGGTTTTATGCACTGGTGCTTATGCATAAAATAACCGCACCGATGCGATATGTTACATCATATGCACTAGACAATTTTTAATATTTTTAAATTTACCGGCGCTATCCATTTATAAGACCGAACCGATGTGTTCAATTGTAAAACACACCGGTGCTTACAGACTATCAAAATAACCCGGTGCATTTAAACAACTAAAACACACCAGAACGCTTAAACACAAAAAACACTGGTTCGTATAAGCTTTGACAATTATCGGTGTGTATAAACCATTGACATGCACCCGTGCTATAAAAAAACTAAAACGCACCGGATAAGCCATCTGACATGTGGACATTCTTATTTTTAAAATTTAACTATGTGTTTAATTTACATTGGAGTGTCGGGCCTATCGTTGACATAAACACACCGATGCGTATAGTTCGGGTAGGCGCACCAGTGCGACATCAATTATAAAAAAGGTTGCTTATGATTCTTTGAACAATGGATACTGGCATGGAGTCAAATATATATATTATTTTTATTTTTATTTTTTTAATTCCGTTATTCATCTGAAATTGAAAGATTTTTTATAGTACTATTCATTTCAATTTTAATTATTGTGTTTGTTTGGATTAATTTCTTATATCATAGATGTAATAATCTATTGTAATATTTAACCATCCATACATTTAATTACCAATGTGCCATTTCACATGTAACATTTGACAATAACATTGAAGAATGCAATAGAATAATTTTTATTTTATTTTATTATATATCAATTAGAGTGCCTTTGTCATACAAAATATGACAACATAGAGATAACAATAATCAAAATGTTAAAATGCATGCAATTGTTATACTTATTGGTAACTCGTTGTTTTTCAATTCAGACACTATGTCTAGTAAATTGTTATACAAAATGTCTGATTTTCATAGACAATTATTCCAAAATATATAACAAGCTACAACCAGCCTACATTAACATCCAAATTAAATACATGGATCATCATTCTTCACTGGAACTATTATCAGTGCTCGAGTCAGTTGCATCATTTGGGTTATTTGGATGAATGTTTTGTTGATTGGCTCGATTGTTTTCCTCTTCTTTAGCTTCCATGTGCAAACATAAAAATAAAGTGTACTGAGTGTATCTACGTTGTCGGGAATAATGAAAAATAAAATAGATAGTATACATGAATGTAATTGAAAGGTGGCATACCATCGAAATAACTGAGTCATGAATGATACACATTGTTTCAAAACCAAATCCCATGCCTTCTATCAACAAGTCTTCTGTTGGCTCCACTCCATACTTTGTTTCCTGCAAGTTTTATGCCCCATCACAAATCATAGACTTAATGTAAAGGATTTTTGTTGTTTTATTTTTTATTTTTTTGCTCAAATCTCCCTGACTTGCGGGAGTGGCCCGTGGTTTGAGAAACCACAACCCAAGGGAATCTAAGCCTTCAAAATCACTTGGGGATCGCACACTTCCTGGACCGCACCATCCTCAAATTAACTGGGTTTTTGGGTCTTGCCTCCCAACTAAGTCACCCCTAAGGGGAATTGAACTCAGGTCGCCTTGCTGATGAGACCCGCACCTTAATCGAGTGATCTAGTGAGAATTGACAGTTTTTTTTATTAATTATAAAATGAGAGAAGTAAAACAATATATACTTACAAAATCCACAATTAATTTTTTATATGCCAACATATACTCACAACCCTTTCTTAACCCAATGTCAATTAATTCTTCTAATGGCTCATCTTTGTATGTTAACACCCGTTTCAAGACATCCAAGGATTGCCAGTGAAAACAAACAAAATTAAATATACAAATCACAACCACTACAAAATCTTAATTTCTTATAAGTAAATCACAAATATACTCACAAACTTTGTTATCAACCCCTTTTTTCCTTGTCATCCTGTCTTATGTGCTGGCTGGGTTCCATTTTGTTATCTTTTCTGCAATAATTTAAACAATTGAAAATTAATATTTAATGTTGAATTAATTAATGATATGTACATAATCCTAGAAATCAATGATTTCATACATTTGAAGCACGTTGTTGTTGAGATGGCTCCTCCTGCGAAGCAATTATGTCCATTTCCTTGACCATATCCTTGTACACTTTTTTGGACATCGGTGTAATGCCTCGGTGTGTTTGGTTATCAAGGCACTAGGATAGCGTAAAATAAAAAAAAATTGGAGGACGAAAAAAACATTTTTATATCTTTACATCAATTTCTGGGTCATTGATATCATAATAACAAATAAATGCATATTTATATGTGGCACACCATAATATGTTAAAAAAAATTGTCGAATGGAAAAACCATGTTTTATATTTTTATATTCTTGGGCATTACATTTGTGTTTTACGAAGGCACTGATGCATATGGTAAATTGGAGTGTCGATATAGGGTAAAATAAAAAACATTTTCATGTGGAAAAAAACATTTTTATATTCAATTTTTGTGTATTTATGCCTTACAAATGCATTGGTGCGTATTATGATTGTGAGCACCAGAATAGAGTAAAATAAAAAATTGTCAGACAAATAAAAAACATTTTTTATATTCTTCTATTCATTGGCAATGTGTTTATGTCTTATGAAAGCACCAATATGTATGTCATTAGGGCACACAAAACAATGTAAAATATAAAAAATTACCAAAAAAAAAAACATATTTATTTTTTTATTTTGTATTCATTTGTGGTGCATTTAGGTCTTACAAAAGCACCGATACATATATCTATCACGCACACCAGAACATGGTAAATAAAAAAAATATTAGGTGGAATAATTATTTCCACCCAAATTTAGTGTTGTAGACCACCCAAGCATCGATGTTGTAGTTGATTTATTTACATGCCCTACAATTGTTGCTCCATTGTTCTTGGATTTCTCCCATTCGTTGCTTCATACGTGGCATTATAATTTTTAAAAACAGTTGGAAATTTTCATTTCTTGTGTATGTGGAAACCATGCCTCCCCTACGCACAAGTACCCAGGAAATGGATTTATTAATTTCTTATTTAAACTTTTAGCAGATTAAAAATATAAATTCGGCTCGAATTGACCATTTTTTGAAAAAACAATTTAAAAAATATGTCTCGTTCGTTAAAATTGTTTGGCTCGCACCACGAGTCTCAGTGATCCCTATAATTTTACAGGGTGCATTGAAGGTGGGGAATTTATATGGTCATGTAGTGCACTGGGTTCCCAGTGCACTATATATTGACTGGCACAATGAAATGACTAGAAAAGAGATTTATTTTTTTACAACATTCCAATACCGTTGCATTTAAATAAACCATGCACACTGTTACAAATGCGACTAGTTTATGTAATAGGTTGATAGGAATGTTAATTTATTGCACTGTATATTTTACACATTGCTTGATGTAAGAAAGACAAATGTTTAAATTTTTTCACCACATATTCCCTTTTATTTTCAAACATGGACATGTTGATACCAGTGCATTTTATGACAATGACACCATTTACAGTGCACAAAATTTAATTAAAGAAATGGTGCTCCATAGACAAGGATGCATTGACATAATATAGTTCATAATAAACAACATTAGTTCTTATATATTATAAAATGCATCGGTGTGTTCTATTTAATACATGCATCGTGTTGCTTTATTGTTACTGAAATTGTGTTGTGTAACCAATGTGTTAAAATTAACTGAGTGCACCATTTACAATGCTTTTTGGTTTTTATAGTGCACCAGTTCGTTAAAATAACTAGTTTCTATATATCTATTAAAATTGTGTATCTTCTACGGTGTGTCATAATTAATTCAATGCACCGCATGTGGTGCAACATTTGTTGAAAAACACTTCTTGAGTGCTTGACTATTTTTTAGGCACATTGCTTATTAAATACATGTTTCCATTTGAATTTTCAATGCGTCTGTAAGTGTGTTATTGTGCCAGCTAATTTGCATGAGACTCAAATCCTTAATATCATTTAGAGAGTAAAGTGTAGGCATTTTAGTCCTTCCCTCCGTAGCCTCATCATTAGCTAAACCTTTTATTGCAGAGCGAAAGAAAAACATGGAGTATTAGAACATGATATCTTTTTGCATATGTAGAGATGCCAAATACTCTGCTCCCATCATCAGAGAAAACCATTAGGATTTATTATTAGTATCCATGCCTATACCCCAAGCAATAAAATTCACAACTGGCCCTCTATGGTCCAAGAAGGCCTCTCCTACACATGCCACCTGTAAAATACTTTTTAATATAAAAAATAAATTACACACACATTATTTAATTATTTTTCGGGAGATTTTCTACTGACCATTGCATTTGCTAAAATGGTTTCTTTCGATTTAGGTTCGCTATGACAATCCTAGTGGTTTGGTTTGAAAAATCAACAAACCATACAATTTTAAAATTGTATTTAATATCTTCATTTTCACATTATTTTTAAATAGCCTACACAAGTCCATCATTAACTAAATTACACATACACATAGATCTAACTATTTCTATTCCAAATATGTAACCTTTTTTAAAAGAATATTGTTGATGATGGATAGGGAGTGAGGGGGGGTGTGGATAGGAGGGAGACAAGTATAGTGGGAGGGGGACGAGAGAAGGGGAGAGGCATGGGATGGATATGGTGGGGAGAGGGCATGAGGAGGAGGGGCACTAAGTTGGAGAGGGGGGGGGGGGGGGAGAGGGGGAGGATGGGAGAGGGGGAGAGTCAAGGGAGGGAGCGGGTGGGGTAGATGAGGGAGAAATGGGTAGGGGGGGAGGGGGTGGGGAAGAGAGGGAGAGGATGGGATTTGGGGGAGAGGCAATGGGAGGGGAGACGAGGAGAGGAGAGAGGAGGAGTTGAGGGACATGGGAGAGACATCGGAGAGGGTGTGTATGAGGAAGAGAGGGATAGGGGGTGAGAACAAGTGAGGGAGAGTGGGATGGATGCTTGGAGAGTGGGAAGGGGGAGGGGGAGAGAGTGGGAGTGGGAGGGAGAGTGGTATGGGGAGGGAAATAGGGTAGGTGAGGGAAAGGGAGGGGGTGTGAGAGATTGTGTATGGCATAGGAGGGGTGGGGATTTGGAGGTGGGAGAGAAAGAGGGAGAGGGGGAGGGGGGTGGATGGATCAATGGATAGGGGTATATTGGGAGGGGGTGGGGGGGGGATGCGGAGGGGATATGAGGGGGAGGGAGAGGGTGGGGATGGAGAGGATGGTGGATAAGGAGAGGGGGAGGGAGGGATGGATGGATGGGGGTATATGGAGATGGAGGGGAAGAGGGGGATGGGTGAGTTGAGAGGGGGGGAGATGGGGATATGGGGGTAACATGGGAAGGATAAGGGGGAGGGGGTGGGGAAGAGGGTTGATTACAGAGAGGGAAGGGTGGAGAGGGGTAGGAGGAGGGAGGGAGGGAAGGGGCATGGGAGAGAGGTAGATATTTAAGGGGATAGGTACATGGGGAGGGGGAAGGTAGAGGGGGAGAGGAAGGGGAGGGAGGGGGGGTGGTGAGAGGAGGGCGAGAGAGGGGGGGAGGGAGAGGGGAGGGAGGGGGAGAGAGAGAGATGTTTAGGGGGCGATAGATAGGGATGTATGGGGGGGATATGGGATGAGGGGAGGGGAGGGGGGAGGGGGAGGGAGGGGGAGGAATCCTAAAGATAGAGGGGGAAGAGAGAAGGAGAAGGTGAAGGGGTTTGAGGGTGGGAGGGATAGGTATAGGGGGGGAGGGGTTAGAGAGAGTGAAGGGGAAGGGGAGTGAGAGGGCGAGGTGGAGAGGAAGAGGGGGAGGTGTATGTGATACAAGGATAGGAGCTACTAGATAAAATCACCCAGGAAGATACTCAAGCAATAGGAGTGGAGTATACTACTCCACCCTTAGAATCCAACCCAAATGTGCAAGTTCCTAGGGATGACCCCTAAATCTTGCTCCATGCCTTAGTAGGTTTCTCCACACCCCAAACATTTAATTTGGTATGCTGCATCAATCATTGTAAAGTAATTGTATTAATCGATAGTGCCAACACCCACAATTTCATTCACCATAGAGTGGATGATGAAATTAATTGCTATAGTAGGCCCATATTCAATTTTCAAATTAGGATAGAAAATGGGGGTACGATGAAAGGTTATAGTCACCATGAAAATGTGAAACTTAAAATGGATGACTACAATCTTAAGGGACGTATGTTCACTATCAACATGGGTGGTTGTGATGTAGGTATGGGGGGAACAATAACCATTTATTTCAAGGAAAATAGATATTAGATTTAATACGGAGGGACACAAATAATATCTAGAAACTTACTTTATATTCGCAAGAAATTATCTCCTCCCACTATATGGATAATATTCAAGAATATCCACTCTAGTATTATTGCACAATTTAATTCCATCCAAGTCATGGAGACACACACACATGATATAAATCACAATTTGTAGCTAGTTCTCTCCAAACATCAATAGATTTTTGAATCATCGAAGGTTTTACCACTGCCCCATGTAGATAATGACCATGGTATTCCATTAATTATAGGTAGCCAAAATCCCATTGTATTCCCTTACCCACACCCTTTTAAAAAAAAGAATAAAGTAAAAAATATCATCCGACAGTTGTTGGAGGCTGGCATCATCTGTGCCAGTACTAACCCTTATTCCTCACCAATGGTTATGGTCTTAAAAAAGGATATTGGTGCATGTGTCTAGATTTTCATGCTCTCAATAAGTTAATGATCAAATATAAATTCCCCATCCAGTCATTGGTGATCTCTTGGATGAGCTTCATGGAGCAAAGTTCTTCACTAAACTTGACCTTCATTATGACTACCACCAAATTTGGATGAAAGAGGTAGACATTCCTAAGACAATGTTCCACACCCATGAATGCAATTATGAGTTTTTAGTCATGCATTTTGGCCTTTTGGCAATGCTCGATCCACTTTTTAGAGCCTCATGAACAAGATTTTTGACCTTTCCTCATAATATTGTGCTTGCCATTTCTTCGTAATATTGTGCTAGTTTTATTTAATTATGATATTGATATATAGAATCACATGGGAATGCCACTTGAATCATGTGGATTGTGCCTTGCAATTACTCTAGGATGATCAAGTATTTGTGAACTGTTCCAAATGTGCTTCTGGGGACATTGAGGTTGAATATTTGGGTCACATTTTGAGTCAGGGGGGCAGTGATGGTAGACCCCAAGAAAGCTGTAGCTATGCAATATTACCCACACCCCAAAAATATCAGGAGCTTGGATGGGTTCCTTGGATTGACTAGCTACTAGAAATAATTTGTGAAAAATTATGGGATTTAAATTGCAGCTTCCTTAATGTCATTTCTAAAAACAAATGTCTTTTTCTAGAGCAATGAAGCTTAGCAAGCGTTCTCTACCTTAACATATTCGATGTGCATTTACGGTGGTTTTTGTTCCTTCTAGAACTTTCTATTGTCTTATCACTTTTTTTTATATGTTGCACTAACTTGGACCGAGATCCACAATTGAGTAAAAAAAACATTCATTTGATTATGTTAAGAACCTAAAACCCTACAATAATGCATGACTTCATATTATTAAGGTTATAATTACTTTCATAATTTAAAAACAAATAAAAAATAAATAACATTATTGTTTTTGGAAAAAATAACTATGCATAAGAACAATCCATTCTTTACAGTTGCTCAAAAAAATTTCAGCAAACTTTATTATTTAGACACAACACGTACAAAAATGGTAACATATGCATTATATTTTGCAGGAAAAATAACATACCACTATCAGAAAAACATGAATTACACATGATCATACAAAAATTCCATAAATAAGAAAGCTAATTCGTTTTCCTACATTTAATTTTCTTACATCGTATTCAAATTCTTTGTGAAGGTACCTTGAATCATTCCTCCAAGTGAACATAGTGTTGTTTTGCATGTTTTTATTTCCAATAATGTGCCATGGGAGACCATCATTAACTTGCACTCATCTGAAGACAAAGGGACATTTGAATATCTCTATGGAGATAAAACAAACTCTCATAAATTTTATTGTCCCTTTGAAATATTGTAGTACATGACCAAAATATAAAATTCCAACATAATTTGAGCATATGCATGTCATATTCAAACATAGAAATATATGCTTTAATAGTTTCTTGATGTCTAAATTACCTACATAGTTATGTAATAGAATTATTATTAGCACTATTAAAATCCTCATTGTCAATTATCTATTGATAATCATTGTCTTAACCTCTATTGATATGTTAGCTTCCCATGATTTTGTTTGATGTTTGTTTTATCATTACCAAGGACCATGGTTATTCCACTTACAAATTATCTTTCATAATCTTCTTGGAAATGTAAAATGACATTAAATTATTTTTATGTTGATATGAAACAAATCACAAAATTAAAATTATTGAAGGAATGACGCCTTGTAGTAGTTATAGATACATATTCTACATAAACATGTTTAGGAATATTACTTTTTGAATGATTTTTTTTGTTGTTGTTGTATGTTTTTGCTATTGCAAGTCTGATAGGTCTCATTGACCATTGCTCTGGGAACGCCTCTTGTAGTTTACATATGACCTGATTCTTCGAATCATTTGGTTGGTTTTTGTATTGTAAGTGAAAAGTATGTTTGTACGTTCTTTCCACTATAACTCTCATAGTATTATAAAATTCTTTTCCCCTTCTATTAACTTCCAGCACCACTCCAGATGAGCCGAGGACCAATTGATCATCATTTTCATCTTCCATAAATAAAAATTCTTATGATGACATTGACTTCTGTTGATGTCAGTCCCAGTATAACATTCAACATATGTGAATTAGATTATTTGAAACATATTAGTGAATATTCTTAAGTACATTATTACTCAAATTTGAAGAAAGAATTCATATTGACTTATTTTTTATTTACCTTATTAATCTCTCTGCAACTTTTCCATCAACGTTTTATGCTCTTTTGGACTTAGATTGGTAAGAATATTATTGAGCTTCCTCATTTTTTGGCTCTACATGTCATACATTAACCAATACATATTATTTAACTTTACAAATAATTCAAACAAATTAATTTAAATATAGAAATTAATTAAAATCCCTTTCCTTCTTCGTAATTCTGGATGTGTTGCCATCATGTTGACTAAAGTTGTTCATTGAACTAATACCATGGATTTTATATCAATAAACAACCTGGACCATTAAATACAGAAGTTATCAATATATTATACAAATAAATTACAGGCCTTCAAAAAAGAAAACAAGTCTGGTATCGGTGTGCATTATCACATAAGACGCCCCGGTGCATTTATATACATAAACACACCAGGGCGTTATATCAACACAGATGCATCGTGAGCGGGTGAAAACTATTTAACGTTTTATGAAAATAAAAAATGATGCTCTCTTGCCATTAGCGGTGTGACATTCGTATAAACACACCGCAAACAGAGAACCAAGCAACGAAAAACGATTATTGCATTTTTTATAAAATAAAACACCATGTGTCGCATATCATATCTGGTGCGCTTTCCTTATACATGCACCAGTGAGTTACTGTAATACAAATGCACCGATTTTGATGCATGCATTTTTTTATTGAAATTAAAAAAAAAACTTACTAGGGTTGACATGGTTACGGATTCAACCCAAAAAGCGGCCCCATATCACCCTATGCTTTCTATATATAATCACAAGCTCAACAAATCTAAAATCCCTAAAAGGTGAAATCGTAATTGTGTATAACAATAGAGGGATGTAAACCCTAATGTAAAATATTGCAGCCACATAAAATGAAAAGAAGCAACAAGAAAATAAGGGTTGCAACATTGAAGGTAAGTATCTAGTTTTTTCTTTACTAAATCTAGTTAAACTCTAAATAAGGTAATAAGACCAACAATAATATTTACATACTTGAAATTTTTAGTATGCAGAATTTTGTTTGATTCACCATACTTAACAAATTTCGATCCTCAGAATAATCCAGTTTCTCCAAACTCCTTCCACGCAAGTCTCTCTTCCAAAACTCTCCCCTAAAATTTTCGACAAAATAATGAATTAATGTTTAGGGTTTTTTCTTTTAAACACTATTTAGAATTAGTTTTAGAACTTAAAATTGCCGCCATTTTTTTAGTTTAGGGAAAAAATAGCTTGTGCATTTTTTTAAAATTTTTATTTTTCAGCATTCCGGTGCACTTGTGGCAATGTTGCACATGTGCGTCCATATACGAAATGCACCGAACATTTGAATTTCGACGCAGCACTAGCAACATTAAATTCAACAACTTTAAAAAAAATCGCATGCCGCGGTGCGTGTATAATTAGGACACCCTAGTGTGCTTATGTTTATGAAACAAACTGGCATGAAAAATGTTTCAAAATGCATGTATAAATATCTGCTACCAAATTTAGCGGATATTTTCTACCATGGGGGATTTTGCGGATGTTCTTTCACGGTGCATTTATAGTTGTTACACACATGTGTGTTTTGTATATGTGGGTGCACTGGTGCATGTATATTTGAATAGACACACCGGTTTAATTTGTAAATCCTCCTATGGTTTTATGTATCCACTTAAAATTATATATTCATCTCAAATGTTCTTTTAGCATTCAACCACACCAATTATAATATTTCATAGTATATATATGCTGCTTAAACTCACCTTATTCTTACAAAATGGTTTCCTAACTATATTGGAAGTTAGATTGTAATATAGTTCTTGAGGATTTTTTAGGACTGTAGAGACATATATTGATTACTGATTTCGCTCAAATACAAGGAGAAATGTTTCTAGTATCAAATGGCCAATTCTTCAGATTCTAGCTCATTCCATTAGTTGTTCAAAGTTCGACGAGTTCTCCCTTTCCATCCCCAGTAATTTCGGGTTTTATTTACATTTTTACTATTTATTTGAATTTATGTTATCCATGTGAATCTAAATATCAATTTATTCTTTATTGCAAGATCCCAATTCAGGTTCGAGTTCGGATGCACGAGACATTCCACCAGTTTCAAAACGTTGTAAGCTCTTATCAAGAGAAAGATACCGCAAGCAATTTGTAGATGAAAATGGGAATCCACTTTGCCCTGCCAACTTTAATATGCCATCTTCAAGCTGCGATCTTGGTTCATCGATGGTAATTCGTCATGAGCTAGAACTCTTTTATGACACCCCAGTAGTCTATGGTTGTTCAAATATTGTTAAATACAAGCATAGCATTTCCATGTATAGTATGTGCATGAATGGCTATGTTTATGGAAACTTTAACAAGAAGAACCTGTTATATATAGATCGTCGTCCACGCACTCATGTGAATATTGCGAGGTTTATAAATAGTTCTAGGTGCTCTTTATTTTTTGCAAATTGTTCATTTGAGGAACGATTCAATGACCAAGATTTCTTTATGAAAAGGAAAGCGTCTAGATTTGTTGTTGTACACACAATACATAGTTTGTCTCCTGGTGACAGTTTGTTAATAAAATATAACTTTCATAGGCCACCAACCACTCATCAGAGACGCCTTGCATTGGGATTACGTTTAGATGTTCCCTTGGGGCGTAAGACAAAAAAACATTGATGAACTGTATTTATTAATTTTCAATGGGAGTCATGTTAATGTATTGCTCAGTTTGAAATTATGTTTTATAAATTATTAATTTAATTTATAAATTCATGAATTTGAAAATATGTTGCTCAATTTTAATTTTTTTTATTTAATGTGGAATTGATGTTAATTTATCGCTCAATCTGAACGTTTTCTTTATAAATTGTTTGCAGCTTAACATTTTCTATTGGAAATGATTCTCATGCTTTTGTAATAATTATTTTGTATAATGCTAGATCAAACCAATTGGATTGTGCTTACTAACAATATCGATGTAATGTTCAATATTTTTGAAATCAATATTCTGATGATGAGTGACCTGTGAAATTCTAAATCACAGCAGATCATGGAGCTGAGTATACCTCACAGAGAAAGAATGAGCAAAAAGATGAATTACAGTGAAAACTGCAGTAAAAATGAGTAGACAATTAATCATGCATGAGAACTCAGATAGAAATGGAATAATGTCACATGATCAATAATCAGTATAATGAACAATGATGTTACAATGGAGAGAATTCAAATCACCTAGGAGAATTCGAGTCTCAGTTTGTCTAGCATAGTAATTGTGACCTCTATCAGTGCTTTGGAGCTCCCAAACTCAGTTAAACTAAGCCAAAACTCAGTTAAATAAATACATAGCCAGTTAATTGACCAAGGAGGGCGCATCGATGATTTTTTCATGCAAATCACTCAGAAAAAGGGCGCATGAGGCCACAATCAGTGGCATTCAGAGCATAAAACTCTCACAAGAGTTAGCTAACTCAGGTGAACTGATCTAGAACACTGAGTTAGCTCCTAAATTGTAGGGAACTTCCTCTAGTGGTCCTAAAATCATGCATGCAGGGCGCATTAGGTGGCTACTGAGTCCTGGATGACATATTCACCAGGGATAATTTTAAGGACCCATACTTATTTAAAAGTGTATAAACCTTGGTGAATCTTACCAATTATTAAAATGTCAACTATAAAATATTTGGCAATATATTTCTAAAATTATTTCAATTTATAAATATTTTATATAGTTTATATAATAATTTGGTGATTTTTAGAGTGAAAAAATTTTACCCCATCAAAATTGGGCGAAACGGGGCTTCAAAAAATGCAAATTGGTGAATTGTTTTTTGGAAAAAAACATGGAAAAATAGCCCATGGGCTAAATTTCGCCCCTAAAATTATCCTTGATATTCACACCATTAGGGGGCAATTAATGTCACTAACTGCTAGCAAATGGTAAATAATGCAAGTAGGACATGGATGGAGTATTAAAATATCCTAACACGACCTACCTACCATCTTCTGTTGCACCCTAGTACAATGTCAAATCGAGAGAAGGATGAAAACAAAGCGCAACTTGGAGAGGAAGCATACTAAGCATGGTTGAATCAACCACCTATTCAATTTCCACTGCGTCGATCCTCACCAATTAGGAATTCCTACAGTGATATTAGTTATGCACATGTCAGCAATGTAGGAAATGAAGTATATGTTGGTATGGATGAGTTATTACGACAAATGAGTGCCATGGATGCAATATTGTTACATACATTCCTAGACAATGAGTTGGGTGATGGCGCTCATATCACTGAAGCCTTCTTAGAAAGATTTAAATCGGCTTCCACCACCCCTCTCTTTGAACCTGGTTGGTCAAAGTATACACAGTTGGGGACAACAATGTTACTGTACAACTTGAAAGAAAAGTATGGCATGTCAGACGCGCGTTTCTTAGTAATGTTGATGTAACTGACCATCAACTACATTTTATTTTGAGGAATCTTGTGACACAATCATCATTGAAAATGGTTGATTTTATGAATGCTAAATGACATTGTACATTTGTATTTCCCACTAACTGCAGGTTATTCAAAGATAAGGTACTTTCGAATGATAATGTCTTGCCCGAAAACTGTAAAGAGGAAAAGCAAATGTTGAAAATGTTGGGTGTTGAGTACATATCATAGCATGCATGTCCCAATGATTGTATTCTATATAGAGTCGAATATGTAGGAAAATAAATATGCCCAAAATGTGGGCATGACAGGTACAAAGAATCGAATAACAAGGCTAAAGCACATGGTCCTCCTCATAAGGTATTGAGGCACATGCCTATAATCCCAAGGATTCAAAGGCTCTTTCCTTGCAAAGAATTATCTATGTTGTAGGGATGGCATGCGTTGCACCAGAGTAAGGAATGAGTTATGCGAATCCAAACAAATTCAATAGCCATGAAGCATATAGAGGATACATGGCCGGATAAATTCAAGGATGAAGTACACAACCCCCGATTGAGCATATCCATTAATGGCGTCAACCCATATCCCCAAACAAACACCATCTATTTTGTTTGGCCTATAGTAGTGATCAATAACAATACCCCCCCATGGTTTTCCGTGAAGAATGAACATCTTATATGTTGGCTCTTATAGTCCCTAGTAAAAGACAAGTGAAGAATATGGATGGTTACCTACAACCATTGATCGATGAATTCAAGGAATGATGGGAAGGGATACATGTATATGATGTATCCAAACCCATCCTATTAGAGAGGATTTCTACGTTGTATGGCATATGTGCGTACAACACATATGATTATCCGGGGTTAGGCCCGTTTTCTCAGGTAAATATATTGTTGTTTGATTTGTTTATATTCAAATCAATAATTTTTGGCATATTTAATTCGATGCGACTGTCTTGATATTCAACACTAACGTGCTCTCTTTACTATAACATCACAGGTCTTGTAACAAAATGTTATTATGGATGTAAATGTTGTGGACCTTCTATGAAGGCTAGGTGCTCCAAAGACCTACGAAAGTTAGTGTATGACTTCTTTAGGGTATTACTCCCAGAAAACCACTCTTATAGAAGAGCAAGATCTGCTTTCAATGGTAAATGAGAGAGAAACCAAAGGCCTGAAAGAATGACACCGACTGATTGGATTAGGGAATATGATAGAGAGAAGGAGAAGGAATACACAAAGATATTCGATTGAAATGTGCAACCTGTGATCAATGATCTTGAATTATTCAACACCTATGTTGAGAAAATGCCCAAAGGGATGAAAAGGAAATCGATATTTTTTGAGCTCTCATATTGGGAGCATATTAATATTTCCCACTTACTAGATCCCATGCTTATATTTAAAAATGTTTCATGTTCTTTTTGGCATCACATATCATCCCAAAAAAGTGACAATTTGGCTGTCAGGAAAGATATTATTTATTCAAATACTAAAAAGAAGCATTGGACAAGACAAGAAAATAGAGGAAAGGCTGGTCCCTCTTTTTCATTTAAAAAAGGTGATGTCCCATGGATTTTGAAGAAAGATGATCTTAATTTGGCAAAGAAAGTTATACTGGGTTTGAAGGTGCCATGTTTTTATGGATCTACTCTACGACGTTGCTTCACTGCAGACGAAAAGTTGTCAGGTTTGAAATCACATGACCATCTCAACCTTCTAAGGGTACGTATAATGTCAAAAAATTATTTTTAGTTTTTATTTATATATTTTACCACAAAAGTTAAAATGTAATTAACTTTTTGTGTTTACTTTGTAGTGTCATTATCCATTGTTCGTACGTGGGTGTGTGAACCACGACTTTCCCGATGACTTGTGGTGTGCCATATCTAGACTATATGCATTTGTACGGTGGATCACATCAAAGGATATTTACATCACTAGCATTCCACGGTGGCGTCAAGAGATAGATGACATTGTTTGTATGTTTGAGAAGGAACTTCTGTCGATTTTCATGGACTTGCAGGTTCATCTTCTAATTCACCTATTCGATGAGCTTGAATTAGTCAAGGTGGTATCATGTCGCTGGATGTTCTTATTTGAGAGATTCATGAAAAAAGTGAAGGGATTTGTTCAACAAAGGGAAAAACCCGATGGGTCTATGGTAGAGGGGTGCATAGTATATGATTCGTTCTATTATTCCAGTGAGTACATCAATCAAATTGACTACACACCAGGCGAAGTGATTTGGGATGATGAATGTGATGAGGACAAAAGGGAAGGGGAGGTACTGGAAATGAATGGAAAATAAAGCATGATAACGAGTAAGTCACTTATCTTTCAATTTTCAAATTTACACATAATAACTATTCGAAACAAACTTCAAAATCTATATTTGATCCCATACGTATTGAATGTGGTTTTGTTTCCATGAATACAACAACGAATTCAAAAATTGATGCAATCAATAAATTCATTCTTTACAACGCGAAGTCAACACATCCGTGGGTCGCATTGTATGAAGAGAAGAGGAGGAAATGGGAAATTGACATAAAAGACTTCAGGCCGTTGCACGGTAGAAGCATGCCTTTTCCAGATCATTTAAAGGAAAATATGTCAATGATTTGTCCCAACAGTTGGGTTGCAGACCAAGTCAGAGAGAAATATGGTACATCTAGTCATTATCCTCCTAAAGAGGAGGATGCACTAAACATTGGGATCGGGTGCAATAACTCAGTAATAAAATATTTCTGTACATTTCTAACTTTATAATGCAACTTTGAATTATAACATCTATGTTTAATATATTAATGCTTGGGTTATTAGACATATGACACCATCGTTTGTTAAAATTTCTTACAGGTTCATTTATTACCATCTATGTGGGCTTATGGACATCATTTTTGCACTGAGGATGTTGATGATGGACATCTTACACTAGACTGTGGAGTGGAAATCGAGTTTGACCAATCTAGTCGTGCTAGCCATCGCGATTGAAACCTGATAGGAGGGATGTTGGGTTATGTCGGAAAGATACAAGAGATCATTCAAGTGGAATTCTCATCTTTCCAATGCGTTATTTTTAGGTGCAGATGGTGGGACACATTCGACAAGAATAATGTAAAGGAAGATCGTGATAGTGGGTTGATATGTATCAACTCTAGAAACATGTGGGATGAAAGTAAGGAGCGTTATGTTTTCCCAAAACACTGCAACCAAGTTTTATTTTACCCGGATGTGTTGGATAAATATTGGTGGTTCATATTAAGACACGAACCTAGATCTAAACATGTTTTTGAGAACAACAGTGCTATCATGCCAACCGAGGAAGATAATGAGGGTGATGGCAATGGAGAGTGATATGTACATGTTTTATTTCATCATTTACAGATTGAGATATCATTTTGTTATTGTTATCTTTGATTGTCTAATTATATTGCTTATTTTTATGTTATTGTTATCTCTCCAAGAAACTACTTAGTGGTTATGGCTAAGTATGCTTGGTAACTTAAGAATTCAATACCCCTTTCAGTAAATGGATCGATGGGATACCACAATAGCTCGATGGAAAGGTTGCTTATCAAATAGTCAAATGAACCAGTGCTCTTAGAAACTGTAAATCAGATGATAAATAACAGGAATGATATGTAGAATATTGCTAAGACAACCAAGTATATTAACATGCAGGGTTTATGCAACCAAATACATGCATAACATCAGGTCACACACAGCAGTAGGAAGTTCCTCAATTCAAATCATGAGCACAGGCTAAGCTAATTTGAATAGAGTGCAGAATAATGATGGATGAAAATATCTGATAACAACAATAAGAGAAAACTGTGATTTTTTATTATAATAAGCATCCAAAACATATGGCTAAGTCTCTCCAAGCTCGAACCCTTTTTCCTCCAAATGACTTTGGCTTTATAGCCTTACAAGATCAAATCTAGATCCATGAAAAATGGATCAGATTTGCCCAAAAATAGTCAAACCAACAAGTGTAGGATGAGATCCTATAAAAATGGATCTGGAATGCTAATAATGGAAAATCAAATCAAAATAGGAAAAGATCATATCCAATGAGTCAAACTCTATCTTGAAAGCCCTGATATCCTCCAATCTCTTTGAAAGGTGTAGAAAGCCTTCCAAGGCTGATGAATCATCATGAGAAATTCGAATTTGCCTCCTTTGGCAAAAATACAATATTTCTGCTCATTAACTAGTTCACCATTTTCACTTTTCAACCTTCTTAACCATCAAATACATCAAGATAAACTCTTAAACCTGATGTATTTAATTATTATACATCATTAGAAACCAACTTCGAGAGATTTGGTTGAGAAAAAGTCAAATCTGGGCAAAAATAGAAAAAACTGCCAAAAACAGGCTTTCGGCAGCTAACAATTCTGCTGATTTCGTGCCTTAGCCGCCGGAAGTCAGACCTTTCGGCAGCTAATGAGCTCTGTGGGGCTCGCCTAAGCTGCCGAAAGCTGTAACTGTTTCAAAAATTAAAACCCAAAACGCTGCTTTCTGCTGATTTCGTGCCTTAGCCGCCGGAAGTCAGACCTTTCGGCAGCTAATGAGCTCTGTGGGGCTCGCCTAAGCTGCCGAAACCTGTAGGATTCCTGAAAAAATTGCCTTTTGAAAAAATCGATTTTCTCAACCGTCCGATGTCCGTTTTGCATGTTCGAATAGTCGATTTTGATCTACAGATCATAAGCTATCCATTGGTGCTTCCAGATCTGAATTTGGAGTTCGGGAAGGCCGTCAAAATTGCCCCGCAAGATCACACGATTTCAGCAAAAATATTCCTCCAATTTCCATTCACTGCTCTGTGCAATAATTATTTTTTGCCAATTCCTTGACGATTCTGCTGCTTTTAGTCCTTTAGCTTTACTGGTCGTTGTAATATAGCCATTCTGTCATCCAAAATGACGGTGGTCAATTTGGGAGATAACAGTTATGATGGTGGAAATGGAAAGTTGATTACTGGATACAGTGTTTAAACAATTTGAGTTGGTTAACAACCAATATGATGTGAAATATGTTTCATGTCTATTACGTAATCTGTGATTGTATGGAATGATTGTATGCCATTTTCCATAGTTAGAGATGATATTTGTAGATTTCCATTTAGTTCATAATTGCAGTGTGGGTTTTATCATTTAATTTATTGTATTGTTACAATTGGATCATAATAAGCAAATTAGAGTACGAATTATCATTGATGTTAATCATATTTATTGTTTGTTGTAATTTCATCTACTCTCATTTCAATAACAAGGTCAATTTAATGATTATTTTATACCTAGACACTTATATTTTATATTTTAGATACTTAGACATGTATATATCGTTAAGGCAGAAATAACTTATGGCAAGGTTAATAAAATATGTATATCCTTTAAAATTTATATGATATAATAAATTAAAAATAACAAACATTTTTTTTTAAATCCTATATTTGGAATATTCATATTCATATCTATATTTATTTCAAGTTTCATTATTGACGGGTTATTCCATCATTTGAAAAGGTTGTTCTTTTAATTAAGTATTTGTGTTTCTTCCTATTATAGCTTTGATATGTGTCATTATAAAGTGAGTTATTGTAAAAAAAATAAAAATCTTGAATGATACATTGATAGGTCATATTGATGTTCATATTCACATTTTTTTGTGATGTTCATATTTATATTTTATAATAATATTACATCGTAATACTTGAATTTTTGTTATGATGTTTGGTTAGACTTATAAAAAATGATTCATTTATGTTTATGAACAACAAAGACACAAATATTATTACATAAACATAATACTATGACAAACTATAAAAACAATTATAAACATGATACTATGGAAAATTATATTACAACAATCATAAATCATAGAGTTGCCACAACTTCATCCATTATCAATACAAAATTGTAATGTCCCTTTTTAAATTTTTATAAAAATTCCCAATTTCCCACTTTTTCCCCAATTTCGACCCTTGACTAGTTTTGATGTCAAGGTCTCCAAATTAACCCAAATGCTCCCAAATATTCTGTAAAGATATATGGTTGATATTTTGAACTTGGATATTATGTTCGGAGATGATATATGGCCACCAAAATACTTATTCAAACTTGTTTGAGATTCTGGACCAAGTATGTGATTTTACTAGTAATTTGTGAAGCAAATCCCCCCAGGGTAATGACTAAAATTGGCTTCCCAAATGCCTCCAAACCCATTCGAAATTAAGAAAAGAGGTAGGGGATATATGATGGGAATTAATAAGGTCTCATATGCACCATTAATCAATTATTAGGTCTTTTCCAACCTCCTCCCCAACAACAGCAAAAACCACTAATTCGACCCTTGGGGAAATGGCACCAAATCTCTTCCAAATGCAAATAAACTGAGTAAAATTACTTCAAATGCTTAAGTGATGAACATGAAACTTGTAATAATCATTAATGTTTGTCCATTCATATAAATATATCATAGAAACATCCTTTCATTCGAAATCATCAGCATTACAATAGCATACATCAATGTAGTGGGGAAATGGTCATTGTTTGCTCATTAATCATCATTTTTACATACAACCACTTGGTATTTCGACCTGAAAATTTCTGAAGATGAATAAAAGAGTATATTAAGCTTATTACAATCAGAAATACATCATGAGAAGCTCTCCCAAGGAGTACAACAGCTCACCAAAAACGCCCTCCCTCAAGGAGCAAGAATATGCCTTCAAAACTGGAAATGGTTGAGAGAAAGTGATGCACTAAAAAAAAACACGAGCTGCCCTGTAGCTGATACCTACAAATACAAAATCCATGAAATCTCCATGAAAGACCTGAGTGGCCTCTCCAAACACCAACTTGGATGGGAATCTTTCACCCTCGAAATTGGCCAAGGCAAGAAACTAGTCATCCACTAGCTCTCTCTTCACAAATGAAAATTTTCTCAAATGATCAAAATCTCTTATCTTGGTTTATCCCTGTATTTTATAAACATCCTTAGCCTTATAAGGTTCCCAATCCATCCATAAACTCAATCCAATTCGAATTAGGGTAAGGGATGAAGATTTGTCATGTGTCTCACCTTTCCTAGCCTTCCACCTTCCACCAATTCGAGTGGGGGTCTCTTTGGCTTCTCCAAATCCCATGAGCGCCCTCTTGGAGCTTATTTTTGGGGCTGACATGTCATAATGGTCAGATGTCAGAGGTCAGATCTGCAATTTGTCATAGATGTCATAGATGTTCCATCATTGTTGTCATAGGGGCTAGGGAATCTATCCCAAGTGTCCACAAGCTTCCAATTTGACTGTTCCTCTTCCATGGAGGTTACCAATCCATCCCAATTCGACCTAAGATGCTCAATGCCATGTGTATTACTTACCAACTCACCCAAGAATGTTCACCTTCTCATGAATTCGAATTGGCAAGAGAGAGATGCCACGTGTCCTTGAAAAATCAAGCTAGTGTGGGTCCCACATCCTCCATATGTCTTCAAAACCACTTGCCACCTAGAATTTCTCTTGAATTTCTTTATTCAACTTATTTATTAAATACTAGAACCCTTCTAATGTCTAAACATCATTTATTAGATTCCTTATTGCAATTCCAAATGTTCCCATCCAACCTAGGAAACTAGTAGGATTGATGGGATTGTCTTCTATGCAATTATTTGAATGGGGACATTACAAAAATTCATAAAAATATTTAATTCAATTATATTATGTAAAAATAATTTTTTTAACCTATATTAAGTTAATTAATGAAACATTAATTTTCAACATTTTCAATGACCATTACTCCAATCCATATTTTCACATTTATGATGACCCGACAACCAACCATAATTTCAAATTCATTTTCTAACCAATATATGAAACCATACTTCAAATTGTCTACAAAATTTATGTTGAAATTATTTAATATGAAAATTTGTCAAAAGGATGCTAAAATTTTGACCAAAATTAAAAACCCAATAATTTTCTTTACAAAGGTCTAATGCTTTGAAAACTTGTTAAGTCATACAACAACTTGTTTTATATCATAATTTACAATGCAAATTGTGATGTTTTTGTCGGCTAAATTAATAGTTATTGATTTAAAGACCCACATGATTTTGAATAGTACAAAGTTCTTTTACATAAGCATACGATCATCATCATTTTCAATACCTAACAAACATAAACATAAACATCATGATCATACCATCATATACTTAACCATAAGCATACACATAAACATACCATCATCATCATTTTCATGACATAAACATAAACATACCATCATTATCATTGTCACCATCTAACAATCACTATTTTAAACACATGATCAATCAATCACATGACATTAATAAATATCATAATTTATAATTTTAAATATATATCTTCATACCACCTAAAACACATAAACATAAACATCATCATACCATAATAAACATAGACATAAACATCATCATACCATAATAAACATAGACATAAACATCATCATACTATCATCATGATCATTTTCACCATCTAACATAAAACATAAAAATCATTGATATAGCATCATAAACATATAAACATAAACATGAGTGTAACATCTTAAACATTACATGGCCATCATCTAACATAACACAAGCCACATTATATTATAACATGCATAACCATCACACACATCTATCAAACATCATCTAACCTGAGCTAACATACACACCATCAAGTACATATAAATAAACATCAACATAACCATCGACACCAACAGAAACATGAAAAATGCACACACACACACACACACACACAACATCAAATTGATGATACATGCCAAATAAATATCTCTAGTGCAATAACTGCTATGACATATCTAATCCACCTCCACTAAATGCGTCATCAGTATCTCTCCCACCAGATATAGAGGCATCGTCACCTCCACCAATAGAGCCAGAGGTAGTATAACCACATCTTCCAACAAAGCTAGAGGAATCTAAACCTCCACCAATAGAGCCAGAGGCAGTATAACCACATCTTCCAACAAATCTAGAGGAATCTAAACCTCCACCAATAGATCCAAAGGAATCATGAGTACCTATGCCAGGAAAAAACCCAACTCAGAGAGCAACATAGATAGGTCCATCAAGATTAATCGTACCCCCTCTGAGCATTGTATATACAATATAGGTGACTGGAGCAGGAAATGGTGGATGGTTAGGTCAGTTAGTAGGATTGGTAGGTCGGTGGAGCAGGAGTATATCAGGATATGTTGAAGTAGGATCGGTAGGTCATTCGAGTAGGATTAGAGTAGATAATGAAGGAGCTGATAAAGGAGGAGGTGGAGGAGGAGGAGGAGGATGAGATGTTGACAAAGCCAATGGAGGAGGAGGTGGAGTAGTAGATGTCAAAGATGATGGAGGAGGGGGTGTAGGTGGAGGAGGAGGACGATGGTCATCCCTCCTAGCATCCAACTGAATTCATGCATCAACAATATGTTGCATCAATAATCTCATCCCATGGGGAAGAATCCTCCATATCTCCGCAAGGTGACGTTGTCGAATAATTTCATGCACCCGTACATGATGAACCCCCTCATCTTCCATTAATGTGTCCAACCTGTCTACCACATCTCAACGATACCTATCCTGGGGCCTGCATGGGCGGTGGCCAGGATGTCTACCTGCCAACTGTGGCCCGACCTCCTCCATATCCTGATCCTTCTGAGAGAGAGGAGGTGACCCGAACTCACCATTTAATGTGCCAATGTCTACAAAAAATAGTACACCTGAATAATAATTATGCAATTTCATTAAAAAATTTAATATTTAGAATATATTTCATTTGCATTAAGTATAAAGAGAATAAAATGATACTATAATAATTTAAACATAATGGTAATATTACCTCTCTCATCCGGTGGCTCCTCCAGTGTGAATAAGATCTCGGGGAACCCTATCCAGTACAAGCCCGCATATTGATATGGCATCATTTCTAGTGCGTCCTCCTCCTCATTGCCTAACATATCGACCACATCTGTCATGATCCTAGCCGAGAAGTCAGGCTTCCCCCTCTTAGGCATCATCTACCTCCACATGTGCATATGCACGTTTGTCATTGATCTATAAGGGAGATGTTGAAAGGAGGGCCTGGTGGTCAGAAAAATCTAAAAAAATGGACAAAAAAATATGAATATAAAGGGACGTTGGACCTCCCATCAATCACTACACAACATCTATCCAAATCATAACAAAACTGTCACAAAAAATGGCAGACCACCTAATGCATCTATGTCTCTGCAATAAAGAGTCAACATAATACAATAGAGGAAAACTAACACGCTTCCCATCATTGGTGGAGTGAGATAGCGTCATAAGAGAAAGAGAGAGGAACTTAACCTCCTCTCGACCAAAAGACGAGATCCTAATCTACCCACCGCTCACCTGAAAAATCAGAGGGATGGACGGCCTCATAACTGATATATCTCAGAGAGTAAGCTAGCCGACTCTCTGCTGCAGCACCAGCTGGGACATCAGGGAACTAGGGAAAATAATCCCCTCTCCTAGATATCCCAGTGATGAAATATATGTCCTCCTCAGTGGGATGGAACCACTAACTGGGACCAACACGAAATGCCTGCGTTTGATGATCCCAATGCCAGATGAACTGACACAACATCGAATAGTTTCCCTTGAGAGATGTAGCCTACTGATAGAACTTCAGGAGGCCGTAAACCCTCAAGAGCTCTCTAGTATGACCAGTAATGGCTCAAGGATACAAATCCCTCTCCCTCTCCCTAGCCTCCCACTCTCTAACCATGTTGAATTGATCCTGCTGTGCACGCGCCTTCTGAGCAGCTTGTCGCCGCTCACATCTATGTTTATCATATAACATGAATCGGTGTCATAAGTAGATACATGCATTAGGAGCACCATTAAATTCTATTTTCGTATGCTCTATTAACAATGTTCCTTTGAAACATAAGTGCACCGCAAGCGGTGTGCTTAATTCATCTGAACACACCGCCATTTATTAATTTAATGTTTGCATGGAAATCAATTCATGGTGCTCCTTGGGCACGTCAAAGCACCATGCACTGGTGCACTAACGTGACAATGAAACACCATTAAATTATTTTTTTTTGGGTTCAAAACTGGTGCGCCTACTGCAAGTCAGAGCACCGAAAACTGGTGCACTGACATGCACTAATAACACTATATAGTTTAATGTTCTCATTTACAAGTTTTTGTTAACTGGTGTGTTCAATACACATAAGTGCACTGTACAATCGGTGCTCTTTAGTGTTAGACACACTGATAAGCAGTTCAATGTTTTAAAATATATTGTCATGATGATGCGATGCATTCAATCTGTTCGGCCTGCACCCTCATGATGTGCCCTGTAAAATACGGTGCACCTCCTGGTGGTGCGAACCGAAAGGCTTGAACGCACCGCACAATTTTTTTATTTTTTTTTAAATAGGAAAATTTGAAGGTAATTTTTCAAAAATAATTAGCTAAAATTTTAAATTATGAACTAAGAATCAATTTACCTGTTGAATGGCCTGTCGTGGAGGAATATTGGTGATGTATGGAAAATTTGAAGTTTTTCCCACCGTTTGGAAAAATTTAAACTAGATTCAACAGCCAATAGGAGTGAATAATTTGTCCACGTGCACCACAGATGTGAGGGCGTCCAGGTGAGTGAGGTGTGGCACCGATGCAAGAGGGCTCAATCTCACTAAAGAGGGTAAAAATGAGTTTGACAGTGTGGTAATTTTTTATATTAAACCCTATTTTGGTGTGCCTGACAGCCAGGCGCATTGGTGTGAGGAGGTTTTAAAATAAAATAATAATTTTTTTTAATAAAATAATCGCCGATGCGTTTATGTGTTGTGCATGCACCGTGCATTTTGTATCATCTAACACATCGATATGAGGTTTTAAAAATTGCATAGGAATACAATTATAGATTTTTAATTTTTATACAAAATCAATCGGCGCGTTAGTGTCTATGACACGCACCATGATGTTTATATACCAATGCACCATTATGAGGCTTTCAGTAAAATTTTGCTAGATTTTTTGAATAAAATAGTTGTATTTTTTTAATAAAATGTATATCGGTGCCTTCTTTATGATTAGATGCATTGGGTCATTTAATGTTAGACAATGTACTGCAATGAGGTCTTTACTTATAAAAGTTAACGTGTTTTTTTAATAAAATATATTTTTTAAATTTTTTAATAAAAGATTATACTGTGCATTTGTTTCTATGACACACATTGGGCCATTTAGTATTCGGTAACGCACCGCGTATTGGATTCTAAACAAAATGCACTGGGGCGTTTATGTTTACGTAACACTTCAATTTATATGTTTTAGTTTTTTGGCACTTGATGATTTTTTTGGATGCGGTACACCATGGCATATGGCGGCCTAGTGCTCTTGTATATGTAACGCACTAGTGCGTTCGAATTAAATAAAGTGCACTAGATAAAAAAAAAACTCCGCTAAAACCTTCGGCCGCTCACCTCTGCCAGTGACCTCCACTATAAACGGATATTTGGACTCTTTTGAGTGGAGCATCCGCTATAACCTCCGCTAAAGGGCCTTTCCGTTGTAGTGAAGCTCAAATTTTTTGTTTGTCCCTTTCCCACAATTTATATTCAATATTCAATATGGTATTTATTAATCATTAGCTTGATACTTGCACCACATATACGTTTTTGAGCAGTACCATTGAAGAAACCAACAACATGTGCATATACAAGAGGGTCTAAAATATGTCTAAATTTTTTATTTTTTAAGACAAGAGCATACTCATTATACAGACTTAAAATTCTTTTAACACTGGCAGAAATATTCACAACTTTGTATTAAAAAATAGCACAGCTCATGGTTTTCCATAAATCCCAATTGATAAGATTGGAAATAATTTGTGTACATGATTCATTGTAACCCACAGATCAAAAGATAAATCCAGAGTAGTATCACCCTAATCATGTAATATTTTTAGTTCAAGAGTGACACCTTTCCACATCTTCTTACAATAAGGGCATTGAACAAAAATATGATCTATGGACTCGCAATCATTCTTACACAGAGTACAAAAACTAGGACCATTCTAGCTTCTCATGAGGTTATCCCAGGTAGTCAAACAATTTTCTAAAGAAATCCAAAAGAAACATTTTATTTTCAGTTGCATATTCCATTTCCAAAATTGACCATACCATCACTTCTTGTCCACATTTTTATTTCTTTTTGCAATTTCAAGATATGCATATTTTGCACAAACTTGGCCCGTAGAAGGATTTGTTGACCAAACCAACTCATCCTCATTTGCACCAAGTCTAATCCCTAGACTATTAAGAGAAATAATATATGTATTCCACTCCTCATCCCAATGACCGCCAAGACCCAGATCTTCATCAAGTAACCAATAAGAGTCAGATTGCCTTAGCCATTGTGGTCTTTTAATATGACTCAATGTATAGAAACCAAGTTCTGCCAGATAGTCTAGAATATAAGGAGAAAGGATATAATTTTCTTGATTTCCAATGATAGGATCCATCCAAACAAGAACCTGAGAGCCATTGCCAAATTTCCAAGATAATCCACTACTAATCCAGGAAAAAGCCCTAGCAAACCCATTCCAGAAGTTGGAGACCTCATTAAAAATTTTGTAGGAATTCCTGATCCAATTGACAATAATGCCTTTAATATATTTTGCATGGATCACTTCACACCATAAACCCCTTCCAAACAAACCTATCCACATACTCTTTAGGATTAAAGCAATATTGAACCAATGAAGATTCTTTATATCCCATCCAACCATGGTTTTAGGAAAAGATAGTATTTCCCAACTAACGAGGTGGATTTTATTCCCCAAAGAAGAACCTGACCAAAGAAAATTAAACAAAAACTTACTGATTGTCTGGATAATGCTTTTTGGAATTTGTCCAAGGAAAAGCATTACACAGGAATCCCAACTAGCATTGATCTAACTAGGGTTAGTATTGCTCCAAGAGAGAGCATCATATATGTCCAAATACTAATCCTCTTTTCAACTTTGCTGACAAGCCACATCAAATATTTGACTCTGTAGCAGTTTGGTTTCAAAAAATATCCCAAATATTTGAAGCACTCATTAATGTTTGCTACTTGGAAAGGAAGAAAAGATAAATCTGAGCAACAGTAGCATCTAAAACTTTGTTTGTAATGAAAGAGGACTTTGTGGCACTCACCTCTATGCCAGAAGCTGCACATAAAAGATTTATAATCTTAGAAAAGGTATTCCACTCCTCCACAATGCACTTTCCAAAAATACCACATCCTCAACAAATAATAACTGTGTAATATACAAGGACGATGAAATCTTGATACCCTGTAGCTTCCCTTCTAATTTTGCACTAGCAATCAGGCCACTAAGACTTTCAAAAACTAGTAGAAACAAGAGTGGATAAAGAGGACCTCCTTGACAAAATCCCCTTGAGCTCTTGAAGAAACTGGTAGGAGAACCATTAATGAGAACATCAAAACATGTTGAAGTGACACATGCCATAACCAAATTTGTCACAGATACCGAGAGACCAATATGTAGGAGAATAAACCTTAAGTATACCCAATCTGCTCTATCATAAGCTTTTACAAGATCCATTTTTAGAATCACAGCTTCCATATTATTAGCCTTGGTAGAATGTAGAACTTTTTGAGTAACACCCACTGCATCAAGGATTTGTCTATTTGCTAAGAAACCAAATTGTTCCTTAGTCATCTTCTCAACTAATATAGGCCTCAATCTATTAGATATCATTTTTTAGATGATATTATAGGCCATGTTACAAAGGGATATAGCTCTTTAGTCAGAACATTTTCCAGGTTTGCTACATTTAGGGATAAGAGTGATGAAATTGGAATTCATAGCACCTGAAACATACCCTTCAATGCTAGACTATTCTACCATCTCCACTAATTCATTTCCCATCAAATTATAAAAAACAATGAAGAGTTCCACAGGCCAACCATCGAGCCCGGGACTCTTATCATTATCAAAGGATTTTAGAATCCCTTCCACTTCAGACAATTTCACAAGAGCCCCAACCAACTATCCTTCCTCCTTGGTGAAAAAGGAAGGAAATTTGTTGATCACATTAATCTGAGAGGAAATGTCATTTTTACTGGTATCTTTAAAGTGATTAGAAAACTGAATTTTTGCAACGAGTTACAATTTTTTTGAGTATGAATCTGCTTCCCATAATCATCTTGCAAATCCCAAATAGAATTGGTGTTTCTCCTAAGATTGGAATATCTATGAAAATTCTTAATGTTTTTGTCCCCTTGAGCAATCCATATAGACCTACTCTTCATCCTTTAATTCATTTCCTCCTGCTTAAGCAAATGATTTTTCTAACCCTTCAAATCTATAAGTAACCTCTTCTCTTCCTCAATTAAGATATATGAATGATTGGACCTAAAAATATTTCCCAATAGGCCTTCAATCTCAATCAGGTCCTGTCTAGACTTCTACTTCTTATCTTTCTCCCATAATACAACCTTCTTATTTAAGCACTTTAGTTTGTGAACAAATTTCTCCATAGCACTAGCCTCCTTTGGTATTGAGAAAGAATTCCAACTATCTCTCACCAAGGAGAAAAAATCTTGATCCTGAAGCCACATATGATTAAATTTAAAAGGATACTTATGGTTAAGCTCCATACTTTCCAATTGCAGACATATAGGGGAGTGGTAAAAAAATGTAGAGCTTAAGACCCAAGATCCAAATATTTGTAAGGATATAGCTATATTTTCATTAATTAAAACCTATCCAATCTTTTACTTATGCCAAATTGACCACTCCTACCATTCCACCACGTGGGGCCAATTTTACTAGGTAGGACATCAACAAGATTATTCCTATCGAAAAGTTGAAGAAAATACTCCTTTAAAGGATCCACTCTTGAAGATTGAATCAATATCTCAGAAGAGCATAGGGTGAGATTTAGATCACCAGCCAATATAAGATTGGGATCACTCAAGGTACCACTCAGCTCCACATCACCCCATAATATTTCTTTATCATTGTAGGGTCCATGGAAATTTAAGATAGAAAACTTCTTATCAAAACCAATAAATCTCCCTTTAAGTAATATACTTGCACAAGTTTCAAATCATTTAAACTCAGTAACTATAGGATTCCAAGCGGCCAGTAATCCATCTAAGAGACCCTTGGAATCCAATGCACAGATCTCCCATCCAGCAAGGATTTTAGTGAAAACCCCAATAGCATGGGATCCACTACACATTGTTTCTTGGATTAGAATAACATCAAGGTTAGTAGCTTCAAAACGTCTTCTGAGGGCCCTAACCTTGTCAACCCCCTCGAATCCTCTGATGTTGAAAGATAAAACAAACATTAATTACCCCTATAAATGGGAGATCATGCTCTAAGGGAACAAAAATTTGTGATATTGGAAGAAGAATACTTTTGCTGCATAGCATCCAAAAGTATTTAAGATAAAGGAATACATTCTTCAAAAGTATTGGGATTCAGGATATCACCAGTTTTATTTGTCATATTTCCTTTATTTCTTTTATTCCTTATCGTGAAATTTTTATTTGTAATGGAAGCAATAGGTTCCACATCAAGGTTATTTGAAATATTCTAGGAGAAAACCTATAAAGGGGTTTTAATTAAAATGTCCTTGTATGTAGGAGAAGACAAAACAATACTAGCCTTTTGTAAGTAAACTTACTATGGGGGAATAGCCGAGGTCTTGTTTCCAATTCTTTGACATCCAGACTAATAATTCATTTTGATTGGGCTTAATATACTCAAAGCGGCCAACCAATGCGCACTTGGATGGACTGAGCACGCAGTCCATATTCACGTCGTCCCCTAACACATACTTCACATTTTCAGATTGCGCCTTGTAAGATTTTAGTTTCCATCTAACCCTAGCCTTCTGCCTTGATAAGGGCGCCTTCTTTTTGATCCCATAAACATCATCGGTGTTGTCTGCTTCCTGAAACCCTAGTTTCCCCTCGGTATCGGACTGCCTCACCACGGAAAGAGGAATATTGTTCAAGGATTGATTACCGGGGTGCAAAGTGGGAAACGTTCCCTCGCTACAAGGAGAAAGAATGTCAAATTGAATGATGCGAGGGCCATCTGTGGAAGGAAAAACAAGAGATACATCAGCACTAAGGACAACCCTAAAAAATTTCCCCATATCACCGTCATAAAGAACAATAGAACACAGATTGACCGTGAAATAACCCCACACAAAACCACAATACGATGACAAATAAAAAATCAGGGGTATCCAATTAAAAATAAACAACTTATGACACTAGGAATCATAAAGAGGCACCAAGGGTTAAGTTGTAATTAAGGATTAACCACGATACCGATTGGAAAGTAAGATAAAACTACAAACAAAACAGTGATAAAACTGCCAATAAAGGATCAAACCTAAAAATAGCAGAGAGTTCGAAATTGGAGATAAAGGCACTGAGGATCACAAACACAGTAAAAACCAATCGTTTCCACTTTTTTTCTCTTGGTTGGTACAATGCTCTCTAGGCCTAGAGATCTTAACTCCAAGTGGCCTAAAGATAGTTAGGCCAAAAAAAAAAAACCCTAAACCCTTCAACATTTAATGAAACTCCAGATCACTCCATGTGATTATTACATCAGTATTGAAGAAAACAAATATTTAGTCACATTAATTAGAAAAATTGTATTTCAAAAATGATAAATAAATACTTTGCAATGTAACACTTATATATATATATATATATATATAAGTTAGATTCAAAATTATATTAACAAGAAACAAAAGTGTACATGGTCTTATGTGGCAATAGGGAAACCAGACTAGCCACAAAACCAAAATTTATCAACCACTATTATGAGGAACCTAAAATTCGAGAAAATAACAGAGTTTTTGAAATAATAAAGATAACTGTCATGTTTCCTAATAGAGCCAAGCATGTACTTTACTATTCTTTAGAGTCTATCAAATTGACTAGCTATATTGTCCAGATGATCATATATTCTTTCAAAGTAAGTTATTCTACTACAAGCAAAAAAAAAATCAAATTGACTAAGATTGAAATCAAACATCATCAGAAATAGTAATAATGGGGTTCACCTATGGAGCCACTGGGTCCTAGTTGGGATGGCCTGGAGAGAGCTACTCCTTAAACACCATCCATGTGGTTGCTTTGGTCAAGACATTGACCTTCACACCCAATTCAACATGAGCTTTGATTATAAGCTTCAGGGTGGCCTCGACCCCATGAATCTATCCCTACATTTCATCGAGTTGAAGGAGGATTTCCTTATTTTCTTTGTTATTGTCCATGATGGCCTTACCTATGAGGGTTTCCATCTGCCAGTAGAGAGTCATTGTCTTCATGAGCTCGGTATCCCGAGTTTGAGATGTCCCTTCATATTCAATCATCTAACCGACGTCGGACTGAATCACGTCCAAGTGGATTCCAACTTGCTCATGCGCAACCCATTCTTCCATATTGTCTAGCAGATATTGGGTGGGGTCCTAGATGACCTTTCTAAAAACAGTTTGGGTTGCCTTCACCTCCTGAATGACTCTCGGCATGCAGGTATTTCTTGTGCCACTCTGCACACCTCTTGTTCTCTACCCCATCACCATACTGAGGCTATGTGTCTACAATTGCCTCCAGTTTTGAGCTTATGTTCGAGAGGCTCACACCACCAAGATTCGTCAAAAGCACAACTCACCCCAAGAGAATGGATTTTCCAGGAAATCCATTAACTGATTAAGATCAACGAGAGTCCCGCAATCGTCCATGAATGTATTATCCCACTCACTCCAGTGCAACAATAATTCATACTAGACCGATGGAAAGGTAATTAGAATAGCCTCACCCTGTACTTTATCACCATCAACCATCATACTCTTGTAGCTTGGGTATGAAAATTCCATTATGATTGCAGATAGAGAGAACCTTGTCATGATTTTAGCTTGATGGAGTGATGTTCTATTCCAACTTCGACATATCTTCCTGACCTCATAGGAGGTCCAAACCATTATTTCCCAAAGCGGAGGACAACTCCCTTGCCCCGAGCCAAGCTCACCACCTCCATGTCCTTACATGTCATATATCCTATCAACTATGAAGAGTTGGCTCATGCTTGATAAAGCCCTCATCTCATCCATTCCCACCTGCCATTAAAATATAATTTAAGATATATTTATAGTTAAAATATACATTGCCTCAAATTATATCGTATACATATCTTATATTTAATATGACATTAAGGAGATATATAATGATTACCCATTCCAAAACCATATTTCAAATTGAGAAAAATTTTAGTATAAGAAATATCTCATAAATTATCTCTATCTTATAATTTTATATAACATTGGAATTATAAATAATATTAATATCAAAACCAAATAAAATGGAAATATAAAAAACAATTAAACATATAATGATTTAAGTTAGTTGAATAGTAAGTTATAGTAAGTTATTTGCCTTAAATTACAAAGGAAAAAACCATACAAATACAAATCACATAGGCCACGTTACAAAAGGAGATAGGTCCGTAGTCAGAAAATTTTCTAGGTTTTCTACATTTAGGGATAAGAGTGATGACATTGGAATTCATAGCACCTGAAACATACCCTTCAATGCTAGACTGTTCTACCATATTCAGTAATTCATTTCCCATCAAATTAAAAAAAAAAAAAAAAAGTGAAGAGTTACACAGGCCAACCATCGAGCCCATGAATCTTATCATTATCAAAGGATTTTTGAATCCCTTCCACAGACAATTTCACAAGATCCCCAACCAACTATCCTTCCTCCTTGGTGAAAAAGGAAGGAAATTTGCTGATCACATTAAGCTGAGAGGAAATGTCGTTTTTACTAGTATCTTTAATGTGATTAGAAAAATGATTTTTTGCAGCGAGTTCCAATTTTTTTGAGTATGAATTTGCTTCCCATAATAATCTTGCAAATCCCAAATAGAATTGGAGTTTCTCCTAATATTGGCATATCTCTAAAAATTCTTAATGTTTTGTCCCCTTGCGCAATCCATATAGCCCTACTCTTCAGCCTCCAAGTCATTTCCTCCTGCTTAAGAAAATGATTTTTTTGACCCTCCAAATCTATAAGTAACCTCTTCTCTTCCTCAATTAATATATATGAAGGATTGGACTTAAAATTATTTCCCAACAAGCCTTCAATCTCAACCGGGTCCTGTCTAGACTTCTGGTTCTTATCCTTCTCCCATAATACAACCTTCTTATTTAAGCACTTTAGTTTGTGAACAAATTTATCCATAGCACTATCCTCCTCTGGTACCAAGAAAGAATTCCAATTATCTCTCCCCAGGGAGCAAAAATCCTGATCCTAAAGCCACATATGATTAATTTTAAAAGCATACTTATGGTTAAGCTTCACACTTTCTAATTGCAGACATATAGGGGAGTGGTAAAAAATTGTGGAGCTTAAGACCCAAGATCCAAATCTTTGTAAGGATATAGCTATATTTTCATTAATTAAAACATATCCAATCTTTTACTTATGCCAAATTGACCACTCCTACCATTCCATCACGTGGGGGCAATTTTGCTAGGTAGGACATCAACAATATTATTCCTCTGGAAAAGTTGAAGAAAATACTCCTTTAAAGGATCCACTCTTGAAGATTGAATAAATATCTCAGAAGAGGATAGAGTGATATTTAGATCACCAACCAATATAATATTGGGATCACTCAAGGCACCACTCGGCTCCTCATCCCCCTAGAATCTTTCTCCGATCATTGTAGGGTCAATGGAAATTTAAGATAGAAAACTTATAATCAAAACCAATAAATCTCCCTTCAAGTAATATACTTGCACAAGTTTCAAATCATTTAAACTCAGTAACTATAGGATTCCGAGTGGCCAATAATCCATCTAAGAGACCCTTGGAATCCAATGCACAAATCTCCCATCCAGGAAGGATTTTAGTGAAAACCCCAATAGCATGGGATCCACTACACATTGTTTCTTGAATTAGAATAACATCAAGGTTAGTAGCTTCAAAAGGTCTTCTGAGGGCCCTAACCTTGTCAACCCCCTCGACCCCTCTGATGTTGAAAGATAAAAAAAAACATTAATTACCCCTATGTATGAATGGGCGAACATGCTCTAAGGGAACAAGAATTTGTGATATTGGAAGAAGAATACTTTTGCTCCATAGCATCCGAAAGTATTTCAGATAAAGGAATACATTCTTCAGAAGTATTGGGATTCAATATATCACCAGTTTTATTTGCCATATTTCCTTTATTTCTTTTATTCCTTATCGTGATATTTTTATGCATAATGGAAGCAATAGGTTCCACATCAGGGTTATTTGAAAGATTCTAAGAGAAAACCTATACAGGGGTTTTACTTAAAATGTCCTTGTATGTGGGAGAAGACAAAACAATACTAACCATTAGTAAGTAAACTTACTATGGGGGAATAACCGAGGTCTGGTTTCCAATTCTTTGACATACAGTCTAATAATTCATTTTGATTAGGCTTAATATACTAGAAGCGGCCAACCAATGCGCACTTGGATGGACTGAGCACACAATCCATATTCACGTCCTCCCCTAACACATACTTCACATTTTCAGATTGCGCCTTGTAAGATTTTAGTTTCCATCTAACCCTAGCCTTCTTCCTTGCTAAGGGCGCTTTCTTTCTGATCCCATAAACATCACCGGTGTTGTTTGCTTCCTGAAACCCTATTTTACACTCGGTATCGGACTGCCTCACCACAAAAAGAGGAATATTGTTCAAGGATTGATTACCAGTGTGCAAAGTGGGCAAATTTCCCTCGCTACGAGGAGAAAGAATGTCAAATTGAATGATGTGGGGGCCATCCGTGGAAGGAAAAACAAGAGACACATCGGCACTAGGGACAACCCTAAAAAATTTCCCTATATCACCATCATAAAGAACAATAGAACACATATTGAACGTGAAAGGACCCCACACAAAACCACAATACGATGACAAATAAAAAAATCAGGGGGTAGCCAATTAAAAATAAGCAACTTATGACACTAGGAATCATAAAGAGGCACCAAGGGTTAAGTGGTAATTATGGATTAACCACAATACCAATTGGAAAGAAAGACAAAGCTACAAATAAAACAGTGATAAAAATTCCAATAAAGGATCAAACCTAAAAATAATAGAGAGTTCGAAATCGAAGATAAAGGCACTGAATATCGCAAACAAAATAAAAACCAATCGTTCCCACTTTTTTCTCTTGGTTGGTACAAGGTTCTCTAGGACCAGATATCTTAACTCCAAGTGGCCTAAATATAGTTAGGCCAAAAAATCAAACCCTAAACCCTTCAACATTCAACGAAACTCCAGATCACTCCAATGTGATTATTACATCAGTATTGAAGAAAACAAAGATTTAGTCACATTAATTAGAAAAATTGTATTTCAAAAATGATAAATAAATACTTTGCAATATAACACTTATATATATATATATATATATAAGTTAGATTCGAAATTATATTAACAAGAAACAAAAGGGTACATGGTCTTATGTGGTAGTAGGGAAACCAGACTAGCCACAAAACCAAAATTTATCAACCACTATTATGAAGAACCCAAAATTAGAGAAAATAACATAGTTTTTTAAATAATAAAGATAATTGTCTTGTTTCCTAATAGAGCCAAGCATGTACTTTACTATTCTTTAGATTCTATCAGATTGACTAGCTAGGCTGTCGAGAGGATCATATATTCTTTCAAATTAAGTTGTTCTACTACAAGCAAAAAACAAAGCAAATTGACTGAGATTGAAATCAAATATCTTCAGAAATAGTAACAATGAAGCTCACCTTTGGAGCCACTGGGTCCGAGTTGGTATGGCTTGGAGAGACCCACTCCTTAAACACCATTCATGTGGTTTCTTTGGAAAAGACTTTGAGCTTCACACCCAATTCAACATGAGCTTTGACTATAAGATCCAGGGTTGCCTCAACCCCATGAATCTATCCCTTCATTTCATCGAGTTTAAGGAGGATTTCCTTATTTTCTTTGTTATTGTCCATGATGGACTTACCTATGAGGGTTTCCATCTTCCTGTAGAGAGTCATTGTCTTCATGAGCTCGGTATCCCAAGTTCGAGATGTCCCTTCATCTTCAATAATCTAACCGACGTCGGACTAAATCGCGTCCAAGTGGATTCCAACTTGCTCATGCGCAACCCATTATTCCATATTGTCTAGCAGACATTGGGTGGGGTCCGAGATGACCTTTCTAAAAACAGTTTGGGTTGCCTTCACCTCCTGAATGACTCTCGACATGCGGGTATTTCCTGTGCCACTCTGCACACCTCTTGTTCAATACCCCATCACCATATTGAGGCTATGTATCTACAATTTCCTCTAGTTTTGAGCTTCTATTCAAGAGTCTCACACCACCAAGATTTGTCAAAATCGCAAGTCACCCCAAGAGAATGGATTTTCCAAGCATTCCCTTAACTGATTAAGATCAACGAGAGTCCCGCAATGGTCCATGAATGTACTATCCCACTCACTCCACGCATCAACAATTCAGACTGGACCGATGGAAAGGTAACTAGAATAGCCTCACCTTGTACTTTATCACCATCAACCATCATACTCTTGTAGCTTGGGTATGAAAATTCCATTATGATTGCGGATGGAGAGAACCTTGTCATGATTTTAGCTTCATGGAGTGATGTTCTATTCCAACTCCGACATATCATCCTGACCTCATAGGAGGGCCAAACCATTATTTCCCAAAGCGGAGGACAACTTCCTTGCCCCGAGCCAAGCTTGCCACGTCCATGTCCTTGCATGTCACATATCCTGTCAACTATGAAGAGTTAGTTCATGCTTGATAAATCCCTCATCTCATCCATTCGCACCTGCCATTAGAAATATATTTTAAGATATATTTATAGTTAAAATATACAATGCCTCAAATTATATCGTATACATATCTTATATTTAATATAACATTTAGGAGATATTTAATGATTATCCATTCCAAAACCATATTTCAAATTGAGAAAAATTTTAGTATAAGAAATATCTCATAAATGATTTCTATCTTATAATTTTATATAACATTGGAATTATAAATAATATTAATATCAAAACCAAATAAAATGAAAATATAAAAAACAATTAAACATATAATGATTTACGTTAATTGAATAGTAAGTTATTTGGCTTAAATTACATTGGAAAAAATCATACAAATACAAATCACATAGTAGGTGATATTGGTTAAACAAGTCATAATTTCTCATTAAAAACCATATAATCTATAAATCAATTGTTAAAAAAACTAACAATAACAATTTATAAGTCACATTGATTTATTGATTTATGGGACCAAGCACATGTTATTGGAAACAAATAAAAATAATTTATAAATCCATTCTTAAAAAACCAACAATTTATAAGTCACATTGATTTATGGACCAAAAAAAAATAAAATAATCTATAAATAAAACCAACAATTTATAAGTCATATTGATTCATGGGACCAAGCACATGTTATTGGAAATATATATATATATATATATATATATATATATATTTTGTAATATTTCAATTTAATTTAATTAAATAATTTATTGAAAAAAAATAATCTTTATTAAACAACATATATGTTATTGGAAAAATAAAAAATAATATTTATTATAATATTTTAATTTAACTTAATTAAATAATTTATTGGAAAAAAATAATCTTTATTAAACAACATATAATCATACATCACAATCAAGCAACTCTGGATATTTGAAGGAAAGAAATCTAACCTAATTAGATAATTTACTGGAAAAATATTAATCTTTATTAGACAAGCATATAGACATACATCACAATCAAGCAACTCTTGATATTGGAAGGGAAAAGGGAAAAGAGAAACATAGTTTCATTTCTATTTATGTAATATGAATATAAATTATTTTTAAACAATAGGTTACATTGATTCAGGAAAAAAAAGAAATTTAATTTAATTTTTATTTATGTTCATATGGATTGATAGTAAATATAAAATATTTATTTATTATATTATTTAGAGAGTTTTTTTTATAAAGTTTGTAAAATCTATTAATTCAAAAGAAAAGGGTTGTATATATCCAAGTTGCTTAAATGGCAGATAGCCAAGAAACCATGCAAGTCATAGAAAACATAATCAAAATGGAGCTTAAAGCTTCAAGAACTCCTAAGACCAAGGACTACCAAGAGTTCCAAATACGACAAGAGTTGCATAATGACAATTATCCCCCACAGGCCGAGGGTTATGGTCGTATAATTCAAAGTGACAAAAAAACACAATAACTAGAAATCAAACTTAGAACAAAACTAGTTAATCCTCATCATAGAGGGGAATAGTGGAGGGTTCGACACCTGGAGCTCTACGAATTCCTATGTCTGCAGGAGCGGTGGGACTGCATCTAAAGACAAGCTGAGTAGCGACGCTTTGGTTTAGCTGTGGTTTGGTGAAATTTTTTCCAGTGATAGCTCTGGCCAGAGCATCTAACTTGACGTTCACCCTCTCTATTTCTGAACGTTGGTACCAAAAGAGCGTATGCATAGTAGATTCTAGGTTGGTGACTCCGTCGACCAGCGGCAAGGCGTCTTCCTCGGGCTAGAGTAGGCCTTGGACACTGTCTTCCATAGCTAGCGACATGAGGGCCTTGGTGGTCAAGAAGACTTTCAGCGCCTTTGTGTGTTTGGTTTCTCACGTACGCCTCGAACTAGAGTCTTCTTTAATCCCTCCAAATTATTCGGACAACTGCTAAGGAGACGGACAATTCCGCTTATGTTTTAACCACTTTTCCAATCTGAGGGTGCGGGCTCAAGCGGAGTCAGGAATTTTCTGCTCGAAGCAGCCTTGCACCCTTCCCAGTTCATGGAGGGCTCGTAGCATGTGGGTTCGTTAAATCCCACTTGTAGTTTTCCTCATATTTTTCTTGGTTTGAGCCATGACCATAGCATATGCAGGAGCAGACAAGCGCAGAGACTTGCAGCGAAGGAAAGCTAAGGTGTCTAATGGCATGTAATGCAAGAGAAAGTGCCAAAATGAAGGATTGCAACTAGCAAGCCCCCTTTTAAGCCGAGCCCGCCTCATTCGGTGTCCAGGCTCATGCGAATCGTGCAGAGTGCCTTGTCGCCAGCTTCCCGAGCTGATTTCCATTAACACTTGCACTGACCAACAGATCTGCAGCAGTACGGGCGTTCTTTGGCTCGAGCGGTGGTAATGAAGATTACGCATGGCTCTGGGAGAGTTATAATCTCTCAAGGTGGTGTCCGTGAGCCTAATGCTACGCGTCCACATGCATGATATGGGCAGGTGCTCGGTTGGAAGGTTGGGCACGTGGAGTGGGGTCTTCAACCGGCCTACACCCATTGTGGGGTTATTATGATATTTAGAATTAAAGTTTTATTAGTTTTCAAATTTATATTTTATAATTTCATTTTCATTTATGTAAGATGAAAATAAATTGTTTATAAATAATAAAATACATAGTTCACATGGATTAATAATAAATATAAAATGTTTAATTTATTATCATATTTTAAGTTAAAGTTTATTAGTTTTCAAATTTATATTTTACTTTTATATAATTATATAGAAATGAAAAATAAAAATAAATATATTAATTTATAATATATTATATGTATTATATTATTTTGTTTACTTTTCACTTATTTTATATATATATATATATATATCACCAAACACTTATGTTCAAGTATAGTCTTGGTTTGTGTTATTGATTTTTACCTATACCATAGGTTATAATCATGGATAATATTGAGTGTTGACAAATATTAGGAGCCTCAATATTTTGAGAAATAACATTTATTTATTTAAAATAAACATTTATAATCTAACATGGATGATATTGAGTTTTGACAAATATTAAAAATTTCAATATGTTGAGAAATAATATTTATTTATTTAAAATAAATATTATGAACTATTAATAGTGATTTGTTGGTTTAATAAAAATCGGACATGATTTTGAAGTAAAATTTGAAATTACTTTTAATTAGTTGTAAAATTATTTGTTCAGAACTAACCACTAACAAATTATTTAAATGATAGGTTTTACCTTTTAAAAAATAAATAAAATGAAATAACTTATTAGATTTATAAAAACTAGACATTTTTAATACCTTAAAAAACAATGTTCGAATTGGCAAACCCCCAAGTGTTTAGTATTCCTTATAAGGGGTAACTCACTAATTAAACCCAAAAACCCAAATTGCATGATGATAGGCATTTTGGTTGCCAAATTCCATGATGGTTGCCAAGGTTCAAGTTTATGAAATAGCTCCATCTAATGTATTAATATCCAAATTCTGTTAGAATTACAGAATTTCAAGTACTTGAATTAATTATAACGAAACTTTGTTCATCTAAAAATTCCTACCAAATACTTATCAGATACGTGGCTTGAAAAAGAGTACTTTTACTACATTATCAACTTTTCTCAACCTAATTATCACTCAACGATTTCTTTTCTGCTTACTTTACAGAGATGAAAAGTATCGTAATAACTGAAAACGATTATTTAGATAGAGATCCTCTCTGCTAAACCCTTAGGGGTACATGGTCATCAATTTTTTTAAAATAAAATTTATTACCAAGTTTGTTTCACTTACAGGCACTGCTTTCTTTTTGTGAAACATGAGCTTCCTGTACATTTTCATGGAAAAACTAGTGCACTCTGAAATGCTTTCTTTTTGTGAAACATGAGCTTCATGTACATCTTCATGGAAAAACTAGTGCACTCTGAAATGAAATATGGGAAAATTGATGATGCTTGTCTCTTGTTTGATAAGATGTGGGAAAGGAACGTACTTTCATGGAATTCTATGATTGAGAATATTGATGATTCCTGTCCGTTCTTTGACAAGATGTGTGAAAGGGACGTGCTTTCATAGAATTTTATGATTGTGGGATATGAAGAGAATGGAAGAACAGACAAGGGACAACCATTGTTTGACCAGATCCCTGAAAAAAATGTGTACTCTTGGAATGTGATGGCTGGGATATTATCAGAATGAAAAAAACAAGTGATATCTCATTGAAGTAAACACCAGGGAAAAATGTGATCTCATCTACTGTTATCATTACAAGATATGTTGAGAATGAACAGGATGGGGAGGCCAGGTCCTGTAGCTCTTTTCTGGAATAGGATTGTCTCGTGTCAAGCCTAATCAGTTCACTTGGGCAGTTGTTTCAAGTGGATGTGATGACCAGGCAACTCTGAAACAGGTCAAGCAGGTTCATGCTCACATATTTAAAATGAGAATTTAGTCAAATGTTTTTGTGAGAAATGCAATAGCTGACATCTGTAAATGCAGATCAGCCTGGATGATACACTGCTCAGTGCTATCATTTCATAAAATTTATAAACCTAACATGGTCTCATGGACTGTAATTATGTCAAGGTATTCACAGCATGGGAGGAGGCACTAATGCTCTTTGAACAAATGCAACAAGTAAGCTTGACTCCAGATCACATTACATTTCTTGGTATTCTGCCTACATGTAGGCATGCAGACCTGTTGGACAAATGCTGTTGCAAGAAGGGAGAATGATGTTTCAAAGGTGAGAAGAATGATGAAAGATAGGGAGGCAAAGAAGATTCTTGCAGGTTGCATTGAGATGATGATAAAGAATCCTGAGCAAATGATGACAAATACATCAATGCCTTCAGTATTGCAATGCTCCCTAAATCTTGACAAATAACTCAAACTAATCTGGCCAAACCATCCAACAATACTAAAGTATAACAGACTTATATACCTACAGGGCCCCCAGAATGGCTGTCTTCACCAGTGGAAGCTTCCTCCTCAAATTGCTCCAACCAAATGAAAGTGGGATGATGTTGCATAGGTGAGAAGAATGATGAAAGATAGGGAGGCAAAGAAGAATCATGTTTGCATTGAGATAATGGTGACTCATCCTGAGCAGATGATGACAAATACATCAATGTGATCAGTATTAAATACTGAAGCAATTTGGCCAAATAACTCAAACAGATCTAGCCAATCTATCGATCAATACTAATGCAAAACAGACTTATATACCTCAGACAATGGGTATCTTCACTACTGGAAGCTTCCTCGTCAAACTGCTCCCCAACAACAAATTGCTACCCAACCAACTGAATCCATTGAATTTTTCTGAATCCATGGCATTCCCACAATCCCATGCCGTGATGGGTCAGATGACTCTCAGTGGATAGTTGGATAGGATCAGGTCACTGAAAGGATTTGGGCGTGGCGTGTGGACTTTTCCATGAAGTCACAAACTCCATCATTTGTGTCGTTGGAGTATAAATACTGAATACTGAATAAGCCGATCTGGCCTGTGTGTTTGTTGGTGTCAGGTCGGTACTCGGTATTTGACTTTTTGGGGTGTGCTTGACTTTTTCAGTTAATGGAAGGATAAATTAATTTTTATTTTTTTATTAAAAGTTTTATTTTAATTTATTTATTTTTAATTTTTTTTATAAGTTGTAGTAACGTAAAAATTAGATGACTTCACTTTTGTTTTCCATTATTTTTCTTAAAATATGGTTAGAATTTTATGAATTTCAAATATAAGTTGGTAAAATTCTATATATATGGTTAGATAACTCCTTTTAAAACTTATTAAAAATTTCAACAAAATTTCATAATCAAAATTTTACACCTATAAAATAAAATAAAAATAATTTAAATATTTTAAGTTTTCAACTTAAAATACAAAACTCTAAAAAAAATCATAATTATCTCATAATTAAACAACTCATTTTAAAACTTTGTTAAAAAATTTGACAAAAATTTCATAATCAAAATTTTCTAACCATGAAATAACATATAACTTTTAATCCAATTTTATTAAATTTAAAATTTATTTACTTATTTAAATTAATTCTCAATAAAATAAATAAACAATATCATAATATTTTAAAAAATCAATAATTATTATTTTTAATAATATGACATCATCAAAATTTTCTAACCATGAAATAACATCTAACTTTTAACCCAATTTTATTAAATTTAAAATTTATTTACTTATTTAAATTAATTCTCAATAAACTAAATAAACAATATCATAATATTTTAAAAAATCAATAATTATTATTTTTAATAATATGACATCATCAAAATTTATGTTAAGTTTGCATGTTCATTGGACATGTGTTAAAAAGAAAATAGTTGATTATATATCTATCTACTTATATAGAAAGCCCCTTCGCTGAGTTGCATTTATGCCTTACACGCTTACTCACCACCCTCGACTACCATGTGACTCTCTTGTCTTTTATGAATATATTATTCATAAAAGTAAGTTCAATGTTTTCATTTTTTTTAATGTTCCAATGCTCTCCTCATAAATGAAAACGTTTTTATTTAATTAAAACTTTGAGTACTTAAATGTTATTAAATATAAATAATTTAATATGTGATTATTTAGTATTTAGAGTAATTGAAAGTATTTTTTTTTAGTTTAATTTGGGGGGTTTACTCATATCTTTTTATTAAAATAAATATAAATTATATATATATATATATATATATATATAATGTGTGGGTCGGATGAGAATGGAATTTTTAAAATCGCTTGTTGTAAATGATGTTGTTTAAAGGGTAGAATGATAAAAAAGATTGATAGCTGAAAAGTTGGAAATGCTAGAAAGCATCTAAAGAAGGTAATATTGCCATAAATAATATTAGGAGTTTTTTTCAAAGTAAAAAAAAATGTAGGTCGAAATAGTAAATGATTATGTTTTTTTTCTAAATTAAATTATGAGTTATGTTTTTTTTATATTTTTATATTAATATATATCGTGTTATAAAATATTATTAAATACATGTAAACTTGATTTTATTTTATTTTTTAATTTATAATTAAAATGATTTATATAATGATTAATTTTTATAATAATATTTATTGATTAATTTGTTATTAACAAATTTAATATTATTAATATTAAAACAACTAAAAATATAATAATATTAATTAAAAAATATGTATTTCAAAAATTAATGTATTTAAAAAATGATAAATAAATACTTTGCAATGTAACGCTTATTAGAATAATTAATATATGTGTGTTACAATGCCTCAATCTATGTGACATACATATAATGTTATATTGAGGAAATATATAATGATTGCCAATTCCAAAACCATATTTTAAATTAAGAAATTTGGAGTATAAGAAATACTAATACAGAGCCGTGAGGCTCATATTCATTTCTTTTATTAGAGTAAATGTTCTTAACCTAAACGCTCATACAGAGTTGAATGGTTATGAAATAAACCAGTAAAGTTAAATCAATAACATCTCTGTGCATTATATTTTCAATAGACAAGTTAAAAACGCAGAAACATTCTTAAAACAAGAAATGGAAACAAAGCCGGCCGACGTTTTATATTTATGTCACAAACTGAGTAAATTAGCCGACAGGCTTTATACATCAAGTAAATCTTTAAAAAGAGTTCATAATGAAGTCGCATGGTTGTCTCAGCCTATGCAAAGCTCATAGCAGGTAAGCGAGGCAACACACTCAAGTCAAAGTTAGAGTCCAAGTAGTGCTACCGGCTTAATCGCCATGAAGGTAGCCGACATCCTTTTTATAACCACATTAATGTCGTGTGTCCACAAGACTACCTGCAACAAATGAAAAAGAGTTTAGTTAGGGTTTAAGCTAAAAGAGTATTAACCAAACCTTAACAAAATCGATAAGTTTACTTACCAGAAGTTATGGCGGCTGCCGTGCTCCCTTAACAATTGCGTAGCCCTATGTTACCCTACAAACAAAGTAACACAAGTTACATTTTATCATATAAATAGTTATATAAACTCGAAACAGAGGAATGTCTTAACCTCTGCGAAAGTCGTATAACAGAAGCGACTAGTTTAAAAGCACCCTATATATGCCTTATAAACAATAAGTCTTAACTTAAATAATATTTGGAACTTACCCTGTGATTTGGTGAACGAACGGAGATGTCGTGAACATAACTTCCATCATGCCCTGTTAACATTGCTTTTAGCAACGCAAACCCCTTCGGAATCTGAATTTAAACCTGCATACAAATTAAGAGTGTTAATGAACAAATGTGAATAACATAATCTGAACATTAAAATAGTTATAGAGAGTCGAGGAAGGGAAAACAAATATCTTTCCTTTGTGCCAACAAAATGCATACGAAGCATCTTTGGAGAAAAGCGTGAACCCTGGTGATAACCAGAGTCTCGACAACAAAACAAGAACCAGCGTTTAAACACAAGAGCTCATGCAAGCATCAAAGCTACAGATTGCACAACAATAATCATAACTTCAAAGACACAGAGTCCAAACTAAAATACATTACAAGATAACGAAAAATTATAGATCCAAACTGTAAACAAATTGACCTTACAGTTAGGAGGGAAAAACCTCATAGAAGCTCTACGAACACTCCATAAGGAGGTTGTAGAAGTTATCTTTAAGAATAACCACTTTAAACAGTAAGCTAACCCTGTTTATTTTCACAAAACTGATAGCATGGCCTGGGAAAGCTCTACACATATCCAAACCTATTGCAGTAGCATAACGCTACAACGGTGAAGAACAAATGGTCAATGCACCACCTCGTTGCATAACAAAACCTTGGAAGACATCAGTTACGATCCCGAGGATCAACGATCAACGATCCTTGTGATGCCAAGCGAGGGAGGCTAGCCTGTACAACATTATGTGTTAAAGCCATCACATGGATTCACCAACCCTGTCCGAGTTGGCACCCTACGGTGGCCCTGCGTTAACCAAGAAATATCACACATTAATGTTGGGAGATCATATCGTATAGTCATAGATCTCCATTTAATCAAACGTATGATATAAACAATTATTGTGCATATATTTTCATATGCATTGAGTTAATACAAAGATCTTAACATAGATATAACCAGCCTAGATCCAAATCCTAGGCTCTATCAAGCACCAAGAGGGATCAAATCTCCCGAGGTGAGATGATTGGGCTTAAGGTTCAAATCCCTTTCTATTTTTTCTATTTCTTATGTCGGCTATTTACTTCTTTTGTTTCTACTTCTTATGGCTACTATAATATATTTTTTACTTCTTTCTTTTATTTCTTATGTTTCTACTTTTTATGTTAGCTATAATATTTTTTACTTCTTATATTTCCAATATTTTTTTTACTTCTTTATCATTTTTACTTCTTATATTTCTAGTTTTTATGTCGGCTATATTTTTTTTTACTTCTTTATTTTATGTCGGGTATAATATTATGTTTCTACTTTTCATATCCACTATAATATTTTTTTAACTTCTTTATTTTATGTCGACTATAATTTTATTAATGGTCGACATAATATTTATTACTTTTTACTTTGTATTATTCTTTTTTGTTTATGGCCGACATGTTACAACATCTCCCTCATACTCGTGTAACTTTACTCGACAAAAGTTACAACATCTCCCTCATACTCGTGTAACGTTACTCCACAAACGTTACAACATCTCCCTCATACTCGTGTAACGTTACTCCACAAACGTTACAACATCTCCCTCATACTAGGTTGTAGAGCGCCTCTCGGAGCAATAGCTAGCAATACGATTTCACATATATGTAATACAACCTTTAAGCATAGGTTTCACATCATATATGCATAGGTTTGTACATTATGATCGTAGATTAGATCTATCTCAAGCCTACATTTTCATATAGTCGTATTTCGACATTCAAACATGGTTTATGATTTGTAAGGTTTATGCATAGTGCATATTCATAATAATAGAAAGCTATAAAGAGCATACGTTGGGTTATGCATAGTTTATATAGTTAAATAGTTATGATTTTACGTTTGGGTTATGAATAGTTGATGAATTCTTTGGTATATGTTTACATGAAGCTTAATGAGCATATTTGGTAGGACTTATGCATAGTTATAAGTTGTGGATAAAGTCGACTTATGGTAGCAATACCATAAGTTAGACTTTCCACTTAATCTCTTGAATATTAATAAAATAACAAGCAATAATACATAAGGTATTTAATACCATAATGGAAATGATGATAGTTCGATAGCTTAAAATGAATTATGGCTTGGCCATTAAGCTAGAACAACATTAATATTTATAAGATAAGATATATAAAATATCAACAGTAATCTTAATGGATTACGACAATGGTGAAGTCAGTTATGAATGTAATCGCTAAGCTAAGGATGGCTTTTATTCCGCAAACAAAATGTAGTAAATATTTAATGTGTATATGGTTTACAGAAATGAAATTTATACCTTATAGACGGATGATGTTGAGTCACACAGCATCCTCTTAGTAGTGCATACATGTGACATAAGAATTAATGTCGTCAACATATACATATAAAAAATTTAAAAATTGAGTGAATTTGGGGTTGTGACACAATACTGTTAGAAGATATTCAACGTATGAAAAAGAATTATACGCCATTGTGCAAGCTCTTAAGAAATGTAGACATTATATCCTTGGCAAGGAAACGGTCATTCTCACTGACCACAAGCCTTTACCGTTCGCTCCGTCCCAGTCGAAGTTACAAACAACTCGACAACTCAAGTGGATTAATTACTTGCAACAATTTCAGTTGGTAATTAAGTATTGGAAAGGTAAAGCCAATGTCGTTGCCGATTGTCTAATTCGACCACCCATTACTCTCCTTCTTACAATGATGAGTATGCAGGGTTATGACACCACCACTTGGCCTCAATTGTATCAGGAAGACAACAAATTTTCATAAGTCTATCGACAACTTTAGACTGACAAGTCATCGACCTCTGACTATTTCCTGAAAGACACCTTGCTATACAAGCTTGGACAACTTTGTGTACCGACAGGTGAGCATCGACAATAGCTCATTTGGGACACGCACTATAGCAAGACCGTAGGACACTTTGGAGTAGAAAATGCCCTTTCTATTCTCCAAAAGCATTTATTTTGGCCTTCACTTAAAAATGACGTCAACAAGTACATTCAATCATGCCTGGTTTGTGCCATTACTAAACCGCCTAATCGACGACATGGATTGTACACACCTTTATGTAACACCCCCAAAATAATAAACTTTTTATTATTTTTGCTGGTAAAAGAAGATTTAGAACAATTATTATTTTATTATTTTGACTGAGAAGTCAAAATGAAACAAATTGTATTGAAGATATTATTTTTAATTAATATAATAAAACATGAGACAATGATGGATCTAGCTGTTGAAAAGTGTCTGCTGAAATACTTGAGGAAAAAGACAAGTGGCAAATGTTGTTAAAGATGCAGGAGGCATCATCCCTAAATATCAGGTCACCACTCCTATTTGAGTGCTAAAGAACGGATAATGAAGGCTCAAGAGGAACTGAATACTATCTTACTAGCCAAGATACATAATAATGAGAAGGATAAAAATAAGGAAGGAAAGGCAGCTACACCCCCAAAACAAAAGGGGAGAAAGTTGGATTTTTCTAGCTAGAGGGATGAAACATCCAGTGATGAATCATTAAAACAAGAACATGAAGATTCCGGCAAAATCAATGACCAGCATAAAGGTAAGAGGATGTATAGACCATATGAGGATATTTCAGGGGAATTTAAGAAAATCAAACACCCCATGTTTAATGGAGAAATTGAAAAAGGTGAAGAAGCTGAAGCCTGGCTATCAGGCATGAAGAAATATTTTCAGATATACAACTATTCTGATGAACTTAAGGAAAAAATGGCCATATACAACCTAAGTGGAAAGGATGATATATGGTGGCAGTACATTAAGAAAGTTAAAGGCATAAAGGTGTGGGGAGTGAATTGGAAAAATTTTAAAGAGAAATATCTTTCAGAGTAGTTTTACGAAGAAAAGCAAAAGGAATTCTACGAGTTGAAATTAGGAGCCATGACTATGAAAGAACTCAGCAGTAACTTTTTGAGTCTACTCCGTTATGTGCCTTATATAGTTGAGGAAAAGCGAAAAATACAGCTCTTCCTTAGTTGTTTTCCTACCTCGTTCAAGGAACAAATTGAATTTGATAACCCAAAGACATTAGAAGAAACCATGATGAAGGAGAAATATTGTTATGAACAGAGCAAAAACAGAAGAGAAAGTATGCCGAGCTGGAATGTGAAGAAAAGGGATAACTTCCAAAGAAACAATAATCATAAATTTCATCAAAATACTGGAAGTAATAACAGGGGATATCAGGGTAACAACCGCAAAAATTACAAACCCCAACCTCCTGCTATAAGAGAAAGAGAACCCTTTAATAAGCCTGCTGCTCAGAAAGATCCATTAAAGTGTTGGGAATGTGGTGACCCACATTATTTTAAGGATTGCCAAAAAAGAAATAGAACTTTTAATAAGGTTCACTCTCTGCAAGAAGCCATCACTTTTGTAGACATGGCGAGGAGCATGCCTAGAATCAACGCTGCACTAGAAAATCGACAGGAAGATCACCAAACATCCATGGTTGAAATTCCAGGTATGTTAAAAAATCATCCTATCTCTATATTAATCGATCCAGGTGCAATTTTAAGTTATGTAGCACCCAGAATTGTAGAATTATGTAATCTAGTACCTGAAAATTTTGAAAAATCGTGGTTGGTATAGCTAGCTACAAGTACTAAACGCAAGGTCACAAGTCATGTTAAAAGTTGTGAATTTATGATGAATGAATTAAAAACGAGTGCAAATCTGAATATTCTACCTTTAGGTTCTTATGATTTGTTGATTGGAATGGACTGGTTAGAGGAACAGAAAGTTATTGTAAATTGTCTTGATAAAACTTTCACTTGCACAGATGCTTCAGGGAATATAGTTAAAGTAACAGGAATTCCTAGAAAAACCACTCTTACACAAATATCAGCTTTACAATTAAAAAGATCTGTAAGAAAGGGATGTAAGGTTTTTGTTGTTTACATAATGGATAGCAATGAATCTGAAAGTAAATTAAATTTAGATGATATACCAATTTTACGGGATTTTAAAGACATGTTTCTAGAAGAAATTTAGGAACTGCCTCCAAAAAGGGATATAGATTTCACGACCGATCTAATACCCGGAGCAGTACCAGCCTCTAAGGCTCTATACAAAATGAATGTAAATGAACTCAAAGAGTTAAAAACTCAGTTACAAGAACTTTTGGATAAGAAATATGTTCGGCCTAGTGTTTCCCCTTGGGGAGCGTCACTTTTATTTGTAAAGAAGAAAGACGGAACCTTAAGGTTATGCATAGACTACATGCAATTGAATAAAATGACTATAAAGAACCGATACCCTTTGCCTCGAATTGACGATCTATTTGATCAACTCCAAGGGGAGACTATCTTCTCAAAATTAGATCTAAGATCCGGTTACCATCAGGTATGGATCAAGGACGAAGACATCTTCAAAACAACCTTCCGAACTCGTTATTGTCATTACGAGTTCGTTGTAATGCCATTTGGCTTAACAAACGCACGTGTAGCTTTTATGAGTTTAATGCATAATATTTTTAACGACTATTTGGATAAATTTGTCGTTGTCTTCATAGACGACATACTAATTTATTCAAAAAGAACGAATAGGAGCACGAAGAACATTTAAGAACAGTGCTGAAAATTTTAAGAGAACAAAAACTGGTTGCTAAGTTTAGCATGTGTGACTTTTATAAAGACATAATTCATTATCTTGAACACGTAGTGTCTAAAGATGGAATCTCGATTGACCCCGATAAAATTAAAGCTATCATGGGATGGCCAATCCCTGAAAATGTAACCGATATAAGATCTTTTATGGGGATGACGGGCTACTATTAAAGATTCATAGAGGGATTTTCGAAAATAACTTACCCCATAACCTCGCTACAAAAGAAGGGAAAAATATTTGATTGGAACGAAAAATGTATGGAAAGTTTTAATAAACTAAAACATCTTTTAACTACTGCTCCTATATTAAAAATTTCTGATCCGTTAAAGGATTTCGTCGTATGCACTGATGCATGTAACGAAGGATTAGGCAGAGTATTAACTCAAGAAAACCATGTTATATCCTACGAATCCCGGAAATTAAAGGATCATGAGAAAAACTATGCTACTCATGATTTGGAACTTGCTGCAATTATTCATGCCTTAAAAATGTGGCGACACTACTTAATCGGAAGAAGATTTTTACTTATGTCAAATAACGTAAGCTAAAAATACTTATTTGACCAACCGAATTTAAACGCTAGACAAGCCAGGTGGTTGTCCTTTTTAAGCGAATACGACTTTGAAATAAAACATATAAAGGGTAAAGAAAACAAGGTTGCAGATGCTTTAAGCCGTCATGCAAACTTGTTGTATGCAAGCAGTAATTACGAATCTGATTTGGAAAAACAGATTTTAAATGTTGAAAATTTTGATAAAGAATACCAGATTTTAAAGAAGAAAATTGTTGAAAATGAAAGTAATCAGTTAAAGACTGATTTTTGTACTAACGAAAGAGGTTTATTGTTGTTTAAAAGGAGACTTTACATACCCAATTCTGCAGAAATTAAGCTAACTGTTTTAAATGAATTACATAAGCAGCCTTATTCTGGGCACCCAGGGTATCAAAAGATGATTACCATGGCTAGGAAGGATTTCTATTAGCCAAACATGAAAGGAGAAATAACAGAATACTTAGCACGCTGTTTAGAATGCCAGCAAGTCAAGGTTGAACACCAACACCCAACCGACTTACTGCAGCCATTACCCGTTCCGAAATGGAAATGGGAAACGATCAGCATGGATTTTATAACCGGCTTACCAAGAAATTTCAGACAAGATGATTCAATCATGGTTGTAGTAGACAAATTAAGCAAAGCTGTTCACTTTATTCCCGTGAAGTCTACATATAAAGCTGTTAACATTGCAGATATTTTTATGAAGGAGATATTCAAGATGCATGGCATACCAAAGGTGATAGTCTTGGATAGAGACGCAAAATTTACAAGTAATTTCTAGAAAGCATTGTTTAAAGGTTTGGGAACTCAGTTGAATTTCAACACTGCATACCATCCACAAACGGATGGGAAGATTGAAAGATTCAACCAAAATTTGGAAGACATGTTGAGGATGTATGTTATTAACACACCCAGTAAGTGGGAAGACTATTTGCATTTAGTAGAATTTGCATATAATAATAATTTTCAAGTTTCTGCAGGTATGAGTCCATTTGAAGTCTTATATGGACGAAGGTGCAATACTCAAATCTCATGCAATAGCCCAGTAGATAGGCTAATGTTAAGACCTGAACTATTAAGGGAAATGGAACTAACTGTGCAACAGGTACAACAAAATTTAAAAGATGCCCAAGGCAGGCAGAAAAGTTATGCTGATTTAAAACGAACTCCTAAAGAGTTCCAGGTGGGTGACCATGTTTACATAAAGGTAAAGCCTAAGAAAAGTTCCTTATGGTTGGGTAAGTATTCCAAATTGGCACCTCGGTTTTGTGGGCCATTTGAAATTTTGGAAAGAATAGGTCCAGTTGCATACCAACTAGCCCTACCGCCTAATATTAGGGTGCATAATGTATTCCATGTTTCAATTCTAAAAAGATACATTCATGATGCCTCACATGTAATTGATTTGAATGTAATCCAGGTGGAACTGGAAGGAGCATTCTTGATAGGAGAGAAATCACTCTCCGGAAACGTATCATCGAACAAGTCAAGGTGCAATCGGAGCACCTTAGTCTGGAAGAAGCTACTTGAGAGCTAGAGAGCGATATGCGGGAGGCATATCCAAGCTAGTTCCAAGAAGAGCTTATGGACGAATGAATAATTAATGTAACACCGAGGATGGTGTTACCTTCTAAGGGGAGGTGTATGTAACACCCCCAAAATAATAAACATTTTTATTATTTCTGCTGGTAAAAGAATATTGAGAAGAATTATTATTTTATTATTTTGACTCAGAAGTCAAAATGAAACAAATTGTATTGAAGATATTATTTTTAATTAATATAATAAAACAGGAGACAAGGATGGATCTAGTTGTTGAAGAGTGTCTGTTGAACTACTTGACGAAAAATAAAAGTGGCAAATGTTGTTAAAGATGCAGGAGGCATCATCTCTAAATATCAGGTCACCACTCCTAGTTGAGTGCTAAAGAGCCGGAGGCTCATAAATGACCAAGTCCTAGGAAAAATACTATAAAAAGTAGGTCCATGAGCAGCAAGAGGCTATCATTGGAAGGGATCAAAAATTACAATACAAGAGATGGTGCACTGAGTATTTTTGCTCAGGTAGTTCAGTGGACGAGCTTGGGGGTTCTGGAGGTTGACTGCTTCGGGAATTGGTTGGGTGGAACAGCAAAGCCATTCTTTTTTTCCTAGTTAGTGCCAGGTTCTATCCTAGATTGCAAAATAGATTTAATCTTTTTACTTCATTCTAAAGTTTAAATTTGAATCATTTTTCCCTAATATACTTATATTCTGTTTGTAACCTCCGTAGTTATTAAAGAGTATTTAGTCCTGTTAATATTGTTTAAATTTGCATTAAAGTTTAAATTATTAGGCTACATTGAACATTCTCCTGTAACGATAGTTTTCACTTATGTATCCCATTAAATAAGTATAGGATGTATTACTAATGCTGCTTTTCAATGTTTAAATACCTTTCTGTCCAGATAATGGTGATCAAATTTAAATCTTGATTAAGGGGAAAGTTAGAATTTAGCCCTAAACAGTTTCACCGTTAATTTTTCTGTCTAAGATCTTCTATAAAACTCTAATACTATGAGAAATGGACTATGTAGCTATTTAAATAATAGTTTTTCAAATATTTTCCAAGATGCAACCTTTTGATAAATTACACGCTTGTCATAGAATAAGCTTAATACAATTAATAAGTTAGACTAGGGTTAAATGTTCTACTTGGATCACATTTTTAAATCATTAAACAAAACCACCTTAGGATTCTAGGATCTCATCTTCGAATGTATCTTTCGTTATTTTCCAAGTAATAGTTTTAGTACCTGTCAGGGATTCAATTTCCTTCCTTCTTACTTTAACTTATAAAACCCTAAGGGTTCAACCAGAGGTATCAATCCATTAAAGGTCACTTAAAATACTTTTACAGGTTTTTACAGGCCAAGCCGAGAAGGATTTAAAAATATATATATATATATATACTGAGTTTTAAACCTTTAAAATAATTTTCATAAACACCGCCATTACCAGGTTTCGAACCTGCCAAGTTTCCAGGGTAAATACGTATTGATAGACCCTATTTTTCTACTCAAGGTTGGAACGTGTTATCAAAATTCCCAATCTTTCGCTATGGGCGTAAATTTCTTAAAAAAAAACTTGACGAATTTAAGGAATAATAAAAAATGCAAACCTAGCAGACATCCTCCACATTCAAAGAAAACGGTCCTGTAACTTACCCTACTGAAAAGAGAATCACACATTTTTTTAGGAGTTTTTCTAGTTAGCTAACCCTTAAAACCTAAGAAGAAGATTTTGCGTGTTTATAGACAAGAAATTTTTGTTTTAAAAAAAAATACAACTCATCACAAATTCAGAGTTTAGTTTAACGCAAACTTTGTCACTTAAAATCCAGAGTTAACATTTATACAACGGTAAGGATTTCAACCTGCAGTATAAAAATAAATAAACAACTGGAATTAAAATATTTACATTGGGTGAAACCCCAATTCCAGAATAATAAGCCAGGCTCAGTTATATCCAAACGCAGAAGCCAAAGTTTTTGCTTCGGGACCTAACTCATGGATAACCAAAACTTACATTTAGTAAACAGTATAGTCGAACTGGCAGAAGTCGTGTCTCTTTCAGAACTATGGAGTTTGCCAAGAAACTTAAGCACCACAACCTATTTCTGATGTTATTGCTGACAGGGGAAAATTTCAACTAGCATAGCATCCAACACCTAAAGTCCACCAAGGCCTCGTTGAGTAGAACCGAGACTTACATGGCAAAGGAGTCTATGAGATGTTTTTCAGTCCAACCTTTCATCTCCTTCATACCATCTAGGTATCACAACGCCGAAACCTTGACAAACTGGTTTTTGTTAAATAAGTTTTGAAATGTTGAAACGAATTAAAACATTGTTAAAAAAGAAAAAGAAAAAAATAATAATAAAGAAGGAAAGAATCTCACCTTTGCATACGAGTTTCATGGCCGACACTGAGGGTTAATGATCCAAGCTAGGATTGCTCCAACTTACCGAAACCATAGTGGAACTTGGCGCAAAGGGGTGTTGATTTTTTACAGTAGGCCATGGCTTCCATGGCCGCCAAAGGAGGGAACACGGCTCTCCCCTCCTCTTCACCTCGCACAGTCCAAATAAGGCAAGAACCGTCGAGGAGGGTTTGTCTTTCCAACACAAGTGTGTGAGCACGTGATCACCATAACTGAGCCAACTATTTATCACCTTTTTTCCTTAGCAACTCGTTGTATAATTTGGTTTAGTATTTCTTCACCTTGGTCCAAGATATTTTAATCGCCCTTTTTATCCAATACCTTACCTTATCTTAACGAAGCATCCATCTTCGAGAACATTTTTTCTTAGGGTTTGGAGATAGCCATTCAAACTTTAAGCTAAGTTTTCTTTATGCAGGTTGCCATTCCTTGGAGTAGGCCTTGGTCTGGTACTTGTATCCTATATAAGAAGGTTTTCATTTTCATGCATTAGATTTTTAGGCTAAGTAAGTCTCAAGATTGTTCAAAAGACCTTCGTGAGCTTTGGATTCCTGCTCACATCTCTTTTAATTTAATCATCTTAAAAATTTGGCTATAACATTAAACAACATGGTATTGAGTAAGACATATCAACATGCAAAGCTTTGAGTTCATAATACTAATGTAAAGTTTTAGCTTTACATTTTTAGCTGTGACAGTCATGGTTTAAAAACTCACAGCTAAGCGAAGCTCGACAAAATGATACTAAAAACCTACACATAAGTCTATGTGATATATGGAAGGAAGCACGAATATCCGAGAGGTTTATCTAAGGGTTTTCCAACTAAATTGACCTCAATATTTTCTTTTCACATCATTTTACCTAGTTTTGCATTATATTAAAATAAAATAAAATAAATTATTTTGTGTTTCGAGGGATTTTACATATGGTATCAGAGCTATGTTACAGCACTTGGACTAAGGTGGCTCAAAACATTTCCGCTAAACTTTAAACTAATGTTATATTTTGTATTTGTCTTGTACTTTTACCAATTCCAGGTATTAGGAAACAAACTGTGCTATCCAGGAAGAAGTGGCAGATTTCGAGATGCCCGAAGAGACACCCCCACCAGAAGGTACTGGAGGACACAGACTTTGGGTGCAGTTGAATGAAAGTAGAGATAATGTTGAAGAATTAAGGGCAAAGTTGAAAAAGGTTAAGGAGAAAAATGAACGGATAATGAAGGCTCAAGAGGAACTGAATACTATCTTAATAGCCAAGATACATAGTAATGAGAAGGATAAAAATAAGGAAGGAAAGGCAGCTACACCCCCAAAACAAAAGGGGATAAAGTGGGATTTTTCTAGCCAGAGGGCTAAAACATCTAGTGATGAATCATTAAAACAAGAACATGAAGATTCCAATGAAAGCAATGACCAGCATAAAGGTAAGAGGAAGTACAAACCGTATGAGGATATTTCAAGGGAATTTAAGAAAATCAAACCCCCCATGTTTAATGGAGAAATTGAAAAAGGTGAAGAAGCTTAAGCCTGGTTATCAGGCATGAAGAAATATTTTCAGATATACAACTATTTTGATGAACTTAAGGAAAAAATGGCCATATACAACCTAAGTGGAAAGGCTGATATATGGTGGCAGGACATTAAGAAATTTAAAGGCATAAAGGTGCGGGGAGTGAATTGGAAAATTTTTGAAATTTATTTAAAGAGAAATATCTTTCAGAGCATTTTTACAAAGAAAAGCAAAAGGGATTCTACGAGTTGAAATTAGGAGCCATGACTATGAAAGAACTCAGCAGTAACTTTTTGAGTCTACTCCGTTATGTGCCTTATATAGTTGAGGAAAAGCCAAAAATAAAGCGCTTCCTTAGTTGTTTGCCTACCCCGTTCAAGGAATGAATTGAATTTGATAACCCAAAGACATTAGAAGAAACCATGAGGAAGGTGAACTACTGTTATGAACATATCAAAAACATAAGAGAAAGTATGCTGAGCTGGAATGTGAAGAAAAGGGATAACTTCCAGAGAAACAATAATCATAAATTTCATTGAAATACTGGAAGTAATAACAGGGGATATCAGGGTAACAACCACAGAAATTACAAACCCCAACCTCTAGCTATAAGAGAAAGAGAACCCTTTAATAAGCCTGCTGCTTAGAAAGATCCATTAAACTGTTGGGAATGTGGTGACCCACATTATTTTAAGGATTGCCCAAAAAGAAATAGAACTTTTAATAAGGTTCACTCTCTGCAAGTATCCATCATTGTTGGAGACATGGCGAGGAGCATGCCTAGAATCAACGTTGCACTAGAAAATCGATAGGCAGATCACCAAACATCCATGGTTGAAATTCCAGGTATGTTAAAAAATCATCCTATCTCTATATTAATCGATCCGGGTGCAAGTTTAAGTTATGTAGCACCCATAATTGTAGAATTATGTAATCTAGTACTTGAAAATTTTGAAAAATCATGGTTGGTATAGCTAGCTACAAGTACTAAACGCAAGGTCACAAGTCATGTTAAAAGTTGTGAATTTATGATGAATGAATTAAAAATGAGTGCAAATCTGAATATTCTGCCTTTAGGTTCTTATGATTTGTTGATTGGAATGGACTGGTTAGAGGAACAACAAGTTATTTTAAATTGTCTTGATAAAACTTTCACTTGCACAGATGCTTCAAGGAATATAGTTAAAGTAACAGGAATTCCTAGAAAAACCACTCTTAGACAAATATTAGCTTTACAATTAAAAAGATCTATAAGAAAGGGATGTAAGGTTTTTGCTGTTTACATAATGGATAGTAGTGAATCTGAAAGTAAATTAAATTTAGATGATATACCAATTTTACGGGATTTTAAAGACATGTTTCTAGTAGAAATTCAGGAACAGCCTCCAAAGAGGGATATAGATTTCATGATCGATCTAATACCCGGAGCAATACCAGCCTCTAAGGCTCCAAATAGAATGAATCTAAATGAAATCACAGAGTTAAAAACTCAGTTACAAGAACTTTTGGATAAGAAATATGTTCGGCCTAGTGTTTCCCCTTGGGGAGCATCGGTTTTATTTGTAAAGAAAAAATATGTAACCTTAAGGTTATGCATAGACTACAGGAAACTGAATAAAATGACTATAAAGAACTGATACCCCTTGCCTCAGATTGATGATCTATTCGATCAACTCCAAGGAGAGACCGTCTTCTCAAAAATAGATCTAAGATCCGGTTACCATCAAGTACGAATCAAGGACGAAGACATCTTCAAAACAGCTTTCCGAAATCGTTATGGTCATTACGAGTTCGTTGTAATGTCATTTGTCTTAACAAACGCACCTGTGGCTTTTATGAGTTTAATGAATAATATTTTTAACAACTATTTGGATAAATTTGTCGTTGTCTTCATAGACGACATACTGATTTATTCAAAGAACGAACAGGAGCACGAAGAACATTTAAGAACCATGCTGAAAATTTTAAGAGAACAAAAACTGGTTGCTAAGTTTAGCAAGTGTGACTTTTATAAAGACAGAATTCATTATCTCGAACATGTAGTGTCTAAATATAGAATCTCGGTCAACCCTGATAAAATTAAAGCTATCATGGAATGGCCAATCCCTAAAAATGTAACCAATATAAGATCTTTTATGGGGATGACGAGCTACTATCGGAGATTCATAGAGGGATTTTCGAAAATAGCTTACCCCATAACCTCGCTACAAAAGAAGGGAAAAATATTTGATTGGAACGAAAAATGTATGGAAAGTTTTAATAAACTAAAACATATTTTAACTACTGCTCCTATATTAAAAATTTCCGATCCGTTAAAGGACTTCATCATATGCACTGATGCATGTAACGAAGGATCAGGCGGAGTATTAACTCAAGAAAACCATGTTAAAGCTTACGAATCCCAGAAATTAAAGGATCATGAGAAAAACTATGCTACTCATGATTTGGAACTTGCTGCAATTATTCATGCCTTAAAAAATGTGGCGGCACTACTTAATCGGAAGAAGATTTTTACTTATGTCAGATAACGTAAGCTAAAAATACTTATTTGACCAACAGAATTTAAACACTAGACAATCTAGGTGGTTGTCCTTTTTAAGAGAATACGACTTTGAAATAAAAGATATAAAGGGTAAAGAAAACAAGGTTGCAGATGCTTTAAGCCGTCATGCAAACTTGTTGTATGCAAGCAATAATTACGAATCTGATTTGGAAAAACAGATTTTAAATGTTGAAAATTTTGATAAAGAATACCAGATTTTAAAGAAGAAAACTGCTGAAAATGAAAGTAATCAATTAAAGACTGATTTCTGTACTAATGAAAGAGGTTTATTGTTGTTTAAAAGCAGAATGTACATACCCAATTCTGTAGAAATTAAGCTAATTGTTTTAAATGAATTACATAAGCAGCCTTATTCTAGGCACCCAGGGTATCAAAAGATGATTACCATGGCTAGGAAGGATTTCTATTGGCCAAACAAGAAAGGAGAAATAGCAGAATACTTAACGCGTTGTTTAGAATGCCAGCAAGTCAAGGCTGAACACCAACATCCAACCAGATTACTACAGCCATTACCCGTTCCGAAATGGAAATGGGAAACGATCAGCATGGATTTTATAACCGGCTTACCAAGAAATTTTAGACAACATGATTCAATCATGGTTGTAGTAGAAAAATTAAGCAAAGCTTCTCACTTTATTCCTGTGAAGTCTACATATAAAGCTGTTAACATTGTAGATATTTTTATGAAGGATATATTCAGGCTACATGGCATACCAAAGGTGATAGTCTCAGATAGAGACGCAAAATTTACAAGTAATTTCTGGAAAGCATTGTTTAAAGGTTTGGGAACTCAGTTGAATTTCAGCACTGCATACCATCCACAAACGGATGGGAAGATTGAAAGAGTCAACCAAATTTTGTAATACATGCTGAGGATGTATGTTATGAACACACCCGGTAAGTGGGAAGACTATTTGCATTTAGTAGAATTTGCATATAATAATAATTTTCAAGTTTCTGCAGGTATGAGTCCATTTGAAGTCTTATATGGACGAAGGTGCAATACTCCAATCTCATGGAACAACCCAGTAGATAGGCTAATGTTACGACCTGAACTATTAAGGGAAATGGAACTAACTGTGCAATAGGTACAACAAAATTTAAAAGATGCCCAAGACAGGCAGAAAAGTTATGTTGATTGAAAACGAACTCCTAAAGAGTTCCAGGTGGGTGACCATGTTTACATAAAGGTAGAGCCTAAGAAAAGTTCCTTAAGGTTGGGCAAGTATTACAAATTGGCACCTCGGTTTTGCGGGCCATTTGAAATTTTGGCAAGAATAGGTCCAGTTGCATACCAACTAGCCCTGCCACCTAATATTAGGGTGCATAATGTATTCCATGTTTCAATTCTGGAAAGATACATTCATGATGCCTCACATGTAATTGATTGGAATGTAATCCAGGTGGAACCGGAAGGAGAGTTCCAGGTGGGACCAGAACGCATTCTCGACAAGAGAGAAATCACTCTCTGGAAATGTATCATCAGACAAGTCAAGGTGCAATCGGAGCACCTTAGTCCGGAAGAAGCTACTTGGGAGCTAGAGAGCGATATGCAGGAGGCATATCCAAGCTGGTTCCAATAAGAGCTTATGGACGAATGAATAAGTAATGTAGCACCGAGGACGGTGTTACCATCTAAGGGGAGGTGTATGTAACACCCCCAAAATAGTAAACATTTTAATTATTTTTTATGGTAAAAGAATATTGAGAACAATTATTATTTTATTACTTTGACTGAGAAGTCAAAATGAAACAAATTGTATTGAAGATATTATTTTTAATTAATATAATAAAACAGGAGACAAGGATGGATCTAGCTGTTGAAGAGTGTTTGCTGAAATACTTGAGGAAAAAGACAAGTGGCTAATGCTGTTAAATATGCAAGAAGCATCATCCCTAAATATCAAGTCACCACTCCTAGTTGAGTGCTAAAGAGCAGGAAGCTCATAAATGACCAAGTCCTAGGCAAACTACTATAAAAAGTAGGTCCATGAGCAGCAGGAGGCTAGCATTAGACAGAGATCGAAAGTTACTATACAAGAGATGGTGCATTGAGGATTTTTGCTCAGGTAGTTCAGTGGATGAGCTCGGGGGTTCTAGAGGTTGACTGCTCCGGGAATTGGTTGGGTGGAACAGCAAATCCATTCTTGTTTTCCCAGTTGGTGCCAGGTTCTAGTCTAGACTGCAAAATAGATTTAATCTTTTTACTTCGTTCTAAAGTTTAAATCTGAATCATTCTTCCCTAATATACTTTTTTCTGTTTGTAACCTCCGTAGTTAGTTAAAGAGTATTTGGTTATGTTAATATTGTTTAAATCTGCATTAAAGTTTAAATTATTAGGCTACATTGAACATTCTCTTATAACGATAGTTCTCACTTATGTATCCCATTAAATAAGTATAGGATGTATTACTAATGTTGCTTTTCAATGTTTAAATACCTTTTTGTCCAAATATTAAATAATGGTGATCAAATTTAAATCTTGATTAAGGGGAAAGTTATAATTTAGCCCTAAACAGTTTCACTGTTAATTCTTCTGTCTAAGATCTTCTATAAAACTCTAATACTATGATAAATGGACTATGTATCTATTTAAATAATAGTTTTTCAAATATTTTTCATGCAACAACCTTTTAATAAATTACACGCTTATCGTAGAATAAGCATAATACAATTAATAAGTTAGACTAGGGTTAAATGTTCTACTTGGATCACATTTTTAAATCATTAAACAAATCCGCCTTAGGATTCCAGGATCTCATCTTCGAATGTATCTTTCGTTATTTTCCAAGTAATAGTTTTAGTACCTGTCAGGATGTAACATCCCTCAAATTTGACCCTTATTGTTATTACTCTTGTAAAAGAAATTGTAAATTTTGTAAATGGCCATGTTGAGGAGCTTACAGCCAAGGCCCCACCAAGAGGACAATCGTGAGTGTCTTGTATTTTATCTTTCTAGGTTGTATTAATAACTTAGGAAACTAAAAGGGTTAGAACACTAAGATTAAAATCAACTAACTTCACTATGTCATAAAACTTACAAGTTAGTTATAAGTCCTTTAAGAGAAGGAGTTATGGCTAGAAGCCATATGACATTAAGATACTTTGACCTAAATTATTCTAATCTTATTATGAGTAAGCCATAAAAATGGACCTTATATATATATATATATATATCTGTGTGTGTGTGTGTGTGTGTGTATAGCAGGAGATATCATATATATATTTATAAATATATAAAATTATAGTTGAGGTCATTATTAAATGATTATGATATATATTGAAATGAGTGTGTCTTATAGCCTTAAGAAAGGCAAATAAATAGTTATAATAACTATTAAATACATATTATATATATATGTGTGTCTTAAACAAATATAGAGGCTAAAGGTTGGTATGAGATCTTAATATATATCTACATAGAAATAGATAATTTATCCATAAGAAAATTGTTGAATAGAATCAATAAATGATGAAATCCTATTTATGTCGTAAGTGCTATTAAACGCATAAAAGAAATGGAGTTTTATATTTAAAGAAATAATATATGTATACCTATTTTCACTAGGGTTATGTTTTTAATTACATCCCACGTATCTGAATATATATATATAGTAGATATACTAATAGAATAAAGGCCACTCCGCCATTACTATGATAGAGGAGAACGTTTGCTCCTCGTCACATGAGATACCCCACGATAGGGAGGCAGTGGATATTTTAGTGGGAGCCGGTTTCTGGAGTGGAGTATCGAAAATCCAATCCGCACCACTTGTTTCTTGGTTGGAAGCGTTAGGTGCATGAGTTGCCAAGTGTCTCTTTTTGTTGGAGAGTATTTGGGAAGGACGATTCTTCTTAAGGGGGGTATTTATCAGGGTAGGGGGGAATAATACCCCGTCCAGTTGGAATAGTTACGTAACAGCTTAGGAAACGATGGCTCCATGAGCCCGATCCCATGATAGCTTACATGAGATCTATACACTACAACCGCAATGGCGACTACCTCACAGTGTTTGGTTGTGTATTGATCTGTGTATCTCCCGATCTGCATCTGCGAACTGTAGTCGCAAGGGCGATATCCTTACAATACTTGGATATCGAAAAACCCTGTTGTATGATCGTCTGTGATGTAGAGGAACTCATCCTTCTCTATATTCTCATATCCCTTTTGTATTTTGAAAATCGTAAAATACCAGTATGCTGTCGAATATTTTTGTGGTATGATTTTAGGAAGATCTCAGTCATTATCCTTTTTTTGTGTATTCGTAAAAGCTTGGGGAAAATGCCAAATGCCAGTATGTTGTCGTTTAGTTCTGTTTTTCTTCAGGATCGATATCATGGGTGAAATCGTGTACATATCTTCTATCTGTGTTGATCTGTATGCTGAAAGGAATTATAGTTTTGGTAAGTTGAATACGGCATAGCTCATGAGGATTGGTATTACATTTTAATGCTGCATGCATACGTTTATTCATGGATTAGCTACGACACTATTCTATGTAAGGGAAATCATTGATCTTTGTAGGATATTGGAAAGGATGACCCTATGTAAAGATCCCATCCCCAAAACAGTAAAATTGATAGTGGATTTTCGATGTTTAATACTTTTGGTATGTACTGGTATAAATTATTTTAGGAATTGCCCAGGGCTTTGGGATAAGGGACGGCTGAGCTCGGTGGAGAAAGCCTGATCCCAGGTCATAGGTATCCTCTCCTAGTTATAATGTTGTTGTTAACTAGTTCCTATTGACATATAAAAGAAGTATTAATCCCTGCGTTTTGAAGATAATCGACGAGCTCAGGTTGAATGACGTTGCCGAAAGGGGAAGGCCGTTTCCTTTTAATGTCGATGGTTGGTTTGATTGTTTTCTCGGTTGGTTTTCAATACAGCATGGGAGAGGTATTATCTATGAAAAATGTTAAAGTTTTGATGTTGGTTTGTATTATTTTTGTTTGTAAGTAAGAATCCACACGGATTGGAATTATGACCCAATTTCGATCCTTAAACGGAATGCATAGATATCTCGATCCCCATGATAGTTTGGCGAACAAGATTTTCCCCTTTTGATGTGAAGCCCTTCCTACTAGGATCTGTAATGTAAAATGAAAACGCATCTCTGTGTTGCTGATATTAAAATGAAATCGAATCTCTTTGTCGTAGTTAAAGTTGAATGCGATTGCTTGATCAGAAGATCGGATCTCTACCTGGAGCTTGTAAAGCGTATTTCTCTGTTGGGGGTTGCTGAAAGGAAGATCGATTTGCTATTTGCTTAAATGAAAAGCTATAATTCGATTTCTATGACGTTTCCTATTTTCTTGCAGACCTTGATTGCTGAAAGGAAGATCGTATGAAAAGTTAGAAATTGATTACTAGGATAGCGTGGTTTTGTTTGTTTTGGATCTATATTGATGATTACTGGCAGACCTCCGTTGCCGAAAGGAAATCGCATATTTGTTATTTGTTTGGATGAAGAGCTAGAATTAGATTACTATGATAACATAGTTATGTGTACTTTGGATTTATGTTTTGTTTTATGCCAACCCTCTGAATAGAAAATAGAGTGATAGATCACTGTCATCTTTATTGTTATTGCCGCTACATTTTAACCCAGATCCAGCTAGGATCTCGACCTTACACCATGCCCTTTTTTTTAGCCGAATGTTTTTGGGTACTAGTTACCTAGTTAACCACTTCGGTGGTTATTGTGTAGTTAAGGTGGAAAGGCTTAGTAAAGCCCGAGCCTTTTTACTGACACTTTATGTTTCTTAGACTGGTATTTAGTTTGATCACCGCTCGGTAGGATTAAGGATAGGTTAAAACATTCCTAGATCCATTTTAAATGGCTGACATAAGGGAAGTAACCACACAATTGTTGATAATTAAGTGTAATTCTTATTCTAGAATAATCTCAAAAAGTTTTCCTTGTAAGCATCTTTAGACCAGCCTTTGTTTTCTTGTATTAAAATTTCAATCCGGTTTCTATAAGAGTTTAGTTGGTTAGATGGAAGTGTTTGACATGAACTACTTTCGGTTTAAGACTTGTCAAATTTCGCGTAGAGTGACAATTCCAAAACTACATACAAATGTATGCTTGGTGAATGTCTAAATACTGTTAAGATAATTAGGATTATTAAATCGTTGCTTGCTTTTCTTTTGATAATATATATGTTGGAATAATCCTCTTAGGATAGTAAGATAATTATATATACCTTAATGATTTTATTTCATGACCTAAAGGGAAAGGTCTTGTAATCATATTATATTTTGGAAAAGAAGGGCTTATATGTAAAATGTATTCTTGGTAGTAATAATTATACGAATATAGAATTGTCAGGCAAAAAGTGAAAGGGTGAGAAATCTTGTATGTAGTAATTAATATATGTTATAGTAATAACAAAAACTCTTAGTATGTGTGAGAAGAACTTACTTTACAACTTGAGTAAGGTAGATTCCTTGAGAATAGTTTATATTTTATACTCCTCGTTGTGAGCGCTATTGCAGAGAAGATAGAAAGAGAATTATGGCATCAATCATGATGCATAATGTAAACCCTAGTTTTATTAATAAAATAGACACAAAGCCCTTTCTGGACATAGCCCAGGATGTGGGTGAACCATGTCAAAATGTTTTCTTGGTATGTGTGCCTTATGTGTATATCTCCCTGTTATTTGCGGTCGTATTTGTGCATCTCTTTCGTGTTTCCTTTGATAATGTGTCTCAGTTATTTCTTCAGTTTTGTTTACTTTAAATTTGTGTACCTTAGGCAATTTAATAATATGGTGGTTATTATTTTGTTTTCTTGTTTACAAGTAATTAAGTTTGGGACTAAACAATTATAAATGTACATCGTAAATCACTTGATCAAATAAATATATATATTGTTGAAGGCTTATATAAATAAATTATTTCTCTCACAAATATGTCTCAAGTTTTGACGTGTAACTGCATTTCAAATTTTGTAACATTCAAGGGTGAATAAATATTAATATGTTAGATAAAGTGTCTTTATGATGACTAAGGAAGGTTTTGGTACAATGTATTGTTCGTTTAATATTTAGTTAGTAGAAGAAATTGGTTAAGGTGGGACGAGTGATAGAGCATTATTCAATTAGAATAAATATGTTATAAAGAGTTGTATATTTATAGTTGGGGGTTGACGGTGAGAATATAAGAAAACCTTTGTGTTGACAAGCAAGGCTTTATTAATGTTCACATTTAAATATTAATGGTTATGAGAAGTTATAATGACACTTATTTTAAAACAATAAATATAGATGTTGTGCCTACATTTTATCTTCTACAGTGGTATTTAATGACGTTGGGATGCTTAGAAAATTTTTAAAATTTTACGAAAATTTGGGTATGTGACATATGGTATCAGAGCACTAGGTTAAAACACTCGGGCCTATTGGGCTCAACATGGAGTGAGTAAAGCATGAAGGTTGATAAACTAATCAATCAAGTTGTTTTGTTTTGTTTTATTTTGGATGCATGGACTGGGAGGGGCAAGGAGTTAATGTCATCCGAGTTCAACTTCAAAGTTCTCCAAAAGGAGTAAAGATAAGTATTTTCAACATTGTTTGTCTTTACAAAATTATGAGTGGGGTATTTTATCCTGGTCGTAAGTTTTCACCTGGTTGAAAAGTATTATCATAGAATGTAATATTTAATTGAAATTATTTCGATTCTTGATTGATTAACCTTATTATGGAGAATAGAAGTAACATCGTCTAATATGTTAAAATGATTGATTCATAGTTCCTTGGTAAAAGTATTAGTCTAGAAGAAATAGATAAGGATTATGAAAAATATTATGAACATACCGATTATTTTAAAATCAAAATTTCATAGAAGCATCACTTAATTCCACATTTTAGTTGTTGAAATTTTATTACTAAGCACATTATCTATGAGCCCTAATTGGTTAAAAATATAGTTTTATTAATATACTCGAAAAGAAATAAATTTGTTGATTGGACGAAGTCACATGAACATCTCCAAATACAAATAATTGTATACTAGTTAAGTGTTGCATAACCGTTATGATAGTCTCACATAAAGTCACATCAGAAAATGTTTTACTCGTAAATATTTTAATACTGGTGAGAAAGAAATTATAGCTACATATGGACTAGGTGCATTCTTTGAACATCGTTTTATTTAGGTTTTGGTAGTTGCAAACCATACGTCAAATCTGTTTTGTTTGTTTCCATGGAACCAATAGTATGGAGCTGTCTAAGTAATTGTTAACCTTGAGTATTGATAGACAGAATAAAATTTGCGTACTAGGTCACAAGTTATGAACAAATTCACATGGACGATGTGTTTGAATATTAATTTTTGCTTATGAAAAAATGTCATTTTATTACTTAAACCTAAATTGTATTTCATTTATAACTTCTTATCATTATTTCAGTTTTAAAGGATAAAGGATATTATTGGATGAAATTGCAAGCAATATTACTAGGGGTAAAAATAATCTTATTTAGAAACGCATTATGATTCCTAATTATTTTTCTTCATAAATAGACTATTGATAGGATTTGTTATATCTTCTAATAAAAGATTGGCATGCATCAAATTTAAAGATCTTGTTTGACTACCATGAATGAAGAACCCAGAACCTTGTTGTGATTGATTGAGCAGGGGGTCTTTTAGCATTTAAAAGTTTATTAGAATCATTAGATGACAAGTCCCAAATTTAAAAATGAATATAGATGAAAACAAATGTTTGAACTATGATACAAACATATTTTCAATAGGATATAGAAGAGTTTACGTCGGGATGAAGTGAAAAGGATGCATGAGCTGATTGAACGAGCATGCGTATAATGCTAAGGAACTAATATGTTCAAAAGATGAGCAATTGAAGCAAAGAAACTTTTTCCATATACTAACATTTCAGGAAATGATCTTAACTTCGACTGATGACATGATCAAGAAAGAACGCTGAAAAAGCACATATACAGATAAGTTGAGCTAAATCGCTCAAAAGTAAGTAATGATTTACTTTACATGTTATTTTCAGGATTTTATGAATCACGGTTGGTGGTAAGACTTATGACTGATGATGTGTAATCATCAAAATGCATAGAATATAATATATTTGTAATATATTTTGTTTCTATTATGCAGGAAATACTAAATTATTGTTACTAAGTAAAGTTCCTAGACTCAAACAAGAAGGTTTGAGGGTAAAAAGAATATTTCCTAGACTCAAGCAGAGACTGCATCTTGCACTCACTTACTAGCCATTGCAGGGTGAAACTTCCCTAATTTGTGGTCATGTTCCCCATGGAAGTGGAATAGAGCAGGCAGCTCGTTGAATGTTATACTGACCCAAAAGACCTAGGCAATCTTTATATCCATCGAATTGAGTTGGTTGCTCACAATTTTCCTTGTGTTGTTATAATGGAGCACACAAGAGGTTCTCTAAGGAGACTTAACTTTTTCCTATTAGGATATTCCTATACTCCATCCTAGTCCCACCAGTATTTTGATCATTTACATTTTCAGTCATGCATGCACTTTTAGGGTTTGCATGCATTCTAGGATTTGCATGCATCCCAGTCATCAGTATAGCACCTATCCCTCAGTTATCCAGCCCCAAGGAGCTTCTCACTATTCATTTTTAGCCCTCCAGTTTCTTAATGCGCCCTTCTTCCTTGATTTTAGGGATAAACTCACCCTTCTTCACCTACCAGTCCAGTTGTCTTCAGTTTACACTCAGTTACACTTAGTTACATTCAGTTACACTTAGTTACAATCAGTTACACTCAGTTACACTTAGTTACACTCAGTTACACCTACCAAAGTTAGTTTGAATGATGGTTGACAGTTACTTGAGCATTGATGACTCCACTGATGATGATGAAGACTTCTAGTTGTGCTCCGATGATACTAGTTGTGCTCTGATGACACTCCAGTGATCCTTTGATCACTCCATGAAGGCTAATTCGAATTGCCACCTTAGGCATTCGAATTCCTCATGCATTGTATTATTTATATGTCCATTTGTGATTAATAATCTAGTGTGTGTGAAGTATTATTGCTTCTATCTGAGCTCTACTGTACCATATTATTTTGTTGCTCATTATACTGTATTGTTCACTCTTCTTCTATTTTCCTGCTTAATCATAATTACTCTTGTGAGGTACACATTATCTCTTAGATCTGCTGTGAGGATTTTCACATGGTATCAGAGCATGTTGAGAGTATTGTTTATCTCCATTCTTGAGAGTTTTTTGCAGGTTATTACCAAGATTTCGAGTGCAGCAGTTTCTGCATTTTTGCAGCAGTAGCAGTTGCAGTTATTCTATATTGTTTTTGTAGGTCTTCTACAACTTCAATGAATTTAGAAGAAATTACTCCTCTTTCTCCATTCAACTATGATGAATGGAAACCAAGAATGATAGCATATTTGAAGAGCCATGATCTCTTTGATTGTTATTTTGAAAGAGAGTTCGAATCCTCTGAAGAGAAGATTAATTGGTTGAATAAAGGTGGCATGCATATTGGAAGAATGAAGTTTACTATGCCGGATTACATATTGCTCCCAATCATTATTTATATTGAAACTCCACAAGAGCTATGGGCCCATCTGGATGAAATATTCGGCAAACAGAATGAAGGTTTTGGTCCAAACCCCTTCAAAAGAAAACAAAGTGATGCATTCGCTCCCATTGATGGTCTCTCAGATCATGCACCAGTATCATCTCATATTGAAGTTGTTGACAAAGAACTTGCAGATTCTCCACTCATGCTCAAACTTTCTTCTCTTTCTGTGCTAGCTCACACTCTAGATATTGCAGAAGGTCCTAAATCCTCTCTTGCACCAAAGTCTGTTGGTTTGCATCATGATCACATGATTATTTCAGAGGTCAAAACAGCTATTGAAGGTAATGCATTCGCTCCTCTCCAGCTATCTCCTCTTTTATACTACTATATGATAATAATTCCATGCTTTCAGAAGGTCACTGAAGAATATGGCAATTGCCATTCGCTTGGGAATATTTCTCATGCATCTCATGGTTTTGATCTCACCCCTGTTGGTTCAAAGGAGATCTCAAGAAACTGTGGCCATTCGCTTGGGATAATTTCTCATGCATCTACTGGTTTTGATCTCACCTCTCATGGTTCAAAGGAGATCTCAAGAAACCATGATTCAAGTCCTGTATCTAATTTGGGTTATAAGCAATTACTGCTTGGGATAATTTCTCATGCATATGATAGTTTTGATCTCACCCTTCCTGGTTCAAAGGATATCTCAAGAAACTGTTTTAAAAGTCTAAAATCTGATTTTGATTTCAGACAAACATGTAATAGTTATTTTTGGCATAATCTCACCCATGGTGGTTCGAAGGAGAAGACAAAAGACTATATGCACTTTCACAGATTTGATCCTACCTCAGCTGATTCGAATCACAGGTTCAAGGATCATTCTCATACTACTGGATTTGTTCTCATCACATTCGATCTGAAGAGCAAGTACAAGCACATGCTTTTTGAGCATGATCCACTGCTTCCCAAGAAGAAGATACCTCCAGACATATGACCAAGCATCACACCTACTTGAGTTTGGAGCATTTATTTTTGTGTGTGCCTTACGGTCTGTTTTTTGAGGAGGGGGTATGTTTCCCATGAAATTTTTTCACTTCCTTGGTTTATTGATTGTTATTATTCATTGTATTGGGTGACCTTTGGTCTTAGTTACCAGGGCCCAAGATGGATTAAGGGAGGGTGTTAGGATATTCCTATACTCCATCCTAGTCCCACCAGTATTTTGATCATTTACATTTTCAGTCATGCATGCACTTTTAGGGTTTGCATGCATTCTAGGGTTTGCATGCATCCCAGTCATCAGTCTAGCACCTATCCCTCAGTTAGCCATCCCCCAGGAGCTTCTCACTATTCAGTTTTAGCCCTCCAGTTGCTTAATGCGCCCTTCTTCCTTGATTTTAGGGAGCAACTCACCCTTCTTCACCTACCAGTCCAATTGTTTTTAGTTTACACTCAGTTACACTTAGTTACACTCAGTTACAATTAGTTACAGTCAGTTACAGTCAGTTACACTCAGTTACAATTAGTTACAGTCAGTTACAGTCAGTTATAGTCAGTTACAGTCAGTTACACTTAGTTACACTCAGTTACACCTACTAGAGTTAGTTTGAATGATGGTTGACAGTTACTTGAGCATTGATGACTCCACTGATGATGATGAAGACTTCCAGTTGTGCTCCGATGATACTAGTTGTGCTCCGATGACACTCTAGTGATCCTTTGATCACTCCATGAAGACTAATTCGAATTGCCACCTTATGCATTCGAATTCCTCATGCATTGTATTATTTATATGTCCATTTGTGATTAATAATCTAGTGTGTGTGAAGTATTATTGCTTCTATTTGAGTTCTACTGTGCCATATTATTATGTTGCTCATTATACTGTATTGTTCACTCTTCTTCTATTTTCCTGCTTAATCATAATTACTCTTGTGAGGTACACATCATCTCTTAGATCTGCTGTGAGGATTTTCACATTTCCTTGTGGTGATAGAATGGATCCCATAAGAAGATTCGATGAGGGGAAGCTATGTAATGAGTTGCAGAGGAAGATTGTCATATTCCTGTTGAGTTACGGAGGACTCATGTTTTGTATGGCAAGTCCCCACGATTGCGGAAATACATAAAGGTTTTTGTATGCAAGTCTCCATGATTGCGGAAGTACAAAAGATTTTGATGGTCAACAAGGTCTTTGTTGAAAGAAAAGTTTTATGATATAAACAAATGTTAATTATTGTCTTGAAATTAGACTGTGAGATATATTCATGTATGAATGTTATAAGCAAATATTCTCCCAAGGACGAGAAAGAATGATGCACATTTACTATTTTGGAATTTTGTATGCTCATGTAGTACTAAAGAATGTTGGAATATCTTGTATGATCTGCGTAATGTGCAGGATATAAGTGATAAGATGCTCGCGGGATTCGCAAAAATATGAAGACGACCAAAGCAGAAAGAAAAAAAAAATAAAGCAAGCAAAAGATGATATAAGGATTCAAAGACAAACTGTGGAACACCAAGGACGGTGTTATTCTTAAGGGGTGGAGTGTGTAACATCCCTCAAATTTGACCCTTATTGTTATTACTCTTGTAAAAGAAATTATAAATTTTGTAAATGGACATGGTGAGGAGATCAAGGCCAAGGCCCCACCAAGAGGACGACCGTGAGTGTCTTGTATTTTATCTTTCTAGGTTGTATTAATAACTTAGGAAACTAAAAGTGTTAGAACACTAAGATTAAAATAAACTAACTTCACTATGTCAGAAAACTTACAAGTTAGTTATAAGTCCTTTAAGAGAAGAAGTTATGGCTAGAAGCCATATGACATTAAGATACTTTGACCTAAATTATTCTAATCCTAGTATGAGTAAGCCATAAAAATGGACCTTATATATATATATGTGTGTGTGTGTGTGTGTAGCAGGAGATATCATATATATATTTATAAAGATATAAAATTATAGGTGAGGACATTATTAAATGATTATGATATATATTTAAATGAGTGTGTCGTATAGCCTTAAGAAAGGAAAATAAATAGTTATAATAACTATTAATTACATATTATATATATGTGTGTCTTAAACAAATATAGAGGCTAAAGGTTGGTATGAGATCTTAATACATATCTACATAGAAATAGATCATTTATCTATAAGAAAATTGTTGAATAGAATCAATAAATGATGAAATCCTATGTCGTAGGTGCTATGAAATGCATAAAAGAAATGGAGTTTTATACTTAAATAAATAATATATTTATACCTATTTTCACTAGGGTTATGTTTTTAATTACATCCCATGTATCTCAATATATATATATATATATATATTAGATATACTAATAGAATAAAGGCCACTCCACCATTACTATGATAGAGGAGAACGTGTGCTCCTCATCACATGAGATACCCCACGATGGGGAGGCAGTGGAGATATTAGTGGGAGCCGGTTTCTAGAGTGGAGTATCGAAAATCCAATCCGTGCCACTTGTTCCTCGGTTGGAAGCGTTAGGTGCATGAGTTACCAGGTGTCTCTTTTTGTTGGAGAGTGTTTGGGAAGGACGATTCTTCTTAAGGGGGGGATTTTAGGGTAGGGGGGAACAACACCCCGTCCGATTGGAATAGTTATGCAACAGCTTAGGAACGAACGGCTCCATGAGCCCGATCCCATGATAGCTTACAGGAGATCTATACACTGCAACCGCAATGGCGACTACCTCACAGTGTTTGGTTGTGTATTGATCTGTGTATCTCCCGATATGCATCTGCGGACTGTAGTCGCAAGGGCGATATCCTTACAATACTTGAATATTGAAAAACCATGTTGTATGATCGTCTGTGATGTGGAGGAACTCATCCTTCTCTATATTCTCATATCCCTTTTGTATTCTGAAAATCGTAAAATGCCAGTATGATGTCGAATAGTTTTGTGGTATGATTTTAGGAAGATCTCAGTCCTTATCATTTTTTGTGTATTCGTAAAAGCTTGGGGAAAACGCTAAATGCCAGTATGTTGTCGTTTAGTTCTGTTTTCCTTCAAGATCGATATGATGGGTGAAATAGTGTACATCTCTTCTATTTGTTTCGATCTGTATGCCGAAAGGAATTATAGTTTTGGTAAGTTGAATACGGCATAGCTCATGAGGATCGGTATTACATTTTGATGCTGCATGCATACATTTATTCATGGCTTAGCTACGACACTATTCTATGTAAGGGAAATCATTGATCTCTGCAGGAGATTGGAAAGGACGACCCTATGTAAAGATCCCATCCCCAAAACAGAAAAATTGATAGTGGATTTTCGTTGTTTAATACTTTAGGTATGTATTGCTATAAATTATTTTAAGAATCGCCCAGGGCTTTGGGATAAGGGGCGGTTGAGCTCAGTGGAGCAAGACCAATCCCAGGTCATAGGTATCCTCTCCCAGTTATAATATTGTTGTTAACTAGTTCCTATCGACATATAAGAGAAGTATTAGTCCCTGTGTTTTGAATATAATCGGCGAGCTCAGGTTGAATGACATTGCCGAAAGGGGAACGCTATTTCCTTTTAATGTCGATGGTTGGTTTGATTGTTTTCTCGGTTGGTTTTAAATACAGCACGGGAGAGGTATTATCTATGAAAAACGCTAAAGTTTTGATGTTGGTTTGTATTATTTTTGTTTGTAAGTAAGAATCCACACGGATTGGACTTATGACCCAATTTCGATCCTTAAATGGAATGCATAGATATCTCGATCCCCATGATAGTTTGGCGAACAATATTTTCCCCTTTTGATGTGAAGCCCTTCCTACTAGGATCCGTAATGTAAAATGAAAACGTATCTCTGTGTTGCTGATATTAAAATGAAATCGAATCTCTTTGTCATAGTTAAATCTAAATGCGATTGCTTGATCAGAACATCAGATCTATGCCTGGATGCTTGTAAAGCATATTTCTCTGTTGGGGGTTGCTGAAAGGAAGATCGATTTGCTATTGCTTAAATGAAAAGCTATAATTCGATTTCTATGGCGTTTCTTGTTTGCTTGCAGACCTTGATTGTTGAAAGGAAGATCGTATGAAAAGTTAGAATTTGATTACTATGATA